>JADKLZ010000104.1:12938336-12949901 GCA_021533235.1 Biomphalaria straminea
CTGTCATCAAAAGTTTGAAGTGTATTATTCAATGTATTTTGACAAAGATTCTATCAACTCACTCTATCTGTCATCAAAAGTTTGAACATGTTTTGTCTCCCATTTCCCATTCTCAAGTTAAAACTTTTCTCAATTATTCATTAAACTTGACAATCTTAAAATTGAACTAATTAGTTAATTCATTATTGGCGATTAATTATTTTGAAATAAAGGGAATAAATACTACTTAAGGAGATATGTGGATGTTTATATGGATTTAATCCCTTTATTACATTTTGACATATTTTTTTCTCCAACTTCCCATTCTCAGATCAAGTTAAAAATTCGTATAATTATTCTTAGTTGATGACAATACACGAATCAATCCAAAAATTAACCAATTAGTAAATTATTTAGTACTAATTAATCAAGTTTGTTTTATGTAGCAGAAAGGGAGCTAAACCCTGTAATTTTCAGATACATGGCAGTAATTAGCAGTTCTTTCTTTAAGATAAGTTTTGTTTTTGTTACTTGCTTAAAATTCATTTCACTACTTTGTTTCAGACCCCCCAATCCCATTGAATTTCTGGCAGCTTACTTGCTGAAGAACAAAGATCAGTTTGAATGAGCTGTCCTCCATCAGCCAGACTTTGTTTCACATCTAGTTTGTCCCTGTGTGTACATTCTTCAACTCTGGCAGTTGTCAATAATGGTACACTGTCAAGAGAACTGAGTGGGGAAACAAGCTGTTTTTATTTCTTTAGTGTTAAATTATAGTTTTATTCTTCCAAGTTCAATTGACATACGTCATCATTGTTGTAAGACATTCATCTGATTGAAAGATTGTTTAAAATGGATCCTGTCACATTCTTTGTTGGCCAACAAAAAAAGTAATATATTAATGATATATATGTATAATATATAATGCAGTCAACAAAAAGTTTTATTGTTAAGGATGTTTTATTGTTACATCACAAAGCTGCTAGAGGATACAAAACAAAATTATGAGCTAGTATAAATGTATTTCTAAAAAGATTGTTAAGGAAATGTACTAATTTATTTCAAAGGTTAAATTAACATCAATTTATAGACTTTGTATAAAGATAAAAAAAAGATAAATATATATGCCACAAAAAAAATCAAGCCATCTATCATTGACATGTACATCATTGTGTAAATAATCATCTGTAAACATTACAATTGTTTTGTGCTTTTATGGTCTCTTGTCTAGATTGAAATTAAGAGCAAAAATGTATAGCAGTAAAATATGTTAGAAAATAAATGTTGATGTTTTTAATAGTAATTTTTTTGTTTTTTTTAAATGAATTTTAGTTTGGATTAAAGAAAAATTATCTACAGATATTTTGTCTCAATATCAAAATATAGGTCAACAGATACTGATAATGATATTTTCCACAAGATGGATTCATAAAATAAAATTGCAGTACTTTATTATTTAAAAAAAAATTGCTTTGAGTGTGTGTGTGTCTTTTAATGCATTTTTATACATATTTTTAACTTTCAATTGGAGAAATCAATTATTTCAGCTTAATGTATTTGTTATTCTATCTTAATACAACTTGAGAAAATGCTTCACACAAAACATAGAAAAAGAAGACCAATCTTGAATACAATTGAGCAATGCCATTTGTAAAAACATAAACAATAATGCCATAAGCTTTTGACAAGCAAATATAAAGATTTCAGCTACTTTGATCCAATGTGAATTATGCTCATTAACTGTATTATGTATATTTATACAAAGCTTAATTTAAAAAAATGCATATTGTTTCACTTTTTAAAAAAAAGTAAAAACCCAAAAAAATGGCATAGTTACTTTCTGACTCTGAAGACCTTTCACTGTAAGATCAAAGTGACCATAAGCATAACAGAAAATTATAACTTAATACTATCTGACATTAAAAAAACAAGTGAAATCAATCTATGTATTATTTTAAGTAAGAAAAATTGTCTTTTCTCTTTCTACAGATTTAAATACATTAACTTTGTTTCTATTTGAAATTGAGATAAAATTGATAAATTAATTCAAGACAGTATCAAAATAGAAACACAATAAAAGAAAAATAAATGGTTACATCTTCAATGATTCTGTTGTATGCAGACAATAACAAGTCCAAGAACTCTTTGTAGACACACAGTCACTTGATTCACTCATTTAGGTAGTTTATAGCTCTTATCAAATTTTTAGATAAAAAATTACTTGATAAAAGAATAGGTAGAAAAAAAATGAATTAAATTCAGATTTATGAAAAAAATAGTGTAAGTGATCCTGTCACAGAGAAATAAAGACAACATTTTTCTATAAACAATATCACCAGAAAAAAACATGTCTATATAATCTCATGTAGAAATATGAACACAAATTTGTTTAAATAATGAAAAATGGTGAACTTTTTGCAAGTACATCATTTGACTGTAGAACAAGCTACTTAATCAGGAATGACTCCTATATATCAGTTTATGATAAATGAAATACAATTTGACTGTACAAAATTCAAATTGTGCATGTCATTAGAACCCACTGCAAGTAGTTATATTAGCACAAAGAAGAAGTTCAAATGCCCAGGTTTAAATACATGAAGAGTTCATAGTCAAAATGCTATATTTTCATTTTCAAAACTGTAAGATGATCTAGTTATAGTTTCTTCACAGTACTTATAAAAATTTACACCACACTAATAATTTTTTTGAAAATGGTGTTTACAGCATTTTGATATAAACTCTATTGACAGGGGTACATATAAGGTCAATAATAAATAAGGACTGTTGGAAAAACTAATAAATATTGAAAAAGATGTAAAAGGGATACACTATAAAAAAATGCTTAGAGATATTCCAAATTAAAGAGTCTCGCTACAATTTTTAACTCTCATTTCATTTATTCCTTGATGACATCAAGCTTAAACTTTTTGTTAATCTCATCAAAAGTGCTAATCTGCAGTCATTGGTCTTTTGACTCATATTTTTCCCTACTCACAAACTTCAACTTAAATTTGCTGTACAAATTTGACAAATATATCTTGCAGTATAAGTGCCCGCTCATTGGCAGTTCTTAGAACATCCTCGTGAGTGACCTGAAACTGGGAGCCGACATCAAGGTCAACCATGTCCGTGATGAGTGACACTCCAAAGATTTTCATGCTGCTGTGTCTGCCCACAACTGATTCTGGAACTGTGCTCATGCCTGGGGTTAGATAAATTGGCAAATTATTTACAGGAAGAAATATTAATAAAAAAAAATTGTTTTTATAATTACATCTCTAAAATTTTGTATAAAAAAAATGTGAATGCAAAATGATAAGGTGTAACAAAGACTGATGTCTTAGGTAAGAATCCAAGTTATTGAGATTATCAGAATCATTGAAAGTCACTGAATTAAACTGCTTACATAAATGAAAGGAAAAGTATCAGTATTTTGTTGATTTCATGGCCCATCGTAAATCATAAAACATTTTATTAACAGCATCTAGATGAAAATTTCAACTTAAAAGAAAAATGGCTGACATAATCAGATACAGAAAAGAGACAAGAGAATTTCAGTTGGTTGCTCCATGTATGTTCAGCTTTAAAAAACAAAAAAAAAAAAAAATGGGAGTTATCCGATAACTTAAAAAATGGGTACCGGTAGCTAATATAAATACAATAATTTAAATCATACAAGACAACAACTTTTTTTGTTTACCAACAGCATCAGCTCCAAACATGCGTAAGACTCTGGCTTCAGCGGCTGATGAGAAAGTAGGTCCACCAATCATGATGTAGATACCCTCTCTCATAATGCTACCATGACCAAGCTCAGTAGCTATTTGCAGAAATTGTTTCCCTAATTCTACATCATATGCACCATTAGTAGCCACAAATCTTGGACCAAATCTTTTGGAATAATTTAAATTTTATAACAATATTATTACTATTGTTTTATTTATTATATATTTATTATATCATATAGTAATTACATCATAATTTATGTGAAAATATAATGTAAAGTTCTCTAAATATAATAATTATTCATGGAGTCTGTGAATATCTAATTGTTCATGGCACACAAGATTCAATGTTAACTTATCTCTGTGACCAAGGGTCATATGTTCACAGTATACCCATCAACAAAAATTCCTCAAGTATTGTTAAGTACTCATTAATTAGAGCTTGGTAAACCAAGTAAATAAGTATAAAAATACCTAGACTATTTTTTTTATAAAATACACTAACTGTTAAATTTAATTTTTTTTTTTCAAGCCTGAAAGAAATTTTTAGGCAGCTATAAAAATGAAACAAAATAATTCATAGTGCTGCTACCTTTCATCATTTTTGCCAATCAGAACACACTCCCCAGTCAATCCAGGCAAATCAATGTGATCTTTCAGAATCATTATGTCCCCTGTCTTGTAGTCCTGATTTAGGCCACCTGCAGCATTGGTCAGCAGAAGCACTTCTATTCCCATAGCTTTCATGACTCGCACAGGCATGGCAACCTGTCAGACAAAAGGTGATTTAAAAAATGTATAAATGCTTGGTGAACAAAGCAATAGGGTCAATTCTGATGTGTGAAGTAACTGGTAACTGAAGGGTACACACAATTTTTGGTTGACATACTCATTACATAACACTGAGTTCAATAATAGCAAGCATAAGAAAAACATACCTTCCACATTGGATAACCCTCATAATAATGAAATCTACCCATCATAAGTAGAACTTCTTTACCCTTGATAGTTCCAAAAACAAACTTTCCTGAGTGTCCTTTTACTGTGGATGTAAGAACAAGATTCATTCAAATGTCAATCAAACTAATACACTGAAAGAATATTATGTTTTAAAAAATTACAAATATTAAAAAAATGAATAGTTGATAATGAAAGTATGCGGGAGGAAATAGCCCAAGACCAGAGTGCATGGAGACAGACTGTGCGTAATGGTATGATCCTCGCAGAGAGCAAAAGAAACGAAGCTGTCTTAGACAAGAGAAAGAAAGCTACCCTATCAGCTAGCCCTAAAACAGATGCATACACATGCTAAAACTGTGGCAAAGTCTGCCACTCCAGATTTGGCTTGATTAGCCACACCAGATTCTACCACATCTCAAGATGAAACCAAAACCAGTGACTCATCTGGGTGGATCCATAGTCTTCTGAGACAGAAGGAGCTGTATATACAGTTGATAATTGTTATGGAGTATGTGTGCAAGTTTCTGACATAATCACCTAGGTGGGTAATTTGTTGTATAGCTGAATAGATTCTGATGTTACCATGAGAAAGTCTGTCATAGTTTAGATTTTGATTAGGGATGTGTGGCTGACAGGCTTAAACCACTTGGCTACCTATCATTCCTATCAAGGCAACCTATCAGAGGGCTAGAGTTTGACACCTGACTGTGTGCTACAAGCTATCTAAATGTCACTGGCTAACAATTTTTCCTCAGGGTCGACTACTGAAGCCTTTCTGATATACAGCTGCAAAGCAGCAGAAGTTTGAGTTTGGGCAGGGCTGGCTCATTTGCCTTGGCCGTCAACCCACCTAGGCTGTGAATATACTGTTAATAAAAGTTACGTTCATTTTGTTTATAAAAAGTTTGTTCATGTTTATTGAATTTATGCATTTAAAATATAATACCAACGGTTAAATTGTACTAGCTGTCTGGAGCTACAAATTAACGAGTATCAATAATTATAAGGAAATTATTAGCTTCGCATGACCCATCCTGACTAAAGAAGTCTCAAGTTAAGTGAAAAAATTGGTAAAATAATCAATGTCAAACTTTGCAACTTAAAACTTTCAGAATTAGCTTAAGGAAACTTAAGTAGATCATAGTACCTGTGCTAACAGGAAAGCCTTTTATTGTGTCGTAAGAAACTGTGATTGGATTTTCAACAATATCTGCTATACCACCAAGTCCTGTACCACAGATGATTCCTATTTTGGGTCGCAGTGCAGTATTTTTCAAAATAGACTGAGCCATATTCTGGATATCTTCATAAGTGTACCTTTGGATGACATGAATGAAAAGTAGAAACTAATGAACATAAAATGGAAAATAAACCAAATCATGGCAATGAAATTTAATTTCTTTATATCAAATTTATATGCCTTTAAAAATTTAATGTGGAATCATCTTTGTGTTAAAAAAAAAACACCATAAAGAGAAAATTTATGTATGAAAAAAAAAGAGAATGAAAAAAAAATGAAAGTTATATTTTGAATATAAAGTTTAGCTTAGGGATTAATAGCAAGAAGACATTTTTAGCATCGAGACAGGTGTGAGACAGGGGTGTATCTTATCTCCCTTCCTTTTCCTCCTAGCTATCGACTACATAATGAGGAGAGCAATGAACCAGACTGCCTTTGGTATTCCATGGTGTGAACAAAACCAAATGACTGACTTGGACTTTGCCAATGCTGCTGCACTACTCGGGGCTACAAATAAATGCATACAACAAATGACGGAGATCCTAGACTGAGGCACCCAAAATTGGCCTCCACATAAACTTGGCGAGTCAAAACTTGAAGAGTTGGACAAGTTCACTTACCTTTGCAGCATCATAACAATTGATGGGGATGATTACCATGATGTAGTGTGCCAAATAGGAAAGGCAGAGAGCATCTTCCAAAGGCTGCAGCCTATTTGGACAAGCCAAGCCATTGAACTCAAGACAAAAATACACCTTCTCAACACAATCGTCATTCCAAATGCAACATAAGCATTTGAAACACGGACGTCGTCTGTCAAAAATTGAGAAGAGACTGAATGTGGCTCAACAAAAACGGCTGAGATGGATTTTGAGTGTCAGTTACACAGATCAGGTCTCAAACAAGGAAATCCTATGCCAAACTGGGAGTTTAACACTTAGTGGGGTGGTGACAGGGCGTCACATGAGGTTTGTTCTATGACAAAATGAACTACATATACCAAGAATTGCGATGACATGGAGGCCAATACGAGGAAGGCGCAAACAGGGACGTCCTCGTATAACTTGGTGTCACACCTTCATGGAGGACCTCAGAACAGTGGACACCAGGTGGGAGGAGGCTTCAGACATTGCCAATGACAGATCTTTATGGAGACAGCTTGCCGCCCAATGCGCTGAATGGCGCGGGAGGTCCTAAGTCTAAGTAAGACATTTAAAGATACAAGGCTGGCAGGAGGAGATCTACAAAACAAAAGGGGGTTAGTAAAGGTGTAACTAAGATTGACAACAACTTCATCATGTATAGCCAATATATTCTGACATTTTTAGGAAATAAAAACTATTTGAGTTTTTTTTATATTTGTTTCATGAATAATTTGAATGAGAACTGGCCAAAAAGATAAGTAAAACTATTATAAATAAAAAGATTTAGTGAAGCAAGCACATAGTTTCTGGACATTAAAGAAGCTAAAAACTTACCCAATGACTGATAAGTCTGTATTTATAGCTGCCATTCTTTGCTTTCTACAATATAGAGTACTAATGAGTTCAAACTAAATGGGACAAAAATCTGTAAGTAAAAAGGGAATGAAGTTGAAAAAAATGTATTACCATATGTTTAGTCTTTAAAAAAAAAAAAGCTTTCAATGTTTTGTTTTTCAAGACTCTAATGTTAAAAAATAAAAACAGCTTTTACCCAGCATCATCACATACTTAATTTATTTTCTCACTAAAATATATCTAAGTGAAATAAGTTAAAAAAAAAAAGCCATTTAACTGGTAATTATAATTGTAAAAAATGCCTACTATGAAACTTTAATTTTAATGTCAAGGAAATAAATTTATTACCAATAATTTTTTAAATAATAGGTTAATTTTATTCATTGATTCATGTTTTATCAGGTGCATTGAATAAATGTGCAAAGTTTCAACTTGATCCAAGAATGGGAAGTAGGAGAAAAAAGATGTTCAACCTTTAATCAAGAACAGGGACAGACAGACAGATAGAAAGATAGCTAGATAGATAGACAGAATGAGTTGATATAAGCTTTGTCTTTCAATTGACGATGCCAACGTTGCTTTGACCCCCATTAAACTAAATTAATTTTTGGATTTATAAATTTTAATTCATGTTAGAAGAGAATGTATTCACCTACAGTTCGATTCCATATAAAACATTTTCTGATATCAAATAAAAAATTTATTGAATCGTAACAGGATAGTGAAATAAAAATGAGTGAAATGAATAATACTTTTGGAACGAGGAAAATAATTAAGGAGAGAAAGAGTTAAAAAGATTAGCAAAAATTTTATTAGACCTTCCAAGAATATAATACATATTAACTATCTAAATTTTAGGTAACAAATAAAGAAACATAAGCAACAAGTTCAAACTATTTTTCTTGTGACTGTCCAGTAAATTAGACAAATTATTTATAACAGCTTCAAGTCCTCTAAAACTAGAGCAAAACATGTTTTGACAAATTTTCTTAGCAAGGAAGATTTTTTTTTAATGATGCAATGCACAGTGTTTGTTAACTGAATACACCAGTGATGTTTTCAGTGACCTGTCTAAATTGAAGTGGTAAAAAATCAGGTATTTTTAGAATACCTATTTATAAACAAAAGTTAAATGAACAAACTAAGCTATGGAACAGTCATGCTGACAACTTTGGTATAGCTCAGATATTTTTAAGTCACTGTACAGGGGGATAGACCAAATCTCATAGGAAAAAACAATGTCATAACTACTGAAGAAAACACTTCACACATTATCCAGACCAGGTGCTAAAAACCACATTGAAAAAATTAAATGTATTGTTTCCTATTTTTTCACCACATATTGACTACAAAATAGAACTGTAAGATGATGATATATCTATTGATTTCACTGGAGGCAGAGGATGGTGTCATCCACTTTGCGAACATTATTAATATTATAAAACAATTTTTTAAAGGTGAGTATGTCCTACAGCTGTACCAAAGCCATTCTCCGATTTATTAAAAAAATATGTTCAATTAACTGGTGGCCCTATTAAGTGTGTATTTGACTATATAGAAAACACTTCATAAAACCATCTTTGCCATCTTCAATGAGTTAAATTTAATAATACAAGAATCATACATCCATTTCTCAGAAAAGATATGATCCTTACAAATGAAATTTCAGCTTTCTCAAAGAAAATTTTAAGAAAATAAAAGTTATATGTTGCAAACCTTATCTGCTTTGTATGAAGAAACTGACATAGAACCCGTGATAATTTCTATCAAATAACATGCATAAATGCGGACAAAAATTCATCACATTTACAGTTTACCTGACATCCCATTGGGGATTGCAAGAAGTCCATTTAGTCTAAGGTGAAGATGTTCAGAAAACATCCCAGAAAGAGGTATTGAACTAATTAATAGTACAATGCATTTAAAAGATTTTTCGATACATAATTATGGATAAAGTGTTGGCACCCATTTCCTGTAATGTCTGTCTTCTTGTTCCATTTATTACAGCATATCTATAAAATCCAAAACAAGGTTTACCCATGCAGCTTGTCATCAAATCTAAATACAGAAGTAGTCTTGATGTAGAGGATGATGTTTTTTTTTGGTTTTTATAAAGACTGCCATGATATTTTCTGATCTGGTAAAACAGAAACAAGGTCTACCTTTGCCCCAGTGTTGGCTTACTGTGGATAACTCCGATAAGGCTTAGTGTGGTACGTTTACTTACAAGTACAATTGTTGTTCATGCTCTGCCATGCTTTTCTAATTGTCACATAAATTTATTATGTGACATAAGTATCTCACAAAAATAGAAATAGTAAAATAATCTCTAGACTATTTTATACTATATATTTATAATAATAAATAAATAATATTTCTGTACTCTGACTCTGTCCATCTATATAGACATATATCTAGATTTTCTATAAGTCAATATACTTAGAGTCTAGATCTAAATTAAATTGACTAGCTTCTATATTATATATATTATATATTATAGATATTTATATAATCAAATCTATCATTCTAGTTCTAATCAATGTAATTGTAAAGATTACCTTTCAAATTACTTATTTTTATATTATAACTACTACTCTTCAAAGCGTAGCATAAAAAGCATAGATCTAGTAGACTCTATATTATATATCCAATCTTTATCTAGTGACCTAGTCATGCATCCTCAATCCTGCTTGTAAGATTAACTTTTAAAAATTAAGGTGTGGAAAAAATAATCTAAATCTAATGTATTTTCCGTTTGCTTGGAGTTGGACTACTTGGTTATCGCCGTCGGTAGTTTCCAACAAATCTATCACTGGCATAGAAAAGAAAACCCACTACAGCTGTAACTCTTGAAAGGTCACGAAGGTCACGCTGCAACTCTCTGGCTTGTAGGTCATGCAAGACATACCGGTACTATAAATATAACTAGTTTAATGAAAAAAAAAATTAATAGAGATCTAGAATATTCTAGAATCCAGTTAAAAAAGAACGTTATTCGTAGACCTACACAGAATGTTATCTTGGAGAAGCCGCATGCGAGAAATTCTGACGAGTTTCCAGTAATGCGCTTCTATTTTCGGGGTTGAATTTTTTCACGTTTATTATAATCAGACAATCAGTCCTATAATAATCTATGTCTTACAGAAACAGATCAGTCTTCACATTTTTTAAAGTACTTACTTACTACTATATATATATAATAGCCTAAAATTTTTTTTGTCAAATAACCCCGCCTTGTATTTAGATGCCTAATTAATTTTGAAAACATTTTCCTTTATTTTTAATGGCTGTTTGATAAACGTAGCCTGCAATACTTTTTGGGTTATGATAGATATAGGGCCTACATATTTAATTTTACTTTATTTGAATTGTAATGTTTTTTAAATACATTATTAGTATTATAAGTAAAAAAAATAATAGTGCAATATTTAGTTCATTATATTAGTTGGACTTATTAGAAAATCATAATAGTAACTTCATACGTTATAATAAAGTGATTAATTGATTTAGTAAAAAAAGCTTTTTTTTCTAATTTAAATAGAAATAACGCTTATAAGCTACCCAACCAGGAAATTTTGAGCCCACAACCACCAGACTCTATCCCAGCATAGGCTACATACACCTGCAGAATTAATGGAATAAATACGAGTCCTCCTGCTAAAGTGGAAATTATCAAGGTCATCAAAAGTGAAAAAAAGATGATTTGCCAGTGGAAGCACTTAATGCAGACTCCGAAATCATCAGCTGATATGTTACACCCGCTGCTGTGCAAGATTTGCGAATAAGGAAAGGTCCGTACAATTTGGAGGCTGAGTTACCTAATCAAGTTACCCAAGAAAAGTGACCCTACATAGTACAACAACTGGCGAGGAATTATGTTACTGTCCAGACTTAGTAACTTTTTAACTAAGAAAATACTGGAGCGCCTAAAAGATGTCATGGGCAAAAGACTAGAACAGGCTGATTTCTGGAATGAAAAAAATTCTGTAATCACCAGATATTACGCATTATCCTAGAAAAATCCATTGAATGGCATCTCCTTTGAAGATGACCTTTGTTGAGTTTGAAAAAGCCCCCGACCGTATTGTCAGAGACATGATTTTGGAGGCAGATGTTAAACTAAGAACATTACACTTTATAACCACAAATAACGCCAACG
>JADKLZ010000104.1:12969901-12988847 GCA_021533235.1 Biomphalaria straminea
GAACGCGCTATGGTGGACTGTCAGACACTTAGTTTAGAACGCGCTATATTGGACTGTAAAAAGTAATTTAATGAAATAATGGTGATATTTTATTACTTAAGAGTATTTGTTCAGTCAAGCCTACGTATATCTGTTTCTCACAAAAATGAAATCTTACTAGTAATTTTTTCTAATTTCTTTGGGTAGTTCTTCATCGGAGTTCACAAAACAATTTTAGAAAATAATGCAAATTTAATAATTTTTAAAATTCTCTTTAAGCGCTGTCAATCATGATAGAGAAAAATGGCACAGATTGGATCTCATTTAGGTGTTTAGCTAAAATTGCATTGCCCAAGTCTATTATCTCGTTTTGAATTTGTGGGTCAAAGTAAAGCGTTGTGTTTCTGATTTCTTGAGAATTTATGTATTGCTAAGACATTGTTGTTACTTGTGTCACCTAAACGATAGACTTTGCGATGACCACTAAATGAAAGGTTCTAGCATTTTAAAGTTACAACTATCATTTACTATGCGATGAATTACTTTCAGTCAGTAACTGTCAACTTTTTTGATGTGCTCTTTGTTTAGATCATCCACCGTTCTTAGTCATTCAGGTTGTCTGTTAAGTAATTAGGCCTATCTTTTTTTTTGACGATTCGGTTGAAAAACAACGTTGGTGCTGTGTCTGGGTATAAATCCGAGACAATGCTTACGACTTTCCAGTGCACATACCAGACGACAAAGCAGCCATTCAAGTGAAAGACACTATCCTTTGATAAATGCAATTATCGCTATAGCCTATAAACATCTTCCCAAATACAGTCACAATATAAGTAGCTAACAAGATTACAAAGAGAGTTTGTGTGAAACACAAACTCAGAGGCGGCCCCCGTAGGAGTCGGATCCCTATCAGATCCGCTTTGATCTCTCAACGGGGGCAGCCTCTGAGTTTGTGTATCACACAAACTCTCTTTGTCGCTGCTAAAAGTTCATTTAAAAAAAATTATATCAAAGATAAACGACAGAAATATACATCTTCCGTGCTTTGATCTCTCAACGGGGGCCGCCTCTGAGTTTGTGTATCACACAAACTCTCTTTGTCGCTGCTAAAAGTTCATTTTAAACAAAATTATATCAAAGATAAACGACAGAAATATACATCTTCCGTGCTTTGATCTCTCAACGGGGGCCGCCTCTGAGTTTGTGTATCACACAAACTCTTTGTCGCTGCTAAAAGTTCATTTTAAACAAAATTATATCAAAGATAAACGACAGAAATATGGATCTACATCTTCCGTGCTTTGATCTCTCAACAGGGGCCGCCTCTGAGTTTGTGTATCACACAAACTCTCTTTGTCGCTGCTAAAAGTTCTAAGGTTTGAACAAAAGAAAACGTGAAATATGTTGCTATATATTAGATTTTTAATTGTCTTAAATTAGGTTTCATTTATATTGCATACTAATTAGGTTTTTTCTCTTTAAATACTGCTTGCATAAAATATTTTTAAAAATTAGATTTTGAGCTTTTAGAAAAAAAAAAAGTAGCCGTTGCATCAGAACTTTGAATGCTCTATATTATCGTGATGTCAGATTTTCATTATCTCTTCTACTTTCTGAGCACTAAACGGGACGGACGGACAGACAGACAGACAAACAGACAGACAGACAGACGGACAGACAGGCCACACAAAACTAATAGCGTCTTTCCCCCTTTCGGGGGCCGCTAAAAAGTCAACATTTTTATTGTTTCCCAAAGTAACAAACAGAATATGATGTTTCTTTTTCTTGTTTAATACCTATTTTAAGTCTAAATCTAGACTTCTGGTAATGGAAAATAAAACATTTTTTCTTAACAAAAAGTAGAAAAAATAAGTAGGCCTACTAACTATCAACGGCTTTACTAACATAGATAGAAAAAAAAAAAACAAAAGAAAGAAGGAAGTATGGGATCGAAACGTCCCCACCAACGCACAGTCACCATTTTAGGCCTACAATAAACCCGATGAAAGCAGTTCCTTACAATGACTCAAATCAAAAAAGAAACGGGTAAATGTTTTGAAGTTAATATAAAGTTTGAGATAACGTTCAGGATATAAAAGGACACTAAAATTTTCTTTTAACCATTATTTTTTTTTTACTAAATTGCAGTGTAGGACAGACCACAATTGGTAATTAGTCATGGGACCAAGCGATATGAAATCCCTGCGCGCCATGTAGTGTCGTTTTTACAGTTGAAAGGGCCTTAAGCTATTTGAGTCCAGATATTGTATGTAACTACTAAGTATTTCATAGAGGCCCTAAGCTAGAGCTTCATATGTTGCATAGAGGGGCCCTGGACACATGGTTGTTTCACAATCCGGTGTGGGCCCCTAAATGGTCGTGGGCCCCTAAATGGTCGTGGGCCCGGGTTCATTGAAAGGAGGACGTCAAAACAGCTAGAGGTTGCCCCCCCCCCCCCCGTAGGGCCTATATAAGCTCTGTTAAGATCAACTGAGGCGTAATTTTACCCTCACTGGCATAGAGGAAAGCAACTGCCAGCATATGGCCTTCTTATCTTATCTTATATAATACAGACGTTACTTCAAAAAAGAAGATGATTACGTCCTATGCGTCATGCATTCAGTCATGCATATTTACCAGTGACTTAAATTCTGCCAAGTCACTGGTTTTCCTGGCTAGCTCAGGCAAACCATTCCATGCTCTAATGGCACTAGGGAAGAAAGAGCATTTGTACAGATTAGTCCTAGCATATGGGATGAGGAATGTGCCTTTATCTTTGTGTCTTTCTGAGTATTTTATTAAGTTTTGATTTTGTATTTGGAGATTATGGTTCAGTGTTTTGTGTATAATTGCTACTTTACTCTTAAGTCTTCTATCCTGAAGGCTTTCTAAATTTAGTGATTTTACTAAAGGTGTTACTCTAGTGAAATGTGAATATTCGCTTGTTATGAATCTCACTGCTCTATTTTGTGTCTGTTCTAGTTTCTTAATGTTTTCTTGAGTTGAGGGGTCCCAAACAGAGGATGCATATTCTGTTATTGGCCTAACCAAGGTTAAATAGCATTTTAGTTTTATGTTCTTATTTGATTTATAGAAATTTCTTTTAATAAACCCTAATACTTTGTTTGATTTTTTTATAGTTTCATCAATATGGGGATTCCATGACAGTTTTTCATTTATTATAACACCTAGGTATTTTGCGTTTTTAGTCTGTGTTACTGGTTTACCATGAATAAGATAAGTGGAATTAATTTGTTTTAGTTTTTTTGTTATTCTTAATAACTGACATTTTTCTGGGTGGAAAGACATGCTCCAATTTGATTCCCATTTCTGTAATTCATCTAATTCTCTTTGTAAAATTTCTGTATCTTGTGTTGTTTTTATTGTCCTATATATTATGCAATCATCTGCAAATAATCTTACTTTTGTTCCTGAACTAATGCAATTTGGTAAATCGTTTATGTAAATTAGAAATAGTAGTGGACCTAAGACTGTTCCTTGGGGTACACCTGAGTTTACTGTTATTGGTGTTGATTTAGAACCATCTATTATTACAGTTTGTTCTCTTCCTATCAGAAAATCTTTAATCCACTGATGCAATGGACCATCAATACCAAAATATTTTAATTTTTTAAGCAAACTATGGTGGTGAACTTTGTCAAAAGCTTTGGAAAAGTCTAGTAAGATAGCATCTATTTGTTCACTATTATCTAAACCCTTTGAAAAGTCATCAATTAGTCCTATTAGCTGTGTTTCACATGATCTATGTTTCCTAAAGCCATGTTGGTATGGAGTAAGGACATTATGTTTATCTAAGTGGTTTATGATGTTGCTACATATTATGTGTTCTAGGATTTTACATGTGATGCTGGTAAGTGATACTGGTCTGTAGTTTCCTGGGTCAGATTTTTCTCCTTTCTTAAATAGAGGTGTGACATTAGCTTCTTTCCAGTCCCTTGGTACTCTGCCCTGGTTAAGAGATGCCTGAAAAAGTATTTTGAACACAGGTGCTAGTTCTTTGCTTAGTTCCTTGAGTAATCTAGCTGGAATACCATCAGGTCCCGACGCTCGGGAGCACGTTATCCTGCCTCAACGTGGCGCTCCCGTGGAAACGGCTCACTAGAGGAAGTGGCTAGGCGAAAGGGTAACAAATATGATTCCCGTGGGAGTGCCCATGGGCGGACGAGAGTCTGCCCCTTCACGGTGCGGATTTGTAAGAAAGCTCCCACAAACCAGTCACAAATCCATGCGCTGTTCCTCAAGGGACCGTCTCATCAATGGCGGATTCCGCACAGTTAGCTTGGTACAACGAAGGTAAATGGTGGAGGCCCCCGGTGCCACCGAGTGGTATTGGAAACAGCAATGCTCTATAAGCATTGACTCGGGTCGCTCCCAGACAGGCCTGTTGGTCCGCAGGTTTGTTTTTTTTTACTGTTTGATTTTCGGGCAGTGAGGTCAGACAGGTTTTTTTTCAAACTTAGTGCTCGAAGAGCCTTCGGCTCAGCACTTATGACTATCCAGCGGTCCCGACGCTTTATTCGGCTTGATGCTGGCTAATAGTTTTTGGACTCCATTTTCCTGTACTTCTATCTCTCCTATAGTGTCTACTTGGTTTAAATTAATTGATATGTCTTTGTCTCCTGGGGCTGAGAATGCTGATGCAAAGTATTTGTTTAGGATGTTAGCTTTAGTTTCATTATCGTTATGCGTTAAGTTGTCTTCTCCTTTTAATGGCCTTTGAGAGACTGTTGGATATATGCTGCGAGTCAAACATTGTAGACGAAAAGAAAATGCTGGAAAATCTGCTGGGCTTGCGTAGTCATGTGAAAAACGTAGGCTACTGCACTCATACTTAATCTTCGAAATCGAAGACATTGCCATTCATATATAAAAAAGGTCAATTATATTAATATTTCAGTTTATTATAGGGGTGTTCGCTTAATAGGTTTTCAATTAAAAAGGTAATTTTGCGCGAACACCCCATAATATTTTATTTTCAACGGAAGGAATAGCCTTGGATATTCTAATTAACTACTTCCATATCTATTTAGAAGCATAATATGCTTTTTTTTTTCGGCCGATGTCCACTGGTGCTTTAAAATCGCCTTAAGTTCGGACCTATTCTCGTTTATCCCGAAACGTTTTTACAATGAAATTTCCATACATATCAACTTTGACCTTAGGCTATGCTTTATTGTATGAAGGAAAACGAAAGTGAATATGTGGGAAATGTAGAAATATGGAGCCTTTGCAATACCAATTTAATAGTTCAGCAGTTACTTTCGAAATAAATTTGAATGGATAAAAATACGGGGAGGTGTTCGCTTTATATGCCATTTCGCTGATGGGCCTTTACTATAGGTCTGTGAGTGGAAAATATTCACTTTGGGTTTTCCCCTTTCTTCCTCCTGTTTGTGTAGTAGTATCAATTTTAAAAATGTAGACTCTCTATTCGTTTTGTTTCTCGTTTCAATACGAGCGTCAAAACAGTTCCAAGAAAAAAAATGAGATGCAGTCTAGCTATAGCAGTTGTTTCGTTTACTTGTACAACAGTAAAGGTGAACAAAGAAAGGTCTGTTCCGACCCACGCTGAGTGTCTAATAGATCTACTACGGCGTACTACGGTGACAAATCTTCTAATTACGCAGGTGATTGTTGTTTATTAGACAGTTTATTTAAACAAAATTACTTAGAGAGTTTGCGCTTTTACACTAATTTAGAGGCTAACCCCCTGAAGGGTCCACCGTAAACCAATGTTTCATCTGTCTGGTGTGCGATGCATTTTAAAAGACAGGCTTCAACATTTTCGCGAGGCCTGAATGGCTGTTCAACTGGAATAATGAACAAGTAAGCCACCAAGTGAAATAATCTCTCTAATAAAATAAACGGGGCGGGGGGATATCTCATGAGGCTTGGCCTCAGGAAATCGGCATGAATTAAGGGGGATTCCTGGGAAAGTAAAGAAGATTGAGACTATAATTTTTCGGAGGAATGTCTATAATGTGTTACCTGAGAAACGTCGTCAATGAATTTCTGTCCCTTTTTATCCAGGAGCCAAGCGCACGTTTTTCTAAATTTAGCATGCTCTGTCCACACGTCATCGCTTGGCTGCCATTTTATCAAGCCTATTCCACACTCAAAGCATCTCGTACAGTTACCGTCAGCTGTGTTATTGGGGGAAAAAAATTAAAGAAAATAAGAAAAAAAAATTCAATGATTTGTTTTCTACATAGACTGTTCTTAACAATATCAATTTACATTTAATAAGATCTAATTATATACAACTATGCATTCTTCACTAGTGGTCTCTGCACTCCTATATGGTTGTAAAAAGACACTGAACGTTATGGCTGAAAGAAGAATTCAAGACTTTGAGATTAAATGCTAAAGAAAAATGTTTATCAAATACAAGGAAAAGAGTGTGTACTGTTACAAGTAATCACTCTGGCTGTCAAAAAAAAAAAAAAAAAAAAGAAACTCCTCAATAATGCAAAGAGACTAAAGCATGAGCTGGTTTGGTCACATCATGACTCATTACCAAAAGTCATCATTGAAGATACAGTGGAAGGAGCAAGAAAAAAGGATTGTCCAAAGAGAAGCTGGCTAGACAATGTAAAAGAGTGGACCGGCCTCTCTCTTGATATCCTACTTGTAACATCTGCTGGCCAGGGATTTGGTTAGGCGAACTGTCACCGCACTCCTAACAAACTGAAGGGAGGGATGATGATGATGATGATGATGATGAGAGAGAGAGAGAGAGAGAGAGAGAATAATGTATTAACATCAATTGGTCAACGCAGTGTTTCTCAAAATGTGTTCCGCGGAACCCTAGTGTTCCGCGAGGCCTGAATAAGTGTTCCACGAACTACTAGTACCATTGACTAGCAGAGGCATCGTCGTGAATTAATCTATGTAAAAAAAATAAGCAGAATGTTCCGTTAAGGAAAAAGCTTGGGAACCACTGGGTTAAGGGATGTGAAGACATTTGTGAGGGAAGAATAACGTGTATTCCCTGTTTAATTATATGAACGTTTGATGCCACATACGATTCTTAATATTTTCATATTTTCATTCATTTTTGGTTTAATATCTAACCATTTCTCTTTTCTTTTACTTACTAGCTCATCATCATCATCATCATCATCTCTCTCTCTCTCTATTTCATACTTGCATACTATTGCATTTATTTTTCAAATTTCTACATTTTCTTTTTTTCCCCCATCAGCATTACCGCGTTTTCTTTCCACGTCTTCGTATTTCAGCTCTATAACCTCCCTTTTTTTTTAAATAAATAATTCAATCTAGGGCCGTGGAGGCACGGGACTTTGTGTGGGACCACTACAATTTTTTTTTTAAAGATTTAATAAAGATTCACTTATGAATGAAATAGCTTATAACTAAAAGCATGTTATATTTTAGAAGAAGAAAATATAGTTATTGTATATCTAATCACAACATACTTTTTAAAAATATTTAATATGCATATATTAGTTTTAAAAAGTGTATATATTTAGTGGCCTGTAGGGCCTTGGTAGACACAGTGCCATAATAAGTATCTATATTTACTTATAATTACAAGAGTACACTTCTTAACCACTTTTGTCAGCCTTATAATTGCAAGATAAAAAAAAAAAACCCCTACGGGGTTCCGGAGCTGTAGCCCCTTCTGCCCACCATTAAATCCGGCTTTGATTCAATCCCTTAAATATTTATATAAATGATATTAATAACGTCAAACCGTCGTAGTAGAATCCAGCCTCAGCTAACTCTTCCTTGCTTTTAATAAGATCAGAACATCTCCTAAAAGATTTAAGTCTTTTCGTCAAAGATGCCATCTCAGTGCTTTTCGGCCGCTCATTTCCTATCATCGTCAGAGTTTCTCTTTCAGGATCCACACTCGGTGCTTCATCTTTGCCTCCCTTTGAACTTGCTGTTGAGACTGACACCTGTGCCATGTTAGCCGTGGCTTGGACGATTGGTGAAATCTCAGAAGTTGAGGCAGCGCGCTCTCTTTCAGCATTTTCCGAATGCTCAGATATGTGCAAATCGTTCATATGCTGGCAAGGCTCTGCATATTTCGCTCCCGAAGGTGCACATAGTTCGGGCTTGCCATGATGATGACACTGTTTTGTTGTCACACTGCCAATTAATCTTTCGATGGAGTTCCTTTCTCCCATTATTTTCTTCAGTTGAAAAGTAAAACAAAAAATTACTACATTTATAATAAGTAAAAAAAAAATAAAGATGATTCATGAGGACATTAAAATCGAAACATTTTTCATGACGCTTCATGCATAAACATAACTAAAAATGTTGTGTTTAAAATAGTCAGTTGTTTGGGAAAGTAAAAATAAAACCAGAATATAGAAAAGTTTTGAAGTGAGTCTAAAACTGTTTGTGAGGATTGTGCTTTGGAAGCATTTTTAAAGGAAGACTAACATGAAAACTTAATCGAGCTAAACCATATTCAGAACAACGTGGAAGTTGCATTTGATTAGCAGTGATTTGGGTGATGGTAAGAATAATGCGTCAGAGAGCTTTGGAGAATACCAACAGCGCAAAGAACTAGGCCTATATTAACAACCTTTATTCTTCTACGGTTCCACACAATTAGTTTTCCTAAACCATCTTCTTACTGATTATGACTTTGCTAATGATGTCTTTACACAGCAAAGCGTTAAAATTATCTGTGGTATACCTATGGTAAAGGCCATACTTGCTGATGGGGTGCCATTCAGCGTTTAGGGCGCAAGCTATCTCCTCAGAGATCGGTAATAGGGGGATTTTACAGCTTTTTCTCAGCTGGTGCCCACGAATATTAACTCTGCCCCATACAATAACTTTTCATAAATCCTCTTGTTACTGATTATGGCTTTGCTAATTGTTACAGTATGTTACTTCAGAGTGCCAATATCTGCCACTGTAGTTATATTTCTCTCTGTGACGTGCCGGGAATTCTTATGTAGATATTATCTCTAGATTTAAATACATCTTTAGAGATTCAAATAACGAATATCCTTCAATTCAAAACTTTAATTTTGATAACTAGGAATCACTTCAATATACAAATGTACAAAAAAAAAAAAGATCAAATGAATATCTTCTTTCAAGCTCGTTAACAAATAGATTAAAATTAATTCTAATTTTTCAAATAAATGCGACTTGTCTATTCAAGTTTCATCTCCCAACTTTCTAGTCTACAGCCTATCTCTATGAAATCATTTCCAGAACCGGCGCTAAGACTCGCTCTTACCAATCACAGCCATTCTCAGTCGGGCCCCACGCTACAATTGCGTGAACAGATGACGTCATAGGTTTTCTGTCTCTAGAAAAGTCTGGAAGGAAGGCAGGGCCAATTACAATGGCCACATCCGGAAAGAGTTAAATCTAGATACAGCTAGACTGCTACGTAACGCTAACGATGAGAATAACAATGAGAATTCAATGTACGCAGCCAAGGCAGTAAAGCGTAGAAATTATTTGGTATATCTATGGTAAAGGCCTTACTTGCTTAGGTTAGGTTCTCCCGCGCAACCTTTCCTCACAGAGACTGGTCATAGGCGTCCCGAGACCATCGATAACATCTAAACGACTTTCCAGTTCAGCTACCGGACGATAAGGCAGCCATTCAAGTGAAAGACCTGAACCCATTGTTGTTTCACCATCGGGTGTGGGCCCCTTAATGGTCGTGGGCCCGGGTTCATTGAACCCCTTTGCGCCATGGATGCTAAACCACTAACAAGGGCAGGTTTCTCTAGTCCCGACTTTTAGTTTCAAGAACATATGTTTTCTCATTCTGTTGTGTCCGGCTCTGAGTCGAAAAATTATGCATTGGTCATGTCGAGATAATTTATAATAGGCGTCCTTTTTTAGCGGCCCCCGAAAGGGGAAAAGACGCTATTAGTTTTGTGTGGCCTGTCTGTCTGTCTGTCTGTCTGTCTGTCCGTCCGTCCGTCCCGTTTAGTGCTCAGAAAGTAGAAGAGAAAATGAAAATCTGACATCACGATAATATAGAGCATTCAAAGTTCTGATGCAACGGCTACTTTTTTTTTTCTAAAAGCTCAAAATCTAATTTTTAAAAATATTTTATGCAAACAGTATTTAAAGAGAAAAAACCTAATTAGTATGCAATATAAATGAAACCTACTTTAAGACAATTAATAATCTAATATACTGCACCAGATTTCACATTTTCTTTTCTTCCAACATACGAGTAACATACCAGTTTTTACTCGTAAAGTAATCAACTCATAAAAGAGGTGTGGCAGTTGCCTTGAACATCGGCTTTACAAGGCTAACGTTGAGAGATCAAAGCACGGAAGATGTATATTTTGACCGCTGGGGCACTAAATAAGATCTGTTGTTTATTTTAAATGAACTTTTAGCAGCGACAAAGAGAGTTTGTGTGATACACAAACTCAGAGGCGGCCCCTGTTAAGAGATCAAAGCACGGAAGATGTATATTTCTGTCGTTTATCTTTGATATAATTTTTTTAAAATGAACTTTTAGCAGCGACAAAGAGAGTTTGTGTGATACACAAACTCAGAGGCGGCCCCCGTTGAGAGATCAAAGCACGGAAGATATATATTTTTGTCGTTTATCTTTGATATACTTTTTTTTAAAATGAACTTTTAGCAGCGATAAAGAGAGTTTGTGTGATACACAAACTCAGAGGCGGCCCCCGTTGAGAGATCAAAGCACGGAAGATGTATATTTCTGTCGTGTATCTTTGATATATTTTTTTTTAAATGAACTTTTAGCAGCGATAAAGAGAGTTTGTGTGATACACAAACTCAGAGGCGGCCCCCGTTGAGAGATCAAAGCACGGAAGATGTATATTTCTGTCGTTTATCTTTGATATACTTTTTTTTAAATGAACTTTTAGCAGCGAGAGATCAAAGCGGATCTGACAGGGATCCGACTCCGACGGGGGCCGCCTCTGAGTTTGTTTATCACACAAACTCTCTTTGTAATCTTGTTTTTTTTTAGTAATTAGTGTGTAAGCTGGTCCAATTCTAATTTATTCTACTCGCTATAATTTTCAACAGGAATTAATAATAGTCAAGCTTGTCTTCGAGTGCGAATATTTGGAAGGAGTGCAGTACTTCACGTGGCTACGCAGTCCCAGCTGCGACCTACATAGTTTGCCACCCCTGACGCAGACATAACTGTTGTTCGCATGTGGTCAGTTTAGGTTCACTTTCCACTTTCTCTTGTTCTCAAATGTGTTGCCCGCGGCTTTGTACGAAATCTCCAGCCGTGTCGTTCGCAAGCCATCTGTTGCCAGCTAGATGATCTCTTCTATGTCAGTTTCAGATAGCTGGCGCCACTGGCGTCTAAGCTATCTACATATCGTTTCTTATTCACGCGATTAAACACTTTTTCCGACATAAAAAAAAAGAATTAAATAAATATATTGAAATAAATGTCCTCCTTTGCAGTTCAGAAACTTGGAGAGTCACTAAAACAAATATGAAAAAGCTCCAAACTTTTGTTAACAGATGCCTACGCCGGATATTAGGAATTATGTGGCCCGAAAAGATAACCACTACCGATTTGTGGGAAAAAAATAGACAAAAGCCCATAGCCCAAAGACATTACAAAACGAAAATGTAGCTGGATTGGACACACCCTGCGAAAACCAGCTACCAATGTTGCAAGGCAGGCTCTTGAAAGAGAAAAGTGGGCAGACCCAAGCAAACCTGGAAGAGGTCAGTCATTAGTGAAGCTGAGGGTACTGGAATGACATATTATGATATGGGAGCAGATGAAGAAAGCTGCTCAGAACCGAGTTCGGTGGAGAGGTGTGGTTGCGGCCCTATGCTCCCCTGGGAGTACACAGGATTTAGTCAAGTCAAATAAATAGATACATACTTTAAAAATAGATACGGAAAAAAGTAAACATACTGTAGAGATGTATGTCTAATTTGCGTCTGTATAATTTGTACTGTTCAGCAAATAAGTTGCATGTTTCTGTACACGCCAGATTACTGGCGAGTTCTTGGTTACAGACATGCAGACAGCTAACATTACTCTACAAATAGAGTGAAAAACCACCAGGCGTATGAAAAAGTATAACTGTTTAAGGGGGAATTGTAGTCAAAATGCTTTTTTTTTTTTTAACTTAGCTATTATATGTTTCTTTAAGGTTTAATAGATAGTATATATATTTTTTTTTTTTTTTTTATGGTTTATTCAGATTATACATTTGTTTACAATAACACACAAGACAAACAAGTTAAACGTATCTACATCTAGACCATATAATACTATTCATGTAGTTTAAGGATATAATTAACAAAATAAATAATTTAAAAAAAATATTTTTTTTGCCTTTGAAGCACAAAATTGTGTAAAAATAGCATATTTTGTATATTTTGAATAAACAATTTATTTCCAAAACTACTTATAAGAATTCAATGAAACTTGCCACAGTTATTCGTATTATCAATAAGTACAAAATGTATTGATCAAAATGTAAATAAATTAAGAATTATTTTTTAATGATTTTTTTTTCATATAAGGTTTTTAAAATGCATTTTTTAAAAATAATTTTCTCTTTGCATTGCCAAATCTATTTTACCTTTCACTATTTAGCCAAACTGTCAATACATATTGTAGATAAGTATGTTTTAAAGATGTGGTGAAAATTTGAGATTTCATAACGGGAGCAGTCTAGTCTCAGTCATTACTTACTTAGCATGTACGATGTTACCACTATGAAAGCCTAGCCTAAACTGTCCGTGTAATATAGATAAGCTAAATATAGAGTCTATATATAGCCCATAACACGGGTATTCCCGTAAATTATTATTATCAATATCTCTTTGGGGTTATTTTTCCCGATGACGTGTTTTTTTTGACGTGTCTATATTCATAAAATAGACGAATAAGTGTAAATCTATATATAGATCTAGTATATCATGAAACTTGAAATAATGTTGACTGATTTATTTATCTCATTTTTATAAAAACTTAGTAGTAAGATGAACGAATCGTCAAAATACTTCACTATTAGTAAGTATAGGCTACCTTTTTCATTGACATAAAACAGAAGACCTACTCGGGTAAGTTGTTCAATATAAAGAGATCTAGAAATATATGAACTCCTAATATTGTTAACAAAATGAACCTTCCTGTATTTGTCACACCCTAGTTACACAGTGGCGTCACTAGCGGGATGCGGGGGTGTGGTGTGCGGTCCGCACAGGGTGACACCCATTAAGGGGGAAACATGCAAAACATGGTCGTACAAAGCCTGGAATATCAACAAATAGCAAGTGAATAAGGCATCTCGCACCATTTTGTCCAGATTCAACGGACAA
Organism: Biomphalaria straminea; assembly: GCA_021533235.1. Classification (NCBI taxonomy): domain Eukaryota; kingdom Metazoa; phylum Mollusca; class Gastropoda; family Planorbidae; genus Biomphalaria; species Biomphalaria straminea. Next base: position 12,983,207 of record JADKLZ010000104.1, read on the forward strand.
CGACATGTGTAAAGCAAATTGGGCTGTTGTGTCACAACAGACCGTGGAGTTCTTCAACATCGAGACGGATATGAGATTTGGGTGTATCTTATCCCCCATTTTTCTTTCTTGCAGCCATCAACGATGAAAGAAATAAACAGGCTGCATTCGGGCTCAGATTCCCGTGGCGTATACCAGACCGAGTTGGATTTTGCAATCGAAGTAGCATAACTGTCAAATACAATTAAATGTATACACGAGATAACGGTTAGTGACGCCCTTAATGTTATGCTTAGCCAGTACCCCACCAACATTGGTCCTACAGATCTTGAACAAATATAAATGTAAATCTATTGAGGCAGTGTTATTTCAAGTTATGGAGATGCATATCATGGTGCTACATGTCGGATTGGAAAGAAGAAGCCGCCTTTCAAAAAAGAAACGGTCTATCTAAACAAACAAATCAATTAGCCTGAAGATTAAAATCCACCTACTCAATACAATCATTATCCCAATGGCCACCTAACTTCGAGACGTTGAAGGCTGAAAAGAGGCTGAGCAGTGATGGCTGAGAAGGATCCTACGGATAACATATATAGATAGATGTTACCAATAGAGAAATCTTTTCTCACACAATGTGGCGTAGGTAGGGTTGGGGGAGTAGGGGGAGAATTTGAAAATCCCCCCTGTTCCCATTTGAGAGGGGCTCCCAAATGAGTGTTTTTACACATTAAAATTTAAATATTAAGCAAATGCAGCCCCCCCCCCCCAAGAGATCAAGCCCATCGGGGCCCCCAAACAATAGAAAATTCTTAGCTACGCCCCTGCCCACACAGACATTCGCCGCCCTAAGGAAAGTGGCGACTGTACGTCAATTGACAATTGAATATCATTAGACAAGACGAAACACGTTACCAAAGTCGATCTTAATTTGAAAGCAGAAAAGTGGAACGCAAAAACATGGCGTCACACCTTTTTTTTTTTTTTAGAAGTTCTGAATTTCGTGGGCACCAGCTGAAAAGTGGCTGTGAAAGTCGCCTTTGACTGATTTCTGTTGAGGTACATATGACGCACGTATGTCTTAACATCATCATAATGTTCAGTAAGAAGCCGTGCCGCGAACTGGTCATATTTGTTACAAAAGGCGTTAAGACAGAGGTTCTCAACCTTTTAAGCTCGGCGACTCCTTTTTACAATCCCCCACTCTGCTGCGACCCCCCACACACACATACAGCAATAGAAGAGTAGGCAATAGCAATCCATAATTCGATGGTCTTAGGCGACCCCTGGCTAATGGTCAATCGACCTCAAGGGGGTCGCGATCCACAGGTTGAGAACCCCTGCGTCAAGATAAGGGTGTAAACACATGAGAGAATTCGGACCATTCTAACAAATCAAAAAGAATCACGTCAGCAGAGACGTTTTGAAATATCTTCATCAAAATGTTTTAATTGATATTTATGCAGAAGCCTCACACAAAAATGGTATACATTTGAAAATATCCTTATTATTATATGATACGAAGTCCTTATCTTACAATATTTTTAACTTTTAAACATTAATAATGTAATTTCACTGGGTTTATATTTCATATATTTGTTCTTTAAACAGCCTTTTGAATCAGTGGCGTCACTAGGCAGGTGAGGGGGGGGGTGACTGATTTCTGTTGAATGGCGTGCAAGGGGCTTTAGTCTAAGTGTTTGTCAACATATTACAATAAAAAATGTTACATCTGCCACTTAACTAGTCTCAAATAGCCTCTGACAACCAGTCCAACTCCTGGCCTTCACGTGTGGTTCAGATGTTGAGCCTGGCGGAACCGTTACCACAGACAGGAGAAGGGGCAAAGGCGAGCAACTGGCGCCTAAACCAGTAAGCTTCTGGCAGGAGGGGCTCGTTAGCCTTGGTTGGCTACCCATCTAGGAGAAGGAAAACTCTGAATCCAACCTACACTGCCTTGCGGCTAGACCCAAACGCGGGAAAGGCTTCGGGAGACAACCCTGAGGAAAAAAACAGGAGCTGGTGACCCTAAGGCAGATTGTGGCACACTGTGCTACAGCCTGGCAGAGCCTGCGGCGTTGCTGATCCCAAACTGTATCGTATATTCCGTTCCTTTGGTCACATCAGCTGCACGGAGCTGGCAGAGCCTGCGGCGTTACTGATCCCAAACTGTATCGTATATTCCGTTCCTTTGGTCACATCAGCTGCACAGAAAGGAGGAACTGCTGTGTGGGCGACATCATTCCGACCATAAACAATGCCCAGGCTTTCATCTCTTTTAAGTGTGCGAGATGAACCATAGTCGTTCTACGACCGAAGGAGGCCAATATGATGATGATGAGTCAGAAAAGATGTTTGGAAATTTGCTTAAGCTAACTCATATATGTTTGAGACAAAGCCCTGGGCGCCAAGTGTTTGCTACATTTCTGAGCTTCAGAAACTCTTTCTTCTGGCGTCTACTACGCATTATATATCTCATAATAGGAAGATTACAAGTCAAATAAAATTAAATTAAGAAGGTTTGGGGCATGTTGGTATTAAATTGTGAGACTTTCTATGTAGCAATTTTTTTTTAAAGTTGCATTTTGGAAAAGTGCATTTTTCACTTGGGTCTCACCCCCCCCCTCACCTGCCTAGTGACGCCACTGATTCAAAAGGCTGTTTAAAGAACAAATATATGAAATATAAACCCAGTGAAATTACATTATTAATGTTTAAAAGTTAAAAATATTGTAAGATAAGGACTTCGTATCATATAATAATAAGGATATTTTCAAATGTATACCATTTTTGTGTGAGGCTTCTGCATAAATATCAATTAAAACATTTTGATGAAGATATTTCAAAACGTCTCTGCTGACGTGATTCTTTTTGATTTGTTAGAATGGTCCGAATTCTCTCATGTGTTTACACCCTTATCTTGACGCAGGGGTTCTCAACCTGTGGATCGCGACCCCCTTGAGGTCGATTGACCATTAGCCAGGGGTCGCCTAAGACCATCGAATTATGGATTGCTATTGCCTACTCTTCTATTGCTGTATGTGTGTGTGGGGGGTCGCAGCAGAGTGGGGGATTGTAAAAAGGAGTCGCCGAGCTTAAAAGGTTGAGAACCTCTGTCTTAACGCCTTTTGTAACAAATATGACCAGTTCGCGGCACGGCTTCTTACTGAACATTATGATGATGTTAAGACATACGTGCGTCATATGTACCTCGAACATCTCTCGTATTACCCAATTCTGCCTTCTTTATAGGATCTTATTCGAGCAACTATATTTTAACTAGTATAAATATTGCGCTAATTGTCGAAGCGTCCTACTCCGTTATAATTTAACATTGACATGGGCTCTTACTACTACGGGAAGAAAAATGCGTTGAAGAAGACACAAGCTGAGAACGAAGGAAAACGTTTGGAGGAGCTAGCGACGCTTCAACAGACAACCTTGCTGGATGGATAGGAAACCTGATGCCTCTCTAATAGCCTACTATCTTCAGAAAGAACTGGTCCAGAATGAAAACGAAAAGGTGTTATTAATTATTAACTAAATTGCTTTTTAATTACGTTACGACGAGCATATATCTTTACCATTGAAATATATATACGATTCCACAATGGTATTTCCTGTTATTCTTTAATTTGCATTGATTTTTAAACTATTAAATATTTATGCAGTAATGATTAAATGTTTTAAATCTTTCTGATGTCTGTGGTATCTTTTCTCGAATAACAATTAAAACAAATAGTAACTACTAATACTACACCCTTTCTTTCATATTGTCTCTCCCTCCGTCCCTCCCTCCCGCCGGCTAAAAGTCTGTTTATTCAACATTAATATGGTATGGTACTAGAGAGTGGCGTCAGCGGTTAGCTCAGGGTGTCACCGCCCCCCCCCCCCCCGCCATCCACTTTAACCAAACCTTTCCAAATAGAAACTATCGTTTATCATTTTTGTTGAACTATACAGTAAACTAATTACCTACTTTTTTTAAACAAATGTAAAATAGCTGGAAATTTCATTTAAAAATAAGAAGGTATATGAATTGTTTTGCATATTTTACAATGTATATTTATTAACATTACCTAAATATTTTTCCTTTGTTAGACTTATAGACGGAAAACGGTATAACATTATGCTGTAATATTCAAACTTTGAGAAAATGTACGTTTGCCGCTCCCTTAGTCATCTATTTGTCTCGGGGAGCGCGTAAAGATCTTCCAGCTATATTCGGGCACCAAGCATTTTTCGACATTTATGAGCTTCAAAAACGCATTCTCCTTAAGTCTAGCTTGTACAATTTCTAGTAGTGAGAAGATCGTAGGTCAAATAATATTAAGAAAAGGTGGGCCGTATCTGAAGTGTGAGAGACATTCGAGGCAAACGAGCAGTGTTTCTCAAACGTGTCGCCATCGCCGGCTAAAGTGTTTTGTTTTATAGTTTTATGTATTTATTTTAAAACTGTTTATATAACAGAAACAGTTATGGATCAAACCCTGAAAAATGTTTATTAAAAAAAATAAAAAAAAAATGACGTGACGATTTTTTACAGTATGATTTTACTTCAATAGTTAAAGAAGGAATAGAAATACCCTGATGCATCATCTGTTAGAAACTTAGAATGTTGGTTTAACCATACCTATGAAACCGAAATATCTTTAACGTTATTTTATAGCAAACATCCGAGCTCTGTCAAGGATACCCATGTTTTAAAGATATTGTTAGATATATACACGATGACTTGTGAAGTAGCTGGGGGGGGGAGAGAATTTGAAAATCCACCGGGTCCCCACCACAGGGGGCCCCCAAATGAGTGTTTTTTTTACACTAGAAATTAATAATTATGCAAAAAGTAGGGGCCCCCCAAAAGGCCAAGCCTCCCGTACCCCCAAACGATGGAAAATTCCTAGCTACGCCCCTGATGATGACGATGTTAAAGACAAGTTCTTTTTTGCAAACCTCTTGCGTATGTTTGACTGATATAATGTAGTGAATTAATATAAATTAATATAAAATCTATTGGAAACTAATTCCTAAGTCTGCGAAGATGGTGCTCCAGGTATGCTAGAATGTTAGTCTGGATTTCAACATCAAATATCATTTCAACTTACTGTATGATCATCGGCAAATATTAGTTGCATGGAGTTTGAAGTTTGTACAGATTGTCACAACAATATTTTAGCCATTTAGTTTACCCTTGTTCTGTCATGCTTTTTAAATTGTCACATAGGTATGTAATTTGCTAATATATTATGAGCACCCACATGTATTAGATAATATTTTTTTGTAAATAAACATAAAGCTTTGGTATTGCATATCCGATATTTACATTAAGATTACGATTTTAAAACAATACCAATAAAAGTTATTGAATAATTTTACTGATTGGGGTCACCGCATGGTGGGGAATGGTACAAAGGGTGCGCCGAGCCAAAAAGGTTGAGAACTGCTGTTTTAGACCATAAATCTTTGCTCCACAATTATAATTGTTGAATTAGTAAACAGTGTTGAATCTATTTATACACATTTTCATTTAACTTGTTTGTCGGTAATACCGTCCGTTTGTCTAGCCTGCTTTGGTTTAAATAAGAAAGGAATTGTTATTCTTTTATTTTAGCTTTTATATATATATATATATATATATATATATATATATATATATATATAT
>JADKLZ010000104.1:12988857-13000386 GCA_021533235.1 Biomphalaria straminea
TATATATATATATATATATATATATATATATATATATATATATATATGTGTGTGTGTGTGTGTGTGTGTGTGTGTATACATACATACAACAACCAAAAGTTAGTCCTTCACACACATTCCCACAACCCACTCCCCTTTCTACATATATCCTGGTATTCTGTTTTCTACATAAAAAGAAAAATCAATTTGGTTTTATTAACTGTAATCGTTTAGCCCATTTGAATGTTGCGAAATGTCAATATTTTTTTTTTAACAATGTTACAAAGTACCATTATTTGTTATTTCTTTCTCCCTCTTTCTCTCTCTAAAAAAAAAAAGGAAAAAGAATCTAGGACTATAGATCTATCTTAATGCTATTATTTTATTTTTATTTCGATCGCTTCTAAAAGGAAGTGGAACCACCGAAGCGAAAGCCACCTTAACCGTGTGAATAGTCTAAGAGCTGAGCCGAAGGCTCTTCGAGCTCTAAGTTTAAAAAAAAAAACCTGTCTGAATCCGTCCGAGAACAAAAACAAACAGTAAAAAAAAACAAACCTGCGGACCACAGGTCTGTCTGGGAGCGACCCGAGTCAATGCCTATAGGGCATTGCTGTTTCCAATACCACTCGGTGGCACCGGGGGCCTCCACCATTTACCTTCGTTGTACCAAGCTAACTGTGCAGAATCCGCCATTGATGAGACGGTCCCTTGAGGAACAGCGCATGGATTTGTGACTGGTTTGTGGGAGCTTTCTTACAAATCCGCACCGTGAAGGGGCAAGACTCTCGTCCGCCCATGGGCACTCCCACGGGAATCATATTTGTTACCCTTTCGCCTAGCCACTTCCTCTAGTGAGCCGTTTCCACGGAAACGCCACGTTGAGGCAGGATAACGTGCTCCCGCCAGCTTAACCTGCGATATTTGTGGTCCGGAGTGTCTGTCCATAATAGGGCTCCACAGTCACACGAAAAGTGCGCGAGGTGAACCATAGAGGGGAACAATAAATATATTAAGAAATAGTGTAAAAATGACCCACTCTACTCTAACCTTTCATGGATATTTAGCATGCATTTACATTTCACATACATATCAAGTCGGATTCGATGGAGCCTATATGTGCGGTATGCGCGTTGGACTGTCGTTCGGACTTCTTGATGGTTTGCGGGTTCATGCCCTACCCGCTTCCATCCCCCGTCATCCTGCTGGAGGTTTGGACTAGGAAATCAATTGATTATCTTAAAATGTGAAGGAACATCCGAATCATGTAAAACATTTTAGAAACAAACATCTGAATATAACGTTTGAATACGTAAATTGCCAATTAACCTGGTAGAGGATGTTCATGGTTCCATTAAAAATCTAAACGCATAACTGCGGAAAGCTCAAACATTGGTAAAATCACGAAACACACATAAATTGATCGCATTTATGGCACGACGATTTAGTAGAAAGAGGTTGAGAGGTTTAAACCTCACACTGTGGACTCACACACTCAAGGGCTGGCTGAGTCATGACATTAAAATATTCTGTTTGGACTAAATCTATCCCGTTAGGTACTTTAACTATTGTTTTATTCCGTTTTCAGTCTGGGTGTTTCAAGGTCACTTGTCGTAGTCTAATTCAGGAAGTACTGATCGTGTCTGCATGTGAGTATGTCATGCATATATATAAGTATTATTATTTAAAAAAGTGGATTTTTATTAAGCGTTTAAAAAGAGCAAGAGCCTCCATAAAAATCGTGCCCCGATTGATGACGTAGGCCTCGTACAGGACTTAAAACAATTGTGAAACTTGTCCCCAATGTTTTTTTTTGAGTACATGTTTAGGTTTTTATTAAATTTCGTAATTTTAAATTTTTCATTTGGGGTCACCGAATTCACTTCGATTAATGCCTCCAAGACGTCACAGAAGTAGGCTACCAGCGGTTGACCCTCCCCCCTCCCGAAATGAACTTTGTGACTGATCTTTTGATTTAATTGTGTTTGTTAATGTTAAACCATCACTTGCCCCCAGCGCAGTTTTGGGGGGTGGGGTCAGAAATGCTTTCCACTTGACGTCTGCTGCACATTATATCTCCTAGTAAAAGAACGTAGCTCAAAGATGGAATGTGTCGACATTTTAATTTTAGAGACAGTCGAGCCGTAAGTAGCGCAGGCATTTTTCTATCGGTTTAATTAAGTCTCGGTGTGATCGTCTCCAATTCCTTCTCAACGAAGATGATGAATTCTCTTACAATCTGATTGAGAAGTCTAAAAAACAAACAAACAAGAAATAGAAATTATTAAATATAACAGGATTCACTTAAAATTATTATTTTAAAACATTCAAACATCTTCTTAAAGTTGTGACTTAAAGCGCGAATTAATTCAGTTTCTCTGTCCAAAGTGTCTCACACAAAAGAGGTAGCCTAAATTTAGCTCCAACGCTCTCGCTTGGGACTGTTACGGAAGAAATCTTATTGATGACACCAAAAACATCAGGCCTACGTAGCCTATATCTGAAACGTCATTCAGGTCAATGATAAGTTTAAGTCTGTCTAGACTTTACATAATGTATTCGCTGACAATTGCGTTAGATACATGCACAGCGACAAAACATGTGAATTCTTCTCGAATACAATCGCCGTCAACGAATCCAATGGTTAAACACATACATTCAGAGCCATAGATATCTGCATTGTCATTTCCAAAACACAAAGAAAACGCAGTTAATTCATGCTGTTGTCAGTGCTCCGTCGATACAAATCAACGTTTCGATTCAGATGGCAAGGGAAGAACTTTCTTATATCTCGTTTATCGTAAACTGTAGGACGCGTTTAACCTGCTATTTTATTAAGCGCTAACAATGACCGCAACTCCGCAAGACGGGTAAATACATTTACCGAGATAACTGCACTCCTCAATTTTGTTCAAAGAAGCTTTCCCTTATATCAAATCGAAAGATAGCCGGCAAGAATATGTCTTCCGAGACAAAAAAAAAACTTATATCATTTTCTTGGCTTTCACTGAATATAATGATAAATATAATAGTGTTCAAGTACAAACTAATCGTCATGACTTGTCAGTTGTCCAAAATTGGTTCGAGACTTCGTCCCTTTGATGAACTATGTGACCAGGGAAAGGCTTTTATACCAATCGTCACGTCTAAGTGCTAAGAATATTGAATTGCAAGCCTCTAGTAAGCGTATATGGTCGGACATGAACAGCATATTATTCTAGTTTATTACACTAATATCTTATCCTTGTTGACTTTATTTCAGTTTAAGCACTACACGCGTTAAGTTGCTTCCTAGCAGAAGTTAATTAATTTGAAGGTGTAAATAACTGGCTAAAAGTTGGTTACTCTGAATTCATATGGATGCACTTACATGGTCAGCCATCAATTCCTGATAGGCAGTGGCGTAGCTAGGGTGGGGGAGGAGGGGGGAGATTTTGAAAATCCCCCGGGCCCCCATTGAAGGGGACCCCTAAATGAGTTTTTTTTTACATTAAAATAAAATATTACGCTAAATGCAGGGGCCCCCAAAGAGGTCAAAATACCTGGGCACCCAAACAATGGAAAAATTCCTAGCTACGCCCCTGCTGATAAACCTATATAGGCTTGTCTACTACAACTGTACTTAAGTCACCAGTGGAAGCACTGCTTGCTCAATTGCTAATTAGATTCTAATTGATATGACGGTGCAAATATGAATAGAATTTGGCTGCCCAGAATCAAGGGGTGTGCAAGTGCACCCTCTTGAGTTTTGTAGGCCTACCCACCTGCGGGGCCCATGATCTGTGGTCCAGCCTTACAGTGTAACTTACAGTTCTCATGAAACTATATTGGTCTAGGCCTACTTAAAGTCTTAAAACATGGAACTAAATCTATAAAGTTTATAAACTTATAGTTATAGTCTTTGAGTTTTGTTTAATCTCTAAGACTGAAAATCATGCTAGGCCTACTATTCAGAATTTGGAAATCCGAATACAATAGATATAGATCTACATGTTTTCTAGTTACATGAAGTTACTTCCTTTTCCAGTCTATATTTATTTATGTCTATGGTTTAAACTTTTAACACATGCCAGTGGCAGCTTTTCTTTAAAAACAAATGTGCCAAAAAATGATTTAAAAAAAAAAAAAAAAAAAGAAGATTAAAAACTTCAACTTGGCAATACCACTGAAAAAAAAAAGAAACTAATCAGTCTATTGACAACAAGATGGCAGCACGCTTATCATCCTAAACTTAAAAAGTCGCTAAGGCTAAGGCATTTAGAGTCTGTCATTTTATGAAGTATTTTTTAGTTCATAAAGGTTACTTTTTTTTTACAAAAAATCTATTAAAAAGACCATTTACATTTATTTAAATTATTTTTGTTAATTTTCATCTAGAATCTATCCATTACCGTGATTACGTACGCCATGCATGACGGTCGACGCTAACCTTCATACTTCATTTTCATCATTATTCATAGTGTACTACTACTATGATCATACTTCATCATTTCATTTGATGATTACGTTAAAAATTTGGTAAAACACATCGAAGGACCCTTTTGAAGTACGTTATCATACGTGCGGATAGACAGTTGCCAAATAATTGACCTGAAAATAATTAATTTGCTTCCATACCACTGACCAGTCAGTAACCAGTGTGTACCACGAAAAAAAAGCACTGCATCTAGATCTACTAATCATCTAGACTAGTCTAGATCTAAATCTAGATCTAGTAGAATTATATAGATCTATATAATAGTATATATAAATTCTAGATGGCCCCTTCACCTTGGGCAGCCTTGCCTTGGCCTTGAGTCTTGAGAAACTAACAAGGTTTTGCATTGTGACACGCTGTGTCAGTGTGTGTTGTGTTTACAGTAGTTTACTTTTTATTGTCATTGGGGGGTTGGGAGTAATGAGTAATGGGAGAGAGCCCTAATAACGAGTCCATTCAGTGCCGATGCTAATCCAGGCTATTTTATAATTGTCCAATTTGACACCCGCCTATTTTAGGATTCTGTTTTGCTTTTCTATTAATCTCCTCTAGGTGACTAAGTAATGATTGTTTATATGCAGCTGAGACTGAGAATTGCTATTATTAGTATTATATGGAGATCTGACATCAATTTTTCTTAATTTAAATTCTAGTATAAAAAATTAAGTTCCATCAACTCACTTTATCTAAAGAGTAAGTAAGACTAATACAGAAAAATAGAATATAGATCTAATTGGAGTTTGAGGAAAAAGATTTTAATGGTAATATCACTACTTCACTAGTGACACTACTATGATTTAACATAAAATTTATGTTTATGATAAATGATGATAATATAAATATATTGATGCAAAAGATCAATAAAATTAGTCTAGATCATCCCATAAAGCCACTACAAATGGAGGAGCTGGAATTCTCATCGATTGGCCATATGGAGAAAAACTACTAAAGTCCATTGCAACTGGAGAGCTCTTTGACAGCCACAGAGCAGAAAGGGAAGCACTAACACTAGCTGCTACCATGCTAGCAAATCATCCAAGTTCCCCACACAGTCAGATTGTCTTACTAACCGATGCGAAAACAACCCTCCAGTCCTTGCAAACTCTGATTACTCTTATATTTAAAACCTCAGAACAGCTCTTACAAAGCTCAACAACAGCAGCAAAAAAACTGTTATTCAATGGATACCAGCTCTTATACAACTAGAAGGAGATTAGAAGGCTGACACACTCGCCAAGAGTGGGAGATCTAACTCACAAATAAACTCTGCACTCTATCCAGAAAAAAATGAAGAAATTAATTGTAAATAATAAAATAAATGAGAAATGGATGAGCTCACATCCAAATCACAAGAAAGATGATGCTTACTATAAGCTATCCCGACAAGATCAACATCTAATCTTTCGACTTAGGACCGGACACAACAGAATGCGACAACATATGTATTGGAAGCTCAAATTCTGCTTATATGGGGTGTTACCAGAGAATGCCGACCACGCCCTCCAACACTGCACTCTTTACCAAGAGGCCTGTATAAGACACTGGCCCCATAACACCCCAATAGAAAGAAAACTATATGGAGAGCTCCCTGATTTGGAAACCACTGCGCAGTTCATCTCATATATTGGTCTAGTCATCTGAATCCTCCAACATAACAATGAGAAAGAAGAAGAAGTCTAGATCTAGGACCTAGGTGCAGTGTACATATCTGAGTTAGTCAAACTTCATTAGAAAAGAATTCTAAATTAAGTTCAGAATAGCTGTTAAAAAGGCTGAATTTTTAATCTTCTTCCTTATCTCAAAGGTCTTAACAGTTATACACATTCAAATGTATGACAGATCTCAAAAAAATCTGCTTTGGTTTTATATTCTACTTGTTTCCTTATTTTATTGTATTACTGTTTTCAAGTGCATATTTAGTACCCTTGAAACTCCTTTCTGGATAGGTAACCAACAATTGAGTTTACATCCTGTATATGTGAAAGTCTTAAGATTAATCAGTTTATTAGTCTTTAAGCTTAAAAAATGTTTCATCTGTAATTCCATTGTCTTCATAAAATAATTAGTAAACTGAAATTCTTTAATGCTTTTTTTTTTCTAAGGGGGTTATCAAGTATTAAACTCAAGAGGACATTAATGTAGTTACTAAGATGTCCAATGGGCAGATGCTTGGAGCTACTGCCAGTGAAGTCCATGATGGCATTTCATTCACAGATCCTTCTGGTGGTGACAGTGGACCAACATCAGGAAACTTTGCATCATTATCTCTGTCCATGCTGCCGGTAATCTTAAAATTCTTTTTTTTTTTTAATGAAATTTTAAAAGGCCTACTGGCTCAAATCATGGCTAATAATAGCGCATTTTTTGAATATTAATAAGCAATTATAATTCATTTTCTAATTTTAAAAAATTGCCTGTCACTTGAAAATAAAAAAATAAATTTAGAGAAAATTTAAAAAAAATGTCTTTAATTATATTTTGTGAACGAACCATTGGGACCTACAAATTATCTTAGGTTTTATTTAAGGCAAGAATACTTTGGTTCAAAATTTTAAGAATGAGGTAACCCAGTTTTTTTTTTAACAGTTAGAGAAAACTAAAATGAAGTTAATATGCTTTTTTTTTTTTGTTATACTTCAAGAATTGAATCTTGTATGATATTTCTTAAGACCCCAACCATTTTTAACTTTAAAGCAGAGACTTCTAACTGGGTCATTGAACCAGTGAATGCAGAACATGGGTATCATGAGACTAGCAGGATCTTTGAAAACAAGAACAATTCAGTACTTGTCCAGAGACATGATGTTAAACTGTGCTCCTCTTTCCTTAGCACTTTTGGAGTTCAAAAGTGCTCTACTTCTTTTCTATCATTGTGTGCCTCCTCTTTCTCAGTCTGCCTTCATTACCCATCACTCTGTCTCTTTATCTTTAAAATCTCCCTACGCCTTAGACCAGTCAGTTTGCCGTGGACTGCGAAGAGTAAGAGGGGATAAAGAGATCCTGGTATTTGAGTCTAGTAGGTGTCTATCTGAGGATAAACTACCATAATACAGTACTTTAGCTCCAAGTTCCTCTAGACCTTAGGCCCAGATGGCCCGCTCTGGGTCAACTGGCTGGTGACGCTGAGTTACTAGCATAGGTCATCAACCTATGCAGGAGGGCAGTGGTAGAGGGTCAATCAGGGAGCAGCAGTATTGGACACATATCCGATGTATAGCACCAGTGTAGCCCTGGCAGGCTCATTCTGGACATCCGAATGGCATGTCCCCTTGTTGGACTCGATGGCGGTTGGGGAGCACAGGTGCCGAATTACTACTAATGTCCATGGACAAAAAAACACCAAAAAAAAAAACCCTATTGCCCCAGATTTGTGTCTGGGCAAGAGGCGAAGAATATAGACAAAAAAGGAGGAGGCCAAAAGAAGCTATACTACCTGGCCATCATTTCTCATCAGGTGCAAAGAAGAGGGGAAAAGCCTGACAAAGATGAGCCCTTTTCTCATCTACAAGGGACTTAAGTCAGTAGTGGGAGAGCCCAAGAGTATATCCAAGCTGCAAAAGTCATCAAAACTTCTTGTAGAAGTTGATAGTAAGATACACTCTGATGGGCTTCTACAATGCAGAAGAATTTGTGATATCCATGCCACACAAGAGTCTGAACACCAGCAGAGATGTGATCAGTTCCAGAGACCTACTGGAATTTTCGAGAAGAAAACAGTGGAGGAAATTGAAGGTGTCACCCATGCCCGGCGCATTACCAGGCACAGGAATGGTGAGGAGGTCAAAATCCCCACTATTATCCTCACATTTGGAACTAGGACACCGCCAGAGTATGTGAAGGCAGGATACCTATGAGTTCCAGTGAGGCCCTACATACCTAACCCCATGAGGTGCTTCAAGTGCCAGGGTTATGGACACGGCGCAGCAGTTAGCAAGAGGAACACTGTGTGTGCCAGATGTGCTGGAGAGGGTCATGAGGACAAGGGCTGCACTGCCCAGTTGAAATACCCAAACTGTAACACTGGCCACTCAGCCTACTCCAAGGACTGCCCTGTGTGGAAACAGGAGGTTGCCATGCAGAGTACAAGCAAGAAATGGATGTACCTTCAACCAGGCAAAATCGGCTGTATTGGCTCACCCAAGGGCCAATTCGGCTTGACAAACAAAGAGGTACGCCCAGGCTGCGGCTAAGATAGGAAAATCCATAGCCACAGAGACAGACACATTGACCCCACCACACCCTCTTCCTCCTCGAACTCAGAAGAAAACACCTCCAAAGAGACAAGAAAGCCCTGTTGTCATGCTTTTAGGAACAGGTTCTCTGTGCTGGCTGATGAGAGCATGGAGATTGAGCAGCATGTCAAAACCAACACTCCGGAAGAAACCGGAGACATTATGTCTGACACAGGTTCTCCTCAGAGAACCCAGTCAGACACTCAAACCTCTACTGAGTTAGAGGTTGACCAACTCCCTAAGGGGAGAAATTAAATTAAAGAAGATAGCTGAAGTGAGGGAGGAGGAAATAGCCCCCCCTCTAACTGGAGGGATCTTTTCTCTCCAGAGAGAAGGACTTCCCCCAAAAGGGGGGTGTCCTCCTCTCCTTCCAAACCCATGTCTAAAAATACAAAAGTGACAGGAGTAAAGGGAAACCCCTCTGGGGGCCTCTCCATGGATTCCAGAATTGTGCAGTGAAACTGTCTCAAAGTCAATTATGAGGAAATGCAACTACTGATGGACTCTGAGACTCGTGTAGCTGTCTGCTTATAGGAGACATTACTAAAAGATAACATCAGTTTCCAAAGCTACAGCACTTACAGCAAGACTGTTGAGGATGCGGAGAAAGCATCTGGTAGAGTCTGCATCCTTGTGAAGGACAGCGTCCCCCATGAGAGGGTAGAGCTACAGACCACACTACGGACAGTAGCAGCTAGGATAACCCTACTCAAAGTTATCACTTGCTGCAGCCTGTATCTACATCCAGACCCTCCATTGAACCCAAGAGACATGGAGAACCTCATAAAGCAACTCCCTCGGCCCTATATAATTCTTGGGGATTTCAATGCCCATAATACTATGTGGGGATCCAACAATACTGACACAAGAGGTCCTATGCTGGAGGATATCTTCCTCCAACATGATTTATGCATACTTAATAATGCATCCAGGAACTGGATCTCTTGCGTGCATTGACCTCTCTGTTTGTCCCCCGACTTCTGGACAATTTTAAATGGTCAGTAAGCAATGATCTACGAGGAAGTGATCACTTCCCAATCATTGCTAACAATCTTCCCTCATATGGCAACCTCAGCAATGGAAGCTGAATAAAGCTGTTTGGGAACAATTCCAAAAAAGATGCTCTGAGGATATCGCAGAAAATATCCTTAATGAACAGAATCCATCTGATACCTTTGCTAGCAAGCTACTTGATATTGCGCGGAAAGTTGTTCCCCTAACCTCTGCAAATCCAAAATAGCCTAGCCTTGCAAACCATGGTTTGATACCACTTGCAAAAGTGCTATTGGCGATAAGAAAAAAAACGGCTGGCTGCATTTATAAATAATCTTTCCCAGGAAAATCTAAAGCGAAGGCTAGACAAACCATACAGTCAGCCAATAGCAATTGCGGGAGAAATTTTGTTAGCAGTCTCGTTGCCAAAACTTCTGCTAGAGCGGTTTGGAATGCAGTAAGGTTGAACAAAGGGAAAGAATCAAATGCAATAGGACAATTGAAAAACCAAGGACGAACTGTTATGTCCCCCAGAGAAATAGCTGACTGCCTTGCACTCTTAATAGCAGATAAATCACTCACTACATGCTGGAATTTCAAAAAGTCAAAAAAAGGAAGGAAAGACACCCCAATGACTTCAGATGAGAGAACAATGCATAGTATAACAAAAAGTTCTCGCTTGAAGAACTGAGGGACTCGCTGGACAAATCACATGACACAGCACCAGGAGAAGATGAAATCCATTATCAGTTCCTCAAGCATCTTTCTGAACCTTCTTTGGTAACCCTGCTAAAAATCTAAAACTGTGTATGATAAAAAGGTGCTTTCCCAAACAGCTAGAGAAAAGTCACAGTTATACCAATACCAATACCTAAGCCGGGAAGAGATGGGTCTGACCCAACTAACCACTGTCCAATAGCACAAGCTGCATCTGCAAAACCATGGAAAGGATGATAAATAAAAGGTTGATCTGGCTTGAGAGAAACAAAATTATCTCCAACTACCAGTGCGGATTCCTGCAGGGGCGAACAACAACTCACAATCTGGTAAGCCTGGAAGCTTTCATCAGAAATGCATTTTTTAGACAAGAACATCTAGTAGCTATATTTTTCAATATAGAAAAGGTAAATGATACAACCTGGAAACTTGGCATTTTACGTGACCTGGAGCTTATAGGGTTTAAGGGGCACCTTCCCTGCTTTGTGTGGGAATTCCTGAAGGAATTCTCAGACTCGAAATCTGCATTGCAAGCTTTGGGGTGGATGAAGACTTACATTCCATAAAGCTTTTGGACCAAATAACACACCATAGGGATGTCACCTTCATCTGGATCCATGTAGGCATAGATGGAAATGAAACTGCAGACAGAGAAGCAAAAAGAGCCTTAAATCAAGAAGTGTCAGAAACCCTACTTCCCTACTCAGACCTGAGACAGAGTATTGCATGGATGCAAGATCACCGGCTATAGCCGGCATGCCGGCAAAATCAAAGTAAAAAAAAAAATCTTGCCGGCAAATCCCAGTCCGACCGATTGCCGGCTCGATAACGGACTTTTTTTTTTTCACTTGCGATAACGTTTTAGTCTTTCAAACTTACAAATGAATAAGTCGAAATTCAAAGAAACACTGTAAGTTACATTTCTTAAGTTACGGCGCATGCGCTTATTTCCTTACTTTCACTTTATATTAAAAACGTAAACAAAAGTTAGAAACAAATCCGTAAGGCGCCGGCATGCGACGCTTAAGTTAGTAAGTAGATCTAATTCTAGTAAGTTTGATCTGCCGGCATAACATATTCTAAAAATAAAAATGAAACCAGATCGAATGTGTAGGCTACACCCCTCCGGGCCCT
>JADKLZ010000104.1:13000786-13014048 GCA_021533235.1 Biomphalaria straminea
ATATATATATATATATATATATATAACTTATGTTTTATTTATGTCGTGAAGATATAAGAGGCATCACGTTTGCAGGTTTTTTTTGGGTTGCCAACCCCCCCTTGCAGGCAAAATGGGGTTCCATTGCTTGCATCCATGGAGTATTGCCTCTGCCACCTATTGAGAGTGGCAGGATTGGTGGGAGGCTGAAGGAATAGTTACCCTTTAGGGATTACGAGCACGACATGGCCTAAAGTGTGCCGTTGTGCCAAAACTCAACTCAAACCTAATCTGTACTGTTATGCGTATCATTGATTAGTGCAGGGCTCCATTGGTCACAGGATATTAGGCAATCACTTCTTCTTACCTGCTCCTTGCTTTGGTGTATAAAATAAATTTGGCAATGCTGTTTCAATTCTAATTGACATCCAAAGGTAGAAGTAGAGAATTTATTAGATGATTAAATAATAAATATTTTTAATAAATTATCATAAGATAAAAAATATTGATATTTTAAGATTTTCCAAAGTTTTCTTTATCTCTTAACCTTAATTTTTTTTAATGAATTAAGCACTGTAGGATACACTATATTGTATAGCGGCTAGAACATCTGTATTTAGACACATTTCTATTTATTGTCTACATTCAGGAAGATGATCCAAAACTTGTCCACCCAGATCCTAAATATTTTTGCCCTGTACATGGTGGATTACTTCGGGATGCAGTGCAGACAGAATGTGGCCACAGGCTTTGTCAGGCATGTGTTGGGCTATATTTAGGCTCGGATAAAAAGAAGCGATGTCCGGCCAATGAAGAAGATTGTTCAGATATAACTAAAGAAAATGTAAGCTCCAGAGGAGAAATGTTTAGCAATGTTAACTACATAGATGTACAAATATTTGTTATTTATCAAAGCTAGGCTTAATAAAGACTACATGAATAACAAAATGTTTTATTATTTAATGTCATCTTTTGTTTTCTTTTAAAAATTTAGATACTGCCTGATCCAGGATTTCGTAGAGAAATCAAGCAGCTTGCAGTTTATTGTCCATTTAGAGACAAGGGCTGCTTAGTTAGTGTCAAGTTTGGTTTGCTAAATGTAAGTTGGAAGTCTGTATATAGTTTTATATCTTTCGTTTTATTTTAAAAAATGCTAGATTTGAATTTTTTTTTTTTATTGACATAACTATTTTTATATTGATGATAAGTTAGGCTGAATAAAAATACTGTCTAAGCTGTTCAGCAGAGAATAATTTGTATTTACATAAAGTATAACTCTTCTTTTTTAATGTGTTTTATTTTGGTTTTGTTAAGTAATCAGAAAAGTTGGATCTTGTATTTAGTATTCCCTTACAGACCTTGCAATTATGGGGCAGATGATTTAAAGGTTATCTGTTCTTATGGCAGACGATTAACAATGGTGTTTTGTGGCCTAGTCTTTACTTTCCCCTACTGATGTAAGGTGTACACATTAGAGTTGGTTGGACTGGGGACCATTTAAAAAATCCAGAAGTTTAAACTCCCAGTGTTCGGAAGCAAACTGCTTGAACACTTATCCATTAAGTTCCATAATCTTCCTATAAAGAAATATAAAGTTGGTGTATCTACTAAAGCTACCATCACTTCTCTTACAGAATCATACTAGAGACTGTGAATACAGAGATGTTCGATGTATTTATTCTGTGCGGGGCTGTAATCAAAGCATATTGTTTAAAGATGCAGACACTCATAATAAGATTTGTCCTTGTCGACCAGTTTTTTGTGAGCTGTGTAACCAAGAATTCAATGCATCGGAACAGAAGGTAAAGCTAAATAGCCATCCTTGTGGCAGTTGATGTGTTTGTTTGCTCAATACAGCTTCATCACATGCTTGTTGTATGCTATTAAAAAATATTTTTTTGTCTTGTATATTTACAAATGGTATCATATACCTGTTGAATTCTATGAAAGATCTACTGATATGTTATATATATTGGCATTTATTTCTATGTTATAAATTCTATTATCATATAACTGTGTTATCATATCTTTAGAAATTATGGTTTATAAGAACTTATAATAGATTTCAGAAAGAAACAACAAACTATACGTGAACTGCAAATAAACACTACATCTATAGAACAGTAAAGGCAAATAAATATCTAGGTGTTATCATTAATAAGAAACTTTCTTGGGAAGACCACCTTGGAACTTTGACAAAGAAAACAGCACAGAGACTCTTTTTTCTATACAAACTCAACAGCTTTAAACTAAAAAAAATCCTAGATACTTTTTACGGCGCAACTATGCTATTTTTGCATATAGATAGGTCTGCATTGTTAGACTCTAAAAGAGTAGGCTATGGAGCCTATGTCGACTTTCTTGGCTCTCACTCAGTTAAAATCTTTGGACCATGTGGTAGTGTTTGCAGTTTTTATGCGGAGACCATGGCAGTCTGTGAAGTCTTAAAGGTCATTGACTCTTATCTTGGCAAGGGACATTTGAGGGCAACACAGGTTGTTGTGGTCACTGACTCAAAACCTGTAATACAGGCTTTGCAAAGCCCTGGACCATGGTCCCCCAATATCGACACTGTCATCATGGCCTCACACAACATGAAGCTATGGCATTCCTGTGATAATGCAGTGGGTACCAACTCACATAGGTGTGATTGGGAACACTATTGCAGACTCCTTGGCCCACCAGGGAGGACAAATTCCACCAGCTGAATAGGCTGTAAGTTTTCACCATGCCCTGGCTACAATTAAAAAAACTGAAATGGAAAAGTGGTTTGAGTGCTGGGACAAGTCCCAAAAAGCCTGTGGAGTCTGGGAGCGCAAAAGGCTCCCTGACCGCACTTCCCCGTGGTGGAGGCTGTCCAGGCCTGAGCAAGCTATTATAGCACAGTGCAGGACAGGCCACTGTCCTGTTGGCTCATACTTTTCACAGCTATGGCCAAATTTTGACTCACGGTGCCCCCCCTGCGAGGAAGAAGAGGAAACCATGCCTCACATTCTGTTTGACTGCCCCAGACTTGCTGATCTCCGTCTCGACAGGTCTGGGAAACCAAAAATTCTCGACTTGTATGGGGACGCCTACGCACTACGCAAGACAGCAGGGTTTCTGTCCAGGGCTTTTGCAAGAGAGGATATAAGCCTCTCAAGCCCTCGCTCAAATGGAGTTTGATGAATGAATGAATGAACTAAACAAGAAAATCCTAGATACTTTTTACGGCGCGACTATACAAAATCTGCTAACATGCGGAATAACTTGTTGGCAAGGCAAAGCCTCTTCTAAACTGTTGCGACGTCTAGAAAACATCATAAAAAGGGCATCAAAAGTTACACACACATTACCACATTTAAAGGAACTCTTTGAACAAAAGTGCCTAAGAGAAATAAAAAAAAATCTTGGAAGACAACGGCCACCCGCTCCATCAGAACTACATCAGGTCTTCGCCAAGTGGGCGACTGCTGTCTATCAAAACCAGAACGGAGCGGTACAAAAACTTGTTTGTACCTCACTCGGTCAGACTTTATCACCGCCACTCACTGATCAGGGAACATGAAAAGCACCAAGATGCCTGTGTTTAGTTGCTGAATGAACTCTATATTGTGTCTGTTGTATTTATGTGTATGTTTCTGTTTTTGTTGTCTTTATATGAGAAAAGAGTCCTTGTAATAGCAACAAATTTCTGAAAGGATCAATAAAGCAATCTTATCTTATCTTATAATGTTATGAAATGTTTTTTTGTTTTTTAATGTTTTTGAGCCTTTTATCTAGAATAAACAATTTACCTTTGATAAGTTGTCTGTACCTACAAATAACAAATATCAAGTAGAGAAGCTAATCATGAATTATTATGACAGTCTAGGTAAATCACATTAATGAGTTTAGGCTTAGTAGCTCAAATCTCAAAGGGTAAATACTTGCCCTTAACAGAAATGAGATGTTATTGAACAGTAAGCTGATTATTAGTCATGAGTCAAGTATTAACAAATTTCAATTATTAATGTGAACTAAACTTCAACAGAAACATGAAGACTCCATTTGTCCAGCAGCTTTGATTGACTGCCCTTTTCTTTGTGGCATTGAAAACTTAAAGCGGAGCCAGGTAAATATTGATAAAAAAAAGGTGTATTTTGTTGTTTTTGTTTTGTATTTTCTGTCACTAAATTGGATAGGAAAAATAATTTTAATGAAGATGATAATTATGAGTATTTGTAGGTACCCCGTCAAAATAGCGCCGACAAAATAGCGCAGAAAAAATATATTCTAGTCATTTTCAAAGAAATACTTTAGATTTCGTAAAATAAGAATAGAGCCAATATTTTTTTTTTGGTTTAATTTCATCGTAATTTTTCAGTCATTTTGCAGGAAACACTTTAGATAAAGATAAAAAAAAAAATAATAAGGTAAAAGGAATAATTTCAAATTGTAGTATTTGTTAATACTATGAAAGTGTACTTTGAAAACATGCAAAGATACTTGTCAAATTTACACACACACACACACACACACAACTTTAAAGTTGAAGGTACTTTGTCTTGCTTGCTGCTTTACTTCTTTCTCTAGCATTGTACCTCAGAATCTTGTTCTCAGTGTTCTCCTGTTCTCTGAGGAAGTGAGAGATTAACTTGTACTCATTAGGGTGATGATCGTCAATAGACAGTTGAAATACATGGTGCCATCCCTCCACTGAATTGTTTGTTCGTGGTAGATTGTCCTGTACACGATCTCTAACATTCCATAATGCTATATTCCTTACAACATCTGGCCGAGCCTCATTTAATTCTTCAAATGTAGTATTTACATCGGCAGGTGGAAAAAAGGGCTTACAGCATCTTGACAAACATGCGTACATTTTTATCTTCCCGGTATGTAGCTGTAAGATTTTCATCTTGTAATTTACGCCAGAGACTTTGTCCAAGATGGAATAGACAACCGACAAGTCTGGTCGCATGGAATACTGTGCTAACTGCATTGTGACTTGCTTTCTTTCAGATTATAGTATAACATACTTTCGTATTTTCCTATCCTATTTTGTCGGGTCACCACATTTAAAAATCCTGTTTTTAGCAAGTTATACATTTAAATCAAAGGTGAAAAAAGGGGAATGATATAAAATTTAAAGTACTCTCCTTCTCTGCCAACATGGCATAATTTCAGATATGTTAATATTGAAAAAATAGTGACATCAACAAAAATGCTGCCCAGGACATTAAATTACTAATAATCCGGTATACACATCATATATGAGTCTGCGCTATTTTGTCTTGCGCTATTTTGTCGGGAAATTTCGCGCTATTTTGACGGGTCACCGTATTTGTATATATCTTAAACTATTGAGTAGTGTGGGTCATATTTGCACAAATAACTAATATTATTTCATTTGTACAACTTTAAAACTGTAGTCTTTTTTCTGTTGTTGTATATAAGCTTGCAGATCATGAAACTCTATGTCCAAAGCGGCCTTCAGAATGCAAGTTCAAAAGTCTTGGATGTCCATTTATGGTAGGTTGTTTATGAAAAAGCTTTTCAATGCCTTGCACCCCAGATCAGATTTTAAAAAAGCTGAAGTTTTATTTACAAAATACTTCATAAACTTTTATTGTCATTTGTTATATAGAGGTCTACCTTTAATTTAAGTTGATACATGCTGATTGCAAGTATAGAACAATGAGTTTATTACATCATATACATTCTATGCAAAGATTTTATTTTTTTTGATGATAATATACTTAAAATAAAAACATTTAGTAAGATGAAATGCATTTCTGGTCAAACTATCTTGTATTAATATGTAATAAGTAATATGTGAAGTAGAATGAAAAGAGTGTGTATGTATGTCCCGCATAGAAATCAAAACTGTTTGACCTAACTTGTTATAGTATATAATAAACATTAAAATACAATCTTTTTGTATTAATATAATTTTTTAAGCTTAAACTTATCCAATCCAGATTTTTTTTCTTCTTAAGATTTAAACAAAAACATTGCCTCTATTGCTTACAGGGTGATAGTGAAACAATCAGAGCTCATGAACAGAATATTGAAAGTCATTTTGAAGTTGTCTGTGAGTTTGCTCTCAAGTCTGAAATAAACAGAATGAGAGAAAAAGAATATTATGAGGTCAGCTTTAGCTTTACTTGTATGATTCCTTCCTCTTAGGATGCAGTCTAGTGCCTATATAGATTGAGACTTATTAATATCTTAAAACTTTTCTTCATTAATGTTGGACATTACTGGTCATAGAATCAGATCTCTTATCAATATGTTTATATTAAGTATTTAAGAATTGATACTATTTAAAGTCATGATACCTACTTAACATATTGCTTTATTTCCCCTATCAGCACACATTAGGAACATTGTTAAGAAGTTCTGATCAATTAAGCAATACTGTCAAAGGCAATCATAGAGATTTAAAAGTAAGTTGATTTTGTTTTGATCTTTACATTTCCTCTTTCCCAACAATATGACATTTTGATTAATTTCAAATGCTCTTTTCCCTCAGACCCATGCTTCTGCAGCTAATACTTTAAATTGCTTGATCCTTGGCTAAGTGGTTAAGCACTTGGCTTCCCAACCTGGGTCCTAGATTTCAATATCAGTAAGACTGGGATTTTGAATTTCAGGATATTTAGAGCACCCCTGAGTCCACTCAACTCTAATGGTGGGTACCTGACTTTAGTTGGGGAAAGTAAAGGTAGTTGGTCGTTGTGCTGGCCACAGAAACAGATCTGCCCCATAGATCGCAAGGTCTGAAAGGGGGAAACCTTACTGCTCTGAAAGGGGGAAACCTTACTGCTTTTTCCCCTTTCACCTTGTTTTGAACCAGTACAATGGGTTTAAAGTTGAACTGTTCTCTTCCTGATTATATGTTGCTATTCACAAGCTTCAGATTTCCATGTCATGTGCTTTTACGTTTTATTTATTGTGTTGTGTGAGTACATTTATAATTATGAAAAAGAACAGCAAAATTTTTATTCAATTTCAATCATAAAATATTTTCTAGTTGTATATCTATCTATATGTCTTGTCCACAAGCCGAATCAAAATAAAAGTTTTTTTTTTTAAATCCAAAGTTATTTGTATTTCATTGAAAGAGCTTGCATTTCCCTGTAATTCTATATCAAATGTGACATCACTTATAAGAAGAACATTAAGACCTATCTATTTAAAACTTTTTTAGATTAGTTTGTCATGTCGCGTGTTTGTAATGTTATTACAGCGCCTTGAACCTACATTTTGTTTGTTAACAGCGCTTTATAAATACAATTATTATTATTATTAAAATTATTATTATTGAATCACAATCATAGCATAGTGGTGCAATAAAAATGAGCTAAGTAAATAATTTTATCAGAACAGTAAAAATAGTTTTAAAGAGAAAGAGAGGAAATATTGAATCAAATTACATCTACATAGACAGAATAAATATGCTTTCTAACATGCCCTATTGTAATGTGCTCTTGGTAATTTCAGAATTTCTCTGAGTAGCCTTATATGTATGCGACTTGGTGTGTAAAGTGCTGTAAAGTGCTAAGTTGTCAAACCAATCCATATCTGACATTTCATAAAGAAGTTAGAGGTTGGTCTGATGTCCTCATAATAATCTCATTGAACACTGGTCCTAGAAACTGCTCAAATAAAACATCACCTTCCATATGAATTTTATAATGCACCTAAAACATGCCATATTGTCTTGATTTAATAACATAACAAAGTTTGAAGTACAGATTCTGAATGAAATATCAGAATAATCATTTTTACTTTCTTGTGTTGTATAGTTGAAAATGGTTCAGCAAGTTGAAAGACTAATCATTCTGGAACAAAAAAATCAGCAGTATGAAACAACTATTGCTGGAGTACGTCAAGAAATGCAGAATTTACAGCAGAGTATTGAACAGCTAAGTAAGTACTTTAGGATTAAATCTGTTTTTAAAAAAAGCATTTTTTGTTTGAAAAAGACAAAGTTGATGTAAAAAAAAATCGTTTTTTAGTCACTTTGAACAAAATTTTGTTAGCAAATTCAAGCCTGTTTTTTTTTGTTTTTTTTTAATGATAATTGACTTTTTTTTAAAAATTTGGTTTATAATCAGTGTTTTTTTTTCTAAAAGATAATGAACTTTTAAAAAAAATAAATATTGTTTATAAAATCAAAGACTAGAGTATGCTATTCTTATTATAATAATAGTGTGAATTGGTTAATATTACTCTTGTATTTTTATTGTTACTTAAAAATTATCAATTTCAGTAGATTTTTTTTTTCATGCATTTATAAAAATCATTTTATCCAAATGTATGAAGAAATGTACAAGGTAGATTTAATACAGACATGTTTGGTAGCAATGCAGAGCTGTTTCAAGGCTCTAAAATTCTTTTTACTATTACATTGAAATTTGAACGCTCCCTTGCTTTTCTTCACTTCTACAGCCATCTGGTCTTAACTTTGTAGTGAGCCAAGTGCCTAATTAGATTTTTTTGTGTGTGGCTATATATTGAACTTAACAAAACAGAAAGGGCAATGGTGCATGATAATCTTTACTGGCTCTAATATTTTTTCTACTATTCACAGAGGTACTCATAACTCAAGTTTCAAATGCAGAGAGACAGGTGGCCAGCCATGAAATACGTATGGCTGAAATGGATCTTCGATTCCAAATGCTAGAAACAGCCAGCTATGACGGGAAACTTTTGTGGAAAATTCGAGATTTTAGCCATAGGAAAAGGGTAAACTTGATAAAGACAAGACATAATTTTAATTTAGAGCATTTAAAAAATTAAAGAAACTTAACTCAAAAGGCGCGGTGTCTGAGCAGCAAAGCGCTTGGCTTCTGAATCGGGCCCCGAGGTCAAATCTTGGTGAAGACTGAGATTTTTTTATTTCGGGATCCTTGGGCACCTCTGAGTCCACCCATCTCTAAAGGGTACCTAACATTAGTTGGGGAAAAGTAAAGGTGGTTGGTCGTTGTGCTGGCCACATGACACCCTTGTTAAAACTGTAGGCCACAGAATCAGATGACCTTTATATCATGTGCCCTTTAGACCACAAGGTCTGAAAGGGGAACTAACTCAAAATATATTTTTAACATTAGATTGTAATTTCTTTATGTTCAAAGCAAAATAAAATAAGCATACTGGTATATTTATTTTATAGTCATTTTTCATCAGTTTTTTAATCTTTACCTAGGATGCTGTACAAGGGAGAACTGTATCACTGTATAGTCAGCCTTTCTATACCGGACGCTTTGGCTATAAAATGTGTGCCAGAGTGTACCTGAATGGAGATGGCATTGGCCGTGGGACCCACATGTCATTGTACTTTGTTGTCATGAAAGGAGAATATGATGCTTTGTTGTCATGGCCTTTTCAGCATCGGGTAGGAATGGTTTTTTCTAATTAGTGTTCTTTTGATATTCCTAATTTGTATATTTTTGTTTGTTTGTGTGCTAGCTAATTATTATGTCCAGGTATGTCTACCCAACCATCACAGAGCTGGCTACCTGCCCAGATATCAGGCTTAAAAAAAAAAGGAAATTACAGACAATTTAGACAAGGTCTAAAAAAAATATCTATTGGTTAGTGCTATTTGGAATGTGTTGTCTCTAAAAGAAGGAAACACCTGAAATTTTCTCAATAATAACAACTAATAGGTCTAGATTTACATAGGAAAACACAAAGTTTGTTAATGTTGACATTTAAAAAAAAATGACTGTTGGCAATATAAAATTGATTACATTTTTAATTTTATTCCAGGTGAGCCTAATATTGATGGATCAGTCGCCAGAGAAGAGGCATCTTAAAGATGAATTTTTCCCAGATCCTAACAGCACTAGTTTCAGACGCCCCATGGCTGCAGAAATGAATGTGGCCAGCGGTTGCCCATTGTTTGTCGCCCACACTGTTTTGGACAATCCATCTAACAATTATGTTAAAGACGATACACTTTTCATTAAAATAGCTGTAGATGTTACAAATTTAACACCAATATGATGAAATAGTATTTCTAGCTATGCTTATTGTGTAGGCCAACAGTCAATCCTAGACCCGGTAAAGAAAAGCATGAAAAATAAATCTCATTTTGGAAGGTCAGGATTTTTTCTCAAGCCTGGAGGAAGTTCTTGAGCCACCATTGAGATTGAAATGGTTCTCTTCTAGCAGTGAGGGATACTTTGTGCTGACCACTACATCCATGTGTCACAGAAACAGTTAGCTCTGCTTCATATGTCTCTTGAGCAGCATAGTCCCTTCGCAGACTTGGTGGATATACATGTTTCTTTAGTATCTCAAATTTTATGGTGTGGGAATATATTTTGTTAGTGGCCACACTGTTCAATTCCTATCCCATTATGTTGTCTAGTTTTATTTGAAGGGCTCATCATTATGATGTCTAATGGTGTTTTTTTTTTGTCTGTTATGTCTAGTAAAAGACAGATTCTATCAAAGAAAATTATTTCATGGATTTTTGTAAATACTGAAATTTTCATGATGAGATTAAAGCCTCTTGTAACTATCAGAGCTTTATTCAAGCATCAGATTATTTCAGTATTATTAACCACAGTAACTGGTGGGAGGTAGTGAAATATTGTTGAGTCTTTGGAATCAAACTTTCAAACTATGATCATTAATTAAGTGCCTAGGTTTTCTATTAGGAGTTTTATGAGGCTTTTA
Organism: Biomphalaria straminea; assembly: GCA_021533235.1. NCBI lineage: Eukaryota > Metazoa > Mollusca > Gastropoda > Planorbidae > Biomphalaria > Biomphalaria straminea. The sequence continues at coordinate 13,011,422 of JADKLZ010000104.1, forward strand.
TGCATCAAATAATATCTTGTGATTAATTTGTATTTTAACTCTTTCTCTCCATAATTATTTACCACATTCTAGTAAAATCAACGATGGTATCGTCAGTTAGGAGGGAAAGAGTTAATAATAGTACATAATCTGCATTGTGCATTTATTATTTAAAAAAAGTAATTAATTCTTTAATTGAAAAACATTATTTAAAATTTAAAAGAAGCTTCTAACGTTATCTGTAATTAAGGATATCTGTCTGTCACTTGATGCACATACCTTGCCGTGGTGTGACAGCTTGAGTGCCTCAATGACCCTCAGAGCTATACCAGCTGGAGCTTATCGCTCCTGGCAGGTACTACCCAGCCTGATTGGTCTATTAGGAAAGAGGCCAGACAAAAGGTGCATCCCCTACCCGGGACATAGGGTATGTGCGATAGGCTAACAACCTGTCCACAAAAAAAATAGTCTTATAGTCAGGCGAGAGAAGAGCTCCACAAAAGAGACTTATGAAGCTGTGCAGGGAAAGTCAAATGAATAGTGTGAGGCCATAGAGGAAGACAAAAAAGAACATGGCGACGCAGTATACTAGAGGAAGCCAGCCGAGAGGACCGGAAAGATCTGGGAAGCCATAAAAAAACTATCAGGAGACCATGGAAAGTTGTGTGTTTTTATTGAAGCCTTATGTTCCATGAGGAACCCAAGGAATAATGATGATGGATATTTGTGGGCAATGTTTTCCTGGCCTCAGCTTGGCACCCTTGTGGAAACCTCCATAAAAGGAAATGGAATAGGCGAACAAATGAGCCGTAACTGATTACATTGGACAATGTGAACAAAAGACTTGTACCATTATACCATCTTGTTGTACCATTATGCCTTGGAATTTTATTTTTTTTTGCTGAAGTTGCATGCTGTGGTGGAGGACCTTTCACAGTTACTGGTAGTACATTTTACCATGGCAGAATGAGCCATGATCCTGCAAAATGCATGTGATTGATGTTGAAGGGGGAGGGCTTCGTAAAATATTTCCATTTGGTAAAGGGTTTCAAGAGCCATATGCTCTACTCTTTATTGACACTCTTCAATGTTAAGTGAATTCAAGCATGGCTAGATCTCAAGCTAGATGATAGTGCAATGAACTTGTAATGTTTGTTTGTGGGCTTAGAGAGCAATCTCTTTTGTGTCAGTGAAGACCTGAGTTGCGATGTTACTGGGACTCTTATTGATAGAGCAGGTGAGGCAGAGTTTACTGAGTTATGTGGCTACCGGTGGGAGCACAATCTTCAACTGACTGTATCATTCCTTTACTGGTGTTAGGTAATCATTTGAGTTGAAAGGTCAACAAGATATCCTTCAGGCTTGAGAAATAAATCTTGACCTTCCATATTCAGGCTCTTCTGTCAATTTTGTATAAGTAACAAAGGCATGCCTTACCACTGAATTATCAAATGTAGAGGTTTTTTAGTTTGAGATATTCATTAAGCATTATTATATATGCATTGTCATATTACTCAGCATGCTAATCATTCTCATGTAATCATGAAAGGGAATAGTTCAACTCTTCAAGACCGTAATGTTTTTCTTCTCATTATGCTGTAATTATAAATTTTTTAACACAATTTTTATCACATGTCTATTTATAAATGTCTGACTTTTTTTCTGTTTGTTAAAACAAAGACTTGTTATATAAAATTTGTTGGAAATTGAATGTGCAATACAAGATAATTTAAACTTCAGTGTTATAAATAGTCAATGGAAAAAAAAATTAGGTAACATCAGAGCTGAAAATAAAATTATGATATTTGATTTCTTATCAAAATTGACTTACTCAAGAAAAAATAAATATCCCAACAGTCCTTGTTCATTATTATTGTATTAAATATTAAACTATCCAAGTATCTGCAGAAAAAAAACATAACATTCAAACTTGATCAATATTTAGACGTGAAGTGATCCTTTTTAGGGCCTGGCTAGCGTGATGCCCCATTTTTTAAGTGATTCATGTCATTAATATTCACATGTAAAAAGATATTTAAAGCCTGATCAGCAGTAAAACTCAGACGAAGAACGAGGGCTTGTCAGCCAAGATGCAAACAAATGAAAAAGTCACTAGTCACTTTGGCTAAAAAATATTTAGAATAATAAAAATTGCTTAGATCCACAATGTTTCAGACTTTCAAAATGACTCCTCTAGCATTCCCATAAACCATTCAAGTGATTAAAAACTTGGATTAGAAAAGAAGTAAACGGGTAAAAGGTGATCGGATGCTGGTAGCATCATTTTGACATGGCAGCTAGAGTGATTGGGCGCTGAAAGTGTCATTGCGGTCTTGAAGAGTCAAAGTACTATTGTAAATGTTTGTCGCCGTCTTGGTCCATTGTTTAGATTCTAATGTACATGTGAAACATTTTACAAACAATACACCAGTGAATTGGTAAAAGCAGATAAATATTTGAGAAAGAATCAAGTTTTTATCTTTAAAAAATCCTAATTTTGTAAATGTGTATAATACTTTAGTCTTCACCTATCCCTTACTCTGTTGGAATAGTTTAACTCTTCACATTTTGTGTACAGAATTTTTGTCTCAATCATTTACATTGACATTTACAGCTTAACTGCAGGCTTGACATTTACAGCTTAACTG
>JADKLZ010000104.1:13014058-13024479 GCA_021533235.1 Biomphalaria straminea
GACATTTACAGCTTAACTGCAGGCTTGACATTTACAGCTTAACTGCATGCTTTCAATTTAAAAATTAGATTTGCAAAATGCTTAGAATATATAAAGAAAAAATAATGTATGACCCGCCCCCTCCCCCAATAATTTGTTAGCCTTGAGAAGATAGTTTAAAGTATTGACATATTGTTAAATGTTTTTTTTTTAAAATATTAACTTAATAAAATAGAATACTTTTCTTGAGCACCATGTATCTAAACAAATCAGAATATTATTTTTGTCTAAATGTGTTTCTTAAAGGGTAAAACAGAAACATTGTTTAAGTGTGTGTGTGTGACTCACTTAACAGAAAATTAAGAATTATGGCACTATAACATTGGGACTTCAAGAAGAACATCTATTTCAAATCCAATTCAGCAGGATTAACATAGTCTTGGTAAATTTGAAATCTTTGAAAAGAAAAAATGTTTTAGATTAAAAGTATGTTGTCTCCATCCATTCTCTTCTTTTTTTTTAGTGATTGTGTACATTCCTTATATGGTACATGCTTATGAAAATCTTCTTTTATACATTTTTCTCTCTTAATGTTGTGTCAATTTGGGAATAAGATGTACAGATTTTGTTATGGTATGTAATGTTCCATTTCTTTAATGCAATCTAAGTACACGCATACATAAAAAAGAAAAGAGACCTCCATTATTTAAGAGACCTCAATTACTATAAGAGACCCATAAGTTCAAGGGGTGATTAGGAGAGGGGCACTTGCTTAAAATGTGTATTTAAAAAATATTGCAAATATTATATATTGAAAAATGGTCAGAACAGTGTAAATTTAGGTTCTGTTCATTTTCATTTACTTGATTGATTTCCATGATTATAGATGTTTTTTAATTTTTGTTGAAAAATGTAGTTAATGTTAAAATAAATATTGTTTTGAAAGATTTGGCATGTTATTTTCTTGTTCTAGTGTCAAAGTTTCTCTGTCCACTTTACCACTATTCCTATTACAATTCAGCTTCAAATTCATTGGCCAAATTTAGAACCTGGACAAGGTTCTCAAAATCTTAACGATTTTCCTAGAAATGTGAAAATTGATGTAATCTCTAGGAAAAGAATTAGTAGCTAATTGGTCACACCAGGAAAACTCTAGATTGACCGTCAAAATTCTTTAAATTAAAATTTGGTCTTGAAAAAACAGAGTTTAGGAACATTTTTTGCACTATCTTATAAGTCTGTATCCATTGGCCTAACCAGGATTTTGTTTCGGGGGGGGGGGGGATTTTTAAAAATCTAAATAGTCGCTCTTTGAAAGTTTGGTCAGCTGTTCATACAAGGAATTGCTTTTTTTTTAAATTTGTTTTACTTTTCCTAGGTAGGGAATTTGTAGCCATCTGAAGTATTTCAGAAATGTATTTGTTCATATAATATTTTTTGAATACCTTACCTCTTATCTTGTGCACATAATAAAATAATTCATCTATGTATTTTGGATATAACTCTTCAAGTAATCTAAATGTCTGTGCTTTTATTAATAATTATCCATGAAAATTGTGGCAAATCAGTCTCAACTTTAAACACATCGACAGAACTGTCAGGGAAATCAAGAAAATTTGCTGTGCAATACCATCAGTTTAACATAGTTTATGATATGTATTGTATAGCTGCCTGGACAGCTCTCTGTTCATACTTCTAAACCAGCCCGCTGACCACAGCCCTCTGCCCCGCTGACCACAGCCCTCTGCTGTCCTATATGTGAGGATCGTCTTAAACGAGTAATATTATTTGTTTTGCTGTCGGTAGCAGAGCTTGGAGTCGTGACTTCCGTGACCCTTTCTATGTCGAAGGTGCCTTTGAGTTAAGGAAGGTTGGGTGTTATGGAGTGTATGTGTGTGTGTTATGTGATATGGAAGGGGAGTATTTATTATTAGTTGTAGAAAGAGAGCATTAATTTAATTTTAGTCTTGTAGAATGATGCAAGCTAAGCGGCACTTTCGAAAGCTGTGTTAAGCACGCCAGGCTGCTCCAGTATGCCACTCTGGCCCAGAGTGTCTGAGTGTTTTCATTGTGAGTTTGATTTTTTCCTATATCAGTTTAATTTAATATCTCGAGTTTGTCTATATCGCGATAAAAGTTCTATTTGTTTTTGTTCACAAATAAGTTATTCAAGTTATTCCAAGTTTTATAAGTTAAAATTTATTATGCCTTTGACTTACAGCGGTTTAGTTATCTGCCAGCAATTTGGTGCTACAAGTCAACGACCCTCAGCAAACAAGTGGGGGGTCTTTAAGTTCTCAAGAGTACACCAGACTGGATACCAATACTCCTCCCCCTGTCCCAAGGTACAATAATAAGTCCATAGTGTCTGGGAGCATGCGATATGTAAAACAAAGCTCCATTTCCTGTAGAAAAGATACTAAAACATAATAACCGCATTTGTACAAATATTCATCTTTCATCATGGAGACTCCAGCAACTTTTTTAAAATAGCGCTTGAAAGGGCAGCTCAGTTCCATGAGACAAACTCCGATTAAGAACACTCAATATATGTTGTTTTTTTTTTTTTTTTGTTACCAGTTAGACCTATTCATGTGTTACTGTGGGGTGATAAATAGGCCTATGTGGCTGTTGTTTTCTTAAGTCGGATAAGGCATATTCATAAACATAAGCAAAATATAAAGAGAAATATAGACCTATATAAAAGAGAGATTTAGGTGAGAGTGACATATTGCTTGTTTAGTCACTTGATATCCTGCACTCGTCCGTGATCTTTAGACTAGAAAGCAAGCGTTGTCAGTACAACGTAGTAGACTTTACGTCAGAATCGGGAAAACCAAAATATCATTGTCAATATAATTAGTTGTTTTTTTTCGAAATATATTCTGAGTAATTAGGCATAACCTTTGTAGGTTTTCAAATTATAAATTGGTTAGGTTTAGGATTCGTGCCATGGGCGTAGTAGGTACATATAAAAAAAGCAAAATATTTTTTTAAATCCTTTTTTTTTTTTTAAAGTGGGAAGAACTTCGCACTTACAAGTTACTCAAGAATGTAGAAGTTATAACAAAATAATAAGGACTAATTTCCTTTGTTGGTATCCAACAAAAAAAAAAAACAGTAATTAATTGACTAATTGGTTAATTGTTTTGGTTGACGTATTGCCTTTATGCCGATGAACTATTGTGTTAAGTTTCAACTTGATCCGAGAATGGATGTGTGGGAGAAATAACATGTTCAAACTTTTGATCAGACAGAGAGTTGATAGAAGATTGGTAATAAAAGGAGCAAAGAGAATTTAGAATACTATTGGAAAGAGAGGGAGAGTTTAAGATGATGAAGAAGAGAATCAGTGAAAGCAACAAAAAGTCAGATGCCAAGAGAGAAAGAAAGAAAGAGGGGGAGAGAGATGGAGAAAAGTTGCAGAGAAAATGTGAGGTAGAAAAGAAAGTTGCAGAGAAAGTGTGAGGTAGAAAAGAAAGTTGCAAAATGATGGGGACAACAGAAACGACAATATAATCTTTCCCTCGAAAGCACTGGCAGATCCTTGGGGAGAGGGGCGATTGACCCCCGTCCCCCCCCCCCCCACGCGGCCGACTTCCTTTTTACTAAAGAAATCACACAATTTGTATGCGAATTTATTAGTTATGTTAATAAATCTAATATATACTAAGTATTTATATTTCAACCATTTTTTTTATTATTCCGCTCACCTCTCTATAGGGTTAGATTTTGGAAAAAAATCGCCCCCCCCACACACACTTCAAAGTTCTGGATCCGCTAGCGGGAGCACGTTATCCTGCCTCAACGTGGCGCTCCCGTGGAAACGGCTCACTAGAGGAAGTGGCTAGGCGAAAGGGTAACAAATATGATTCCCGTGGGAGTGCCCATGGGCGGACGAGAGTCTGCCCCTTCACGGTGCGGATTTGTAAGAAAGCTCCCACAAACCAGTCACAAATCCATGCGCTGTTCCTCAAGGGACCGTCTCATCAATGGCGGATTCCGCACAGTTAGCTTGGTACAACGAAGGTAGATGGTGGAGGCCCCCGGTGCCACCGAGTGGTATTGGAAACAGCAATGCTCTATAAGCATTTACTCTGGTCGCTCCCAGACAGGCCTGTGGTCCGCAGGTTTTTTTTTTTTACTGTTTGTGTTTGTTCTCGGACGGATGCAGACAGGTTTTTTTTCAAACTTAGTGCTCGAAGAGCCTTCGGCTCAGCACTTATGACTATCCAGCGGATCCGCTAGTGCTCGGAAGTAGTCGGAAGGCAAAGTTTTTTTTTTTAAATTTAATAATCATGCTATCACCTTTTATTAAAAAACTATTTTAAGGAGAAAGCGCTTAATAACTAACTATGGAATATGCATGCCTGCTATGGGTATGCGTTCTGGACTGTTGTTTGAACCCTGTAGCCATTTTAGTAAAGATAAGCTGTTGATCAGGACCTTAGCAAAAATTAAATATTGACAACTCTATAACGCGTAGCAGTGTGTAGTAGCAGCTAGCGCACTATTCAATACAAGATCTGGACGAACTGTTTCGACAAGAAAGAACCGACTTTTGATTTTCGCCTGAATGGGTAATCTAGAACTCAATTAGTCCAATTTAGAGTTTTCTAGAAGTCTTAGTCTAAATCCCTGATAGCAAAGATTTTGGGCCCAGTAAGAAGGGCCCCAACTGGGCCAGCCCATACTAACCATCTGGGCCCCAATTGGGATCTGAACATTGGACCAAACGGGTGCCCTTGGGGCTGAGAGTCAGGGGGGCCCAGGTGGATTCCTTTTGGGACCCGTGTGGGGCCAGTAAGGGGAAGGACTTGTAATAACAAATTACTTAAAATGACAAATTAGTTTTTAAAATACGAATGCTTACATTTTAAAAAATACAATACCTAGATCTACTTATTGTACGATAAAATGTAGGCTATATACATTTAAAAAAAATATAATAATGGCTACCAAACGTAATAAAATTTATTATGTACAAAAGCTTGAATACCCTATACAGAAACCTATAAATTATATATATATATAGAATGTAAATGACCAAATCTATTCTTAAATTAATTAAAATTACACTTGCTTGATTTATAATTTATACAGTACACTATGTTGACTATCTATAAGACTATATATAGCTACTCTTTTTTCCTAGATCGCTTGACCTGATTCACTTTAATAACGATCATTGTAGTTAAAGTGTCCCTTTAAAAATAATAGCAAACCACATTATTTAAATTAATATTATTTTGAAATTATACGTTAAGTTAAATAATAATATTACTTTCCTAACTAGATCTATATCACACGTTGATATAAAAATAAAATATGTATAGCCTAAAAACTTCGAACTTCATAAAGTATTGAAATCACGTGACAATCTCCAAGGAGCACGAAACTGTTTAAGTATGGTTGACAGTTCCTATACACGCGAACACTAATTAACGGTATAAATAATAAATGAAAATGGCGGTCCAGGGTCCGTATACCCTTGATCTGGAGAACCAAAAGAAAAACGTTTTTGTCACACAATTGCATGACCGGTAAGATAAAATAATATCGTAAAATTGAAGCTTTTGAATTTTGTGCTTTGAAAAAAAACAAACTTACTACTAGCTAAGTAGCTTACAATACTTACATTTAAAAATAATAAAAACAGTAAAATTAGATCTACTATCTGTAACTATCTAGATCTAGGGAATCTGTTTCTAGTAGATCTAATAAACGAGTATGAAAATAATCAATCAATGCAAGTCCAGCTTTCCCTTCTTCCTTTCTTAGAAAGTCAGACTTTGACTTAGCAGCCTGCGAGCATCATACAAACTTAAAAATTTTAAAAAATTATTAGAAATATTAATCTGTGTGATCATTTGTAGGCCTAGCCTATATCACAGTTCTATCTGTGACCTAGATAATATTAGATCTATAAATTATAGGCCGATTCGATTTTGCTTCTTCTTAATATGCCCAAAATCTAAATTATAATTATTTATTGTTAGTAATGTTAGAAGTCAAGATTTAAAGTTTAAATAGAGTAATTCATTAAGTGGGAAAAATCAAGTTATAGGCCTAGATTACCATACTATTATACTCTAAAGCCTATAGATAAGATTTTCGGATAAGAAATTATAATTATATAAAAGGATATTTAATTAAATAAAAAGCTACTAATCATAATTAATGCAGTTAAACTAGATATAGAATTATTTTGTCACTAGTCATTGATAGTTTCTGGCCTAGACCTATAATAGAGACTGTACATATATTATAGGCTTATGTTTTCTAGATCTAAAAAAACACACTCACAGAATAGCCATATACCAGAGTAGAGGGTATGATTCTTTATAATTCACGCTTGAACTAGATATACATTTTATCTAAATTTTTGTAACTTTTAAAATAAAAAAATACAACTTGAGATAAATAAGAATTTCAAAATTTGTGTAGTAATTATGCTTTCTTCAGAATTCTAATAATAATACAATGAATTTACCATAAGAAATATATAGCTCAGTTTTTTTTATACATATATTGTAAAGGTAATCTGTTTCTGTGGCCTACAATTAACCGCAAGGTCTGAAAGGGAACTTTACTTTACTTTTACTGTTTGATATATTTGATATATTATAGTGCCTACATAAAAAAAAAATAAATGTATTAATTTTTAAAAAAACGTTACATACTAATGTACTTCCTATGCCTTATTTCAGTGAGGATGAAGAAGATATCACAGCTTTTCCTGTGGTTAAAGAATCAGGAGACAAACTTATTGAGTCTGGGATCAATACATTACAAAAAACACTTCTTCTAAAAAAAGAAGTAGAAATTGATAAAGTTAATGGTCTTTTGGATGCCAAACGCTATGAGTTCAAGCAGAGAATTGACAACTGTGCTCAGCGACAATTACAGCTGCAGAAAAAACAACAGCAGGTAATTGAGAATGCAGTTATGATAAGATTCTTTGATTAATTTTTTTTTAGAATTATGAGAAACCCGCCTGGTTGTTTGGTTTGTTCCCTAGACTGCTGTGATGATGGTCACAGGTTCAACCCCAACCACTGTCTCCTGCAGGAGATTACTCCATCAGACTATATCAACGCCACTCATTGATCAGGAAACATGAAAAGGATCAAGATATTTGTGTGTAGTCCCTCAATGAACTCTTTATGTTGTGTCTGTTCTATTTATGTGAATGTTTCTGTTGTGTTGTCTTTATATGAGAAAAGAGTCCTTGTAATCAAATCCAATTTTTATAAGAATCAATAAAGTAGTCTTAGTCTTAGTCTTAGTAATCTGTATTTCTGAAGTCTGAAACTTACTTGTGCAGTGAAGTTATAAGAAAGATAATTTGTAGATTCTTTTCATGGCTAGTTTAGCATCATCAGATTGTCTATTAAAATAAAACTTAATAATAGTAATAAGAATTTAGTTGCTAAATCTTTCTATAGAAACCTCTGTAAGCTTCATGTAATTTAAAAAATCTTACAGACGTAATACAGACCTAACATTTTATACTTATTTAGACTTAGATCCTCCTGCGCCATTGGGTGCATTGGCAAGCTGTCTTCACAAAGATCTGTCACTGGCAATGTCTGAAGCCTCTTCCCACCTGGTGTCCACTGTTCTAAGGTCCCCCATGAAAGTGTGGTGAAAAGTTATATGAGGATGCCCCTGTTTGCACTTTCATCATATTGGTCTCCATTTTATCGCAACTCTTGGTATGGATAGTTCTTTTTATTGGAAAATATGTCCTGCAAACCTCATGCGACGTTCTGTCACAACCTCACTAAGTGGTCAACTCCCAGTTCGGCATAGGATTTCCTTGTTTGAGGCCCAACCTATATTACAGACTCCTAAAATCCTTCTTAGTCATTTTTGTTGAGTCACATTTAGTCTTTTCTCAATTTTGGCTGTTTGCATATGTTGCTGTTGGGATAACGTTGTGTTAAGAAGATGTATTTTTGTTTTATGTTTTATACATGTATAGAATATTTTTAACCTTATGCCAAAATAAAATGCATACAAAGTTGGGAAAAAGAAAAAAGATTGCATTCCAATCAAGGTACATTTAGAAAAGTGTGTTTAAAGAAGAGAACTCTGGGGTTTATCTGAACTATCTGAGAGAAAAACTTCTGACTACCAACAAAAACCAAGATTATACATTTTTTAAAATCAATTCCTTAAAATACTGTTGATTTTCCTACTATTTCTGCACTGTTGACACATAAGGTGCCACCTTATACACAATTCTTGTGCCCTCAATGAAAGTATGGAAGGAAGTGTAAAAAAAATGTGCTCAATTCATGAATTGGATAAATGCTAGTAATTTTTCAAAGATTATAACTCAGGTTACACTAAATGTTTATTAATGCTTAAGTATACAATAAGGGAGCTCTCTTAAACTTCTCAGCAGTCCACCTCTAAGTTTTTTTTTTTTATTGTCAGAAGAATCAATAATACTTTTAAATTTAAGGCATTTCAGTTAGGCAACTCATTATTTTCCTATGACCAGTATTATAAAGGTTCATTAAAAAGGAATATTTTTTTAAAAATCTAGATGAAAGATAGAGTCGCCAAGTTTGAAAAGTTTATCCAAGAGAATGAAGCCAAAAGAAGACGAGCCATACAGAAATATCAGCAGGAGGTTAGACTACGGGAGCAAAAAGCACTGGAGTTTTCATCTCTATCAGATCAGTTGAAACAGTTGAAAAAAAGGTAATGTTCGCAAAGGCTCTTTTAATAACATGACTTACATTTTTGTAATTTCATTTCAATTTACTTGTATAATATTGTTCTGTAATTGTTTTTAGGCATAAAACTTTAGAAGCAAAATTAAAAGCTTACAAGATCTTTGAGCAATACCTAAGAAGTGTTGTTGATGCAATGCCAGAAGGTGAATATTTCATGATATATATATATATCTAGTAGGCCGCTTAATTAAATCCATGCTGTAAGCAGTGAATATAAGAAATACTATATTTGTACTTCCAATCATTAATAACAATAACATTATAAAAGATTAATAATACATTCCTTTTAGATTATCTCCCTTCAACTGAAGACAAAATTAAGGGACTAATGATGAGATATAGAACATTAAGTGAATCTAACAAAGGTTTAGTGGATAACCTGGAAACTATTTCTGATGAGGTAATTGGATTATACATAAGAATTAGGTAGTATTAAACTTAATTATATATTCACATATTTGATTTTTTATATGAATGTCTATTTTTTTTTCTTTCTGGAACTGGTTGTTTGAAGTGTCAAATGTTCTTTTTTGGGTTTGCATTTAAGGTTGCATTGGGGACTACTAATTTCTGTAACATGTAAAAAAGATGCAACTTGTGTCTGCTGGGAGTGGGAGAATTAGGCAAATTAGCTTACTAGATTTTTAAATTGGAATGTCTACTTTAAAACAGGTATTAGAGGATTAGACAGGTTTAAAAAAAAAGAAGATAGTATGGTTAATTATACTAGCCACAACTGACATTCAAATTATGATGGTGCTAGAAACACTCTAATTTCATCCAACACAGTTAATCTCCTGGCTAGCATAAAATATTTCCAAAGTCGTGCATGTTAATAAGAGACTTAATCTCTGCTTAATCTTATTTTATAAATTACAGAAGAGAAGATAATTACATCCTACATGCTGGTTGACTGGTAAATCACTTAGCTTTCAAACTTAGAAGTCCTGGGTTTGAATCCAGGTGAAAACTGGGATTTATAATTTTGGTATCCTTAGGGTGTCTCTAAGAGATTCGCTGGGTAAAAGTAAAGGCAGTTGGCGATTTTCTGGCCACTTAACACCCTGATTAACTGTGGGCAACAGAAACAAAGACCTTTACATCATCATCCCTATGGAGATCATTGTAATAAGATTTGATTTTAGCAATTATAAAATAATAAGAAAAATGACCTAACAGAATGCATGTACAATCTTTACTTTCAAGTGATCATTTCTAAACTAATCATCTTATTAAAAGTTTATTGCAAATTTGGTCATATTAACACATCAGATTAACATTTTCTAAATTTTGATGCTCTGCATTATTTAGCTTGAAGTTTGTAATATTAAAAATTATTTCACTAATAATGATTTAATGTGTCTATTTGTTTTGTTTAGCTTGAAGTTAGTAATACTAAAAATGATTTCACTAATAATGATTCAAAGTGTCTATTTGTTTTGTTTAGCTTGAAGTTAGCAATACTAAAAATGATTTTACTAATAATGATTCAAAGTGTCTATTTGTTATGTTTAGCTTGAAGTTATTAATACTAAAAATGATTTCACTAATAATGATTCGAAGTGTCTATATATATATATTTGCTTTGTTTAGCTTGAAGTTAGTAATACTGAAAATGATTTCACTAATAATGCTTCAAAGTGTCTATTTGTTTTGTTTAGCTTGAAGTTAGTAATACTAAAAATGATTTTA
>JADKLZ010000104.1:13024489-13038438 GCA_021533235.1 Biomphalaria straminea
TATTTGTTTTGTTTAGCTTGAAGTTAGTAATACTAAAAATGATTTTACTAATAATGATTCAAAGTGTCTATTTGTTTTGTTTAGCTTGAGGTTTGTAGGAAGGAATATGAGGTGCTGAACCAGGAGCACCAGAAGAGTCGCCTCTCCAATACTTCAGAGTTGTCACAGTTGTTAGAGAAGCAGGAAGTCCTCCAGAGTAGGACTGAACAGATGGAACAGAACTACATCATGACAAGTGAAGACCTGAGACACAAGGTTAGACAACTCTTTTGAAACTCTAAATTGTTAAGTAAAATAATAAACTTACACTTATGCTAATGCTCAATTTGATCGAATTGCAAGTAAAAGAATTGAAATGGAATTTGGTTCAACTTCGAGGGACATAATTGCATATTACAAAAAATATAAACTGAATAGTTATTTCAAAAGCTGTGCACTTTTGAAGGAACATCTGTAATCTATAAAATAAAATAAATTATAAATTTTACTGGCCTGTAAATACTGTAGAGCAGGCATGTCAAACACGGCTTTCAGGGGCCGCATGCGGCCCGTGACCACATTGTATGCGGCCCGCGTGACCACCTAAAAAAATATCAAAATAATGCTAAACTGTAACGCTAGAAAATAAAACATGACAAGCTACTTGAATTGAACAATAGTATTTGTTAAACTGAACAACGAGAGTGAGTCTGCAGTCAAAGCGATTTACTTTTTGTCAAACTTAATAGCAAGCCATAGCAAATCATTTAGTAAATGTGATTTTATGAAGGAGTGTGTCGTTAAAGTAATTTGTCCAGAAAAGGTGAAAGCATTCACAGAAATAGCACTAAACAGAAATATTTTGATAGATAGAAACAATGATATGTTTGTCAGATAGCGTAAAAAATTTAAAGAGTTTGAATTAGTTTCATTGGCTCTCCATAAATCAACTAATGTAACGGGTGTAGCACAGTTAGTTAAATTCATAAAGGCCTGTGACAGGAATTTTGAGATACACGAGAAACTACTTGAGCTCTGTTCTATGCATAAAACTACAACAAGTGAGGATGTTTTTGAGAAATAACAGATGATATTGCAGTACAATTTATCTTTGGTAAAGCTAGCTAGTCTAACAACGGATGGCGCACCAGCCATACATTAAAATGGTTTTGATGTAAAGCTACTTGCACCAGGAATTACAGTTTCAACAAGTCATAAGACCGGTTTCAGTCACTCTCTATTTTTATTCGATGCCCGTAGTTTAAATCATCGCCAATATTCAATGTTTCTGGATGACATTGGACACGAATTTGTTTTCCCTACTACAAATTAGTTCGCTGGCTTTCCTGACATAAAATATTGAAGAGATTTTTTGCTCTGCGTGAGGAAATTGTATTGTTTCTGAAATTAAATGTAAAACTATTGAACATTTACAAACTGACGAATGGGTTCAGGATCTAGTATTTGCAGTGGATCTCACTGGTCACCTGCAAGACTTAAATTTGAAACGTCAAAGTAAAGACAAAATTGTCTTCAACTGCGAGTAATCATGTGAAGTGCTTACAATCAAAATTACATTGAAAAACCAAATATGAAGAGGAAATTTTGTTCACTTCTCAAGATTAAATACAGCTACAACTTTTGGTAAATATGTCTTACACTTGTAATCGTTAGTATATGCTTTCAATGACCGTTTGCGTGACTTCGTTCTTATGAGCAATAATTTTTATTGTTTGTGTCTCCATTCTCATTCTGAAATTGCTTCTGGTAATGTGCAACTAGATGTAATAAAATAGCAATCAGATTCTTTGTTGAAATCGACATATATAGAATTGGCTGCTCCAAAATTTGACAGTTAGTTATCCTGAACAGTACGTTGAATTGCGGAAATTTGCAGCCAGAATACTAGCTGTTTGCAAGCACTTATCTCTGTGAGCAGTTCTTTTTCCATAATGAAAGCTACAAAAACACCTCAAAGTTTGAGATTTTCTGATGGAAATTTGTCATCAGTGAAATTATCATTAACAAAAAAAAAAACAACAACTTCGACCTGACATCATATTAATTTTTTATTACGAAATAGTGCTAAAAATTTAGCTAGCTAATGTACAGGTGTGCCAATAATTTTTGTTTTCTATTGTATTGTTTCTAATTTATATAAAACTAATAGGCTTTTTTGGAACTGATTTTTGGCTGCGGCACCTCATGTCATAGTAAGTATTTATGCGGCCCACACACCTTAGTGAGTTTGACATGCCTGCTGTAGAGTATTGTTACTTCTTCTAATTGTATTATTCTATCTTGACTCAGAGAACAGAGGTGGGGATCATCTTTATGGCAATCGATAACATTTATGACAAGTGTAAAAAACCAACAGATCTACCTCTGGGGAAAGAAGATTGGGATCAAAAGCTCAACAAAATCAAAGTAAGTTCAGACAAATATGAAGTGAAATTTGTGACACTGCATTGGAAATAGTTGATGTATCTATCGGCTTAAGCACTGAAAGATCTAAAAGCGTGTGTCCATAACAATTGCATTATTAGGCAGAAAGGTCTGAAAGATTTTAAATAAGCTTTAGTATTGATGAATGTTCTAAATAAGAAAAATTAATTTTGCATGTGTGGTGTCACTGATATTGAAGGAAAAAGCATATTTAGTGAAATTATTTCCTTTTTTTTTCCTGCCTATCTTAGAGAGCTCCTGAATTTAAATCAAAATCCACTGATGTAATTTTGATGTGTAGGCACTTAAATCACAGAGGATTTTAATAATAGTTGGATACAAAGTCTTAAAATTATTTTGAAAATGTGTTTTTTTATCCACAGGATTATTTACAAGAAAGAGAAGGGGTGGCTAAAATTGTTCAAAGTGCCACAAATTCTTCAACAGGAAGTAGTTCCACTGAACAAACTAAAGCCAGGGCAAAGGTTAAAAGTGCTTCAAGATTGAAAGTCACAATAGCACAGGCTCCTAAATAAGAAAACTGATACTTTATTATGCCAGTGTTTCTCAAACTGTGGGGTAGGGAGGTGTGAGGTCTTCTCAAGGTGGGCCATGACATCCTGAATAAAGGGGGTGGTGGATTGGATCCAGTTTTGTTTTCAAGGGGCAAAAAAGGTATTGTCATTGTAGTTTTCAATCCATGTTTATCTATGAAACATAATATCAAAAAGAAATGGATGAGCTTTAATGAAAATTAAATATGTAAATTTAGATTACAAACATATTGTAAATCTTAATATATATTGTAACCAAAAATTTTTTTTAAACATTTCTTTAAGTTTCTTTTTTTTATTACATTCTAAATACCCTTAGAACCCCCACTGTGAAAGCCTACAGCTCCTGAGGTCTTCAGGGGTTGCAAATACAATTTTTCTGGTTTAATAATTGTTGGATTATGCATGTTAGAGTTAAGACCAAACAGAAGGATTCCCACTCAATGCCAAAATCAATGAAAAATTTTAAAGCTTTTTAATAGATTTTGTATAATTATTAGATCATCAAAGATCATTCAATAATTGTGTACAATTTGTTCATTTCTTACTAACATTTTCATTCAAATGGTTCATGAAAAAGTGGAAAACAAATCAGCACTTTAATTCTAACTTTTATGATTGAATGTAAATTTTTTGGTTATGCAATCATTTTGTTTTTTTTGTAATGCTTTTAAGTTTTGTACATTTCAATGCTGTCCAGTGATATTTAAACTCTAATTTATTGTGCTTTGATGGAACTAATATACATGTTTGTGTTGTTTTGTAGCTTCTTTAATATTTCAAGTTTTGTATAAATATTTTTAATCAGGAATTGTCTGTAGTTTTGTTCTATGACGTTGCATGTAAAGACACTAAAATATCAGCCATGACATTAAATGCCAAAGTGTACATACAGACATAAGCTGGAGCGGATGCATATAATCATATTGTACTAAGTATTTGATCTGTGATTTCTTTCTTTCTTGTTTTTTTTTTCAGTTACTGTAAAATTTTATGTAAAATTTTATTTGCTATATACATACTATAATATATGATGTATTTATATGTAAAAAAGATAATTTCACAAAAAAAAATAATCAAACAATGAGGTAAAAGAAAACAAAAAGAAAACTTTACTGTCTCAGATGTATTTTGTTTTTTGTTTTGGCTTTCATAAAAAAAAGTTTGAAATCATTATTTCAGGTAAAGAACCATCAAGTCAACTTTGTTCTACAGACTCTGTAAAAGTTTATCTGAACAAACAAACAAAACACTAAGAAAACAATTACTTAGATGTAAATATCTCAATAATTAAAAGGATAGCAAAATTTTAAAATTTGATTGCATTCTCTGGTTACAGTCTATCATATATCATATCACAATGGACTCACTAAAGGCTTAATTCAAAGGCAAAAATATTTGTTTGGACAGAATTTTTGTGTAGTGTAACACATCATTCAAAACATTTTAATATTTGAAACAAGTTGAACAGAATCTAGGTATAGAATCATATTGACTGTGTGATTTCATAACCATTGAAATGATTCAAATATAATCAAATTTAAATTTTAACTAAGTATAGTCAAATGTGGTTTTACAATAATCATGCAGAATATGAAAATGATATTTATGAACTATATTATCTAAATAAGTGTTTGCAATTACTAAGTAATGTTTTTTTTTTTTTTAAAATTCCCTACATTTTTTTAAAGTCCTACAGAAATAGCTATAGCCTTTAGCCAGATTACTTGATTTTAAATACCTTTTTAACTCTTTATCCCCTGAATAAAAGTTATTCATTTTGCCTATTTATAGTGAGCAACCATGTGATGATTAAATTAAATAACTATTTTTGGTTGTTATCAGAAAATGGTAAAGTTGGTATAAAATTACAGAGAAATGAAAGCCCTTTTTAAACAATAAAATTTGATTTTGTAGAAAAAATAATTATTTTAACTATTTCTCTCCGTAATTATTTTCCACAATGCAATTATCCATTTTGTTCATATGCATTTCACCAGCCTGTTATGATTATACATCAATATCTTCTTTGTTATCAGAAAAAGTTATATTTCATATAGACTTAAAAGGGCAATGCACACCCTTTTTTAATCAAAACAAATCAATGAATATACAACCAAAATGGAATGAACAAGACTCTTGAATACTAGATCTAGACAATATTTTATGATCCAAATTGAATAAAAGTAATTTTTATAATAGTTATTTCACAAAACTTAATTATTAAACATAAATTAATTTTCTTGAGCTCACTGTCCCATGCCATTACCTTGAAGGCAAGTAATATTTAAAAAAAACAACAGAGCCTTTATATAGCCCCTACTCTTTAAAATGTTTTTGATAAAACAATGAATATGAAAAGAAAATAAAAATTAAAAAAAAAAAAATTGTTTTCCAAGGGGAGACTACTCAAGATAACATTATAACAAGAACATTTTTGCAGGAAAGAATAAAACAACTGACTGAAAGAGTGGAGTCAAATCAATGATGGTGTGGATCATAAAGAGAGAAAGAGTTAAATTTCAACCAACAAACAAAACACCCTGACCTTAAATATGACATCCTAGATCTAGACTAAATCTAGGAAGTTTAAAAAAAATGAGTGCAGAATGTGTTTATATTTATCCTTTATCCATATTTCCACAAAACATAATTAAGAACACATTACAAATCACATTAAATGGAAATCTATAGCCTATTAGCCTGTGGTCACCAATCAGCATAGAAAATGAAACAACATTTAAATCATGGACAACTGGCAGTGCAGATCTGATGGAAATGTTTGCAATTGATGATGAGAACAGCTTATATCAGACTGTAATGCATGTACCATCCTCACATTTCTTATTGCACCTACACATTTCTCAAACTTTCCCATACACAGCACATTACTCTTCACATCCAGAGTGGCACCACACACTGAACAGCCTCTGCATGTTTCACAACCATAATACAATCATAAAGGCAAAGGAACCCTTGCATTCTATGGGAGCAGATGGTGTAAAGCTCATCTGTTTATATGGCCAGTGGTCAATGAGGGTGTCATGTGACCAGCACAACAACAAAGCACCTCTACATCCCCAACCTCAGGTACTTCTTGAAGTGGGATGAACTCATTGGTGTCTTACAGCTCCTGAAGCTCAAAATCCCAGTTCTCACTTCAGATCTCTCAGTTATAGCACCAAGAGACTAACCACTCAGCCACCATGCTCCCTAATGTACTGATAGTACAACCCTCTTTTTTGTTTTTAAGATTTAACCCAGAATCTCATTCCATTAAAACAGAAGCAAGATGAATTGATCAATGAACAAGCTGTTGTCTTTATATCACAATAACAAGCAAATTACACTAAATAAATAGTCCTTTGTAAAGGGATAAAAACACAACCTTTTTTTTTAAGTACAAAAAATATATGCATACAAAATTTTGGAATTGATAAAAAAAAAAATAATTTTGTATGATGTAGACGTAAGAAGCTAATGCACAGACTTCTAATATCAAAACTATAGGAAATAATTATTTGTATTTTGAAAAACGTTTGTTTTTTCATCCTCGTTAAATATTTAAGTAAAACGAAGTTTTAAAAAATCAAACATTATTCTTTTATTTGTTGATGAAAACTAGCTGGAATCAGCTTAACAGTAGTCAACAATACTGTGGCATCACAAGTTATTAAATACTCTCACAGTGGCCACATTGGCTGAAGAGAATTAAGTCATCCCCACAATATTTGAGAATATGATTTTTTTATGGATAAAATTCTGTTCCTTACAACTCATGTAAATAATTATGGTGTGAATAATGGAAAAATAAAATATAATTTTTATATATTATATGTATAAGTAAAGGACAGTCTAAATGTTTATTTCATGTCTAAATGTATATATATATATATATAAGACACAATTAGGAATTAAAAGAGGAAAAAGAGATGTAATTAACAACAAAAAAAGAAATAAATTCAAATACTTATTCTAGTTCTCAAGGTAACCCCCCCCCCCCCTGAACTCCATCATTGATGGTTAAGTTAAATGCAATGAGAGGTAACATTGAGTTCATAAACAACACAAGAGCTGGTTGTTGTCAAACATCAACGAATAAGTCAACATTTCTTTTAGGACAGAAACAGAACAATAAAAACACACAAATAAAATTGTATGTACTGAGTTAAGTTAATCCTCAGAGATCAACATCGCTATGTTGTCATGGGCTTCAACCTTCTCTTACATACTGTCTATGTAACATAAGCAGAGTCAATTTTATGACAAAAAATAATGGAAGAACATCATATTGCTAACAAAATGAAGCCATAAATAACCGAAAATCCACTTGCGAAGAGAAAGACAGTTCTGAGAGTAACAAAATATGTATTCAATGAGACACACACAAAATCCAAACTAAGGAAACAAAATAGATTTCTATCTTAAACAAATGTTTCTTGCTCAAATTGTTGCATTACAATATTTGAATATTAGCATCATTTAACTGCTTTGGTAAAGCTTCAGTTCTTATCTGTTGATAACAAGATGAAATAAGGACAATCATTGATGACTTTCTATCAACATTTGCTTTGTGCTCAACACTGACCTAAACTATTGATGTTATAGAACATAAATCTATAATATACTTTTTTTGTACATATAAGAGAGGTTATAGAGAGACTATAATTAACAATTCTAGGAAGAAAAAGCAACTGAAAATGAAACTAGTTATGAGCTTGATTGAACATTGAACTTAACACTTCTAGCTACGTTTAATACTCTCCATTTGAAGAAAATCACATTTGATTGTTGTTGATTGAAATAATCCCAAGCACTGTCTAGTCCAACAGTAACAAAAAATCATATCACACTTTTGTTTCAATATTTTGTGTTAGTAGCAAATGTTGGTTTGATGGCTGCTGCTGGTACTGGGACGGCTGTTGACTGTAGGGCACTTGCTGTTGCGGTTGAATCTGCATCATCTGCTGCTGGACTAGAGAATGTTGGAATGGTAGGTTGGTGATGGCCAAAGGCTGCTGCTGCAGCTGCCTTTCTTTCTTTCGCCGGTCAAGCTCTCTGTTGAGGGCATTGCGATAGTTCTCATAGCTCATCACAATGTGTTCCAGGTCCTGCTTGTAAAGTCTAGTCAGGAGTGCAGCAAAATTTTCTAACTGCTTCAGTGTAAACAGTTCCCACTAAAAGAAAAATAAAAGAAAGAAATTATTAGCGCATTAGTAGTCACTGATTCGAATATTGAAATTAAGTCAATAATTTTTCATAAGCAGATTAAACAAAAAATCATTTTAATCAAATCTAAAACTGAACTTTTAAAATCAAGTACCAGTATTATTTAACTCTATCTGTCCGCAATTATTGACCATTTTCCAATGGAATTATTCATTTGCTCATTAGTGTTTCACTCCCCTGTTATGATTAAACTTCAATAACTTTCTTTTATGTAATCAGGAAATGTTCTACTAGGTAAATAATAAGATAGAATGTATATACTTTTTGTAGAACATAAAGTTAAGTTTATAAAAACAAAAAATTATTTAAATTTAATGGGGTCAAATTGACGTTAGTAGCATCAGGAAAGAAAGAGTTAAAAAGAACATCTGAAAAAAAAAATCTTAATCTCAATGTCACTGACACCAGAACTTCTAAAAAAACTGAACAGAAATGCTTCCTACCTTTAATTTATGGTCATGCTCATGAGGTGCTTTAGAGAACACAATGAGCCATTCAGGGATTTCTGAAAGTGTTTAAAATAAAGAGCTGTGAACCAATGAAGGTAGAGTTTGTACTAGCCTATTTGAAATGTTATCAAGTTTATTATAAACCAACTAAAAAAACACCAACCTGTGTTGAGATATGGATTGGCAGGAACGAGCTGTTTGTTTTGGCGATACTCTAAGTGGGGAGGAATACGCTCTGGAACCAGACCTCCGTAAGCCAGTACCATCCCTTGAGTGGAACTACAAGGATGATGATACTGAGCTGTGCGTGTGATATGGCTTTGAAATGAAAAGAAATAAAAGATACATCACTGGCTCATGATCAAGTTAAAAAAAAACAACAAAAAAAACAACAACCAATAGAAACTATTCTTTTTAAATCAAATACAACTTTAGGAAAACCATTACTGGGTCTAGATCAGGGGTCGGCAACCCGCGGCTCGCGAGCCACATGCGGCTCTTTGGGTGTGAAGCTGTGGCTCTTTAGTTCTACATGCAAATATTATTAATTTTATCGAAACATTTTTTAAAGTAGTTCTGAATAGTTTAAAGAGGCACAAATTCTATCTCTCAGCTACTTGTACTCGCTTTTCACCACACCCCTCCCCCAATACACGAGTCATCTATGTTACCAGTCCGTCAGAAGCTCCTAAATGGACACCATCGTCAAATGTTTCTATGTACTAATGTAGGTTTCAATTCACTTTCGACGCAAGACTGCGTGCTTTGGCTGTGACGTAAATTTTGTTGTTTCAAGTAAATGAGTTAGAAGCGATTATCTTCTCAATCTTATATGCAATCTACAAGTAATAATAATCGAGCAAGCTTTGTGGTACCACAGAAATTGCACAAAAAGGCAAACCATTCAGAGATGTTGAGTATGTCAAAGACTGCATCTGAAAAATTGTTTAGCAATTTCAAAAACAAAAAAAAATCTTGAAAAAAAAAATCAAAGACACAGCACAAGTTGTTCATTTAGTCAGTTATATATCTTCTTATGGTTGAAAAGAATAACTTTAAGGATTGCTACCTCGGGACAAAATGGAGGGAATGATATAGTGTTTATCGTACAATAATACATTGAAAACAATAAAAAAAAAGATCAATTTAAATAAAATCATTTCAATAGCAACTGTTGAAGCCAGAAATATGACTGGAAAAAATAAAGGGTAACAACGATTCTTTATTGCTAAATAAACCATGAAATTCTTACGTTTCACTGAATAATACACACAAAAAGCACTATGTACCCAAAACGATTCGAACCAAAAATAGTCGAGGTAATGAATTCGGCAATCAAGATTGTTAACAGCATCTTGTCCAATTCAATCTACCGTCGTCAAATTAAAGAATTCTTAAACAAAATGGAGACTCAGTATTCTGAGCTCCTTCTTCCTAATAAAGTAAGATAGCTTGCCAAAGGTAAAGTATTGAGACGTTTTGTTTTGTGCTTGAATGAAATAAATACATTCCTAAATGATAAAGGCACTAATCTCCCTGTATTAGAAAACGACAAATATCTGCAAACATTTAATTTTGCAGGTCTATATAAAAGAGAAATTAAATGAGCTGAAACTAAAACTGCAAGGAAAGGGAAACCCATCCTATGTTTTGGTAGAAGAATTGGTTTGTT
The DNA here is from genome assembly GCA_021533235.1 of Biomphalaria straminea. Lineage (NCBI taxonomy): Eukaryota > Metazoa > Mollusca > Gastropoda > Planorbidae > Biomphalaria > Biomphalaria straminea. Next base: position 13,034,818 of record JADKLZ010000104.1, read on the forward strand.
TTGAAGAAAAATTAATTCTTTTCGTAGAAGATATTGAGAGTTAAGTCACTTCATTGTCAATGTCTAAAGTAGTATCGCAATCAAATCAGAGCTACTGTTGTTTTGAAACTAAAAAACAACAAGTTATGACCCAAATGTTTCTAACTTTCTAAAACCATGCAAGCCAACGTTCCCATTGAATTAACTTGTTTAATTTTTTGTTATATAAGTTCAACTTATTGTTTAAGAAAATGTTGAACTCCTTTAGTTGTTTCCGAAATGAAAAATAATTATCTTAAAACGCAATATATATATATATATTTGTTGTGACAAACACTGTTTATATTTCAATCAACGGATTTTTTTTAGTAAAAAAAAGTGCAAGTACTATTTATTGTTGTAAGAAAAAAGTGCGGCTCTTTAAAACTTTAAAATTGTGTAATTTGTAATTTTTGGCTCTTTCGGCTCAAAAGGTTGCCGACCCCTGGTCTAGACTAGAAGAACTAGAACTTTTTTTTTTTTTACTTTCATCTTTTATTCTCCAATGTACAGTTACAGTTGTACTCATCCAAAAAAGAAAATGAAAAATAGTTTATATATATATACTAGCTAAATTTTACCCGGCTTTGCTCGGGTTTTTCTTTCTACAAATATCATGCATTTAGTCCGTTTGAATAATCAATAATGACGTGAACAAAAAAGATGATAATTTAAAAAATAAATCGATTCATCTAGTATACAAAAATATATATATTAGTCATTGTTTTAAAAAATATAGATCTAGATAGATGCTTTAAGTTTAATGAGGCCTAGTGAAGGCTAGTGCGCTCAGCGGAGAATGTTTGTGTACAGATCTTGACCTATCTAGATCTATATTCTAGACCTAGATCTACTTTTGTTTTGCTTCAATTATGTAAGCTATATATAATAGATTACAGTACCTACCAATAGAAGTTTAAATGTTTTCTGTATAATAGTCTATAATTATTAAAGATATAATCTAGTATAGATCTCGCTGTCTTGTTTACGTTTCATAAATTATTGAATAAACTCACGTCTGAAACTGAAAAGTATCTTTAGAATATAGGAGTTCCAGCCTAGATATTGGACCAAAGAAATGAAAGTAGGTTTGATATATATTTTTAAAATGTGTATTCTTATTTAAGAGTATAGTCAAACGTAAATTTAAGAGAGTAAAATATTGAACTGTCAATGATCTAAATATAAAAATAACGCAAAATAGAGTTTATTCAATTTATTAGTCAAAAGCTAACATCTGTTTTTTAATTTTATTTACAGCCGAAAGTTCATGACCTCAATACGCGTTGCCTTGGTGAATTCTGTAAGCGACAAAAAGCAATAAAATATCTTTTATAATCAAATCGAAGACGTGGATGTAATTGTTAATATAACATTGTTTGTTTAATTGTATGTAGCTCTAGATCTAAAATCTAAACAATTTGAATGCCACAGTAGTTATTATAGTAAAAGACTATAAATACTGTGAGTGTGAGCTTGTCTCGACCTAGATACACTTAGCGTGTTGACGTAGACACATTAGCCGTATTTCATTCATTTCATCATCATTCATTCATTTCGTACGTCGTTATCAGGTCTAAATGCGCATAAGTAAATTTTAAATAAAAAAGTAAATATGAAAATAAAGATTTAAAATTAAACCAAATTGGTAACAGTAAGCTTAAATGATTAAACAAAACACATTGGAAAGTAAATTGCATTATGTAAGTAGTTTATTAGTTCAATAATATCCTTTTATAATGCGCGATATTATGACCCCTGACGTTTACTTCATTCGTATCACTACGCGGCCTCTCTAACCATAGTGTGTTTACATAGCGATGTGCATGACACATGAATGGGTGACAAAAGGCGATAACATATAAATTTATAATCAATAATAATTAATTTTATGTAGATATAAATCAAGAATCTAAAAATAAAACTTGAATGCAATTGTAGTCTAGTCAATAACTAAACACATTGAGCCAAGTAAATGACTAAACACTTTGACTTTGACCTAGATCTAGATCTAGCTACACGCCCACTTTGACGGTGTTAATAAGGTCTAAATGCGCATAAGTAAACCTGAAAGAAAAAAATAAATTGAAAATAAAGACTTAAAATAAAACCGAATCGGTAGCTGTGGGCATAAATGCTTAAAAAACACATATGGAAAAGTAAAGTGTATTGTGTACGTAGTTTATTAGTTCAATAATATGCCTTTATTGTATAATGCGCGGTATTATGACCTCTGACGTCAACTTCATTTGTATCACTACGCTAGCTCGCTATGGAAAAGAGTGTCGATGCGGTCATATCAAGAAGAAATGGTGACCTACATTTATAGATACAATAGTTTAATAGAGTTAGGCAACTTTATTTTTTTTGAGGGTTTTAAGTTTGTTTTAGGGCTACAATTCATACATACAGGTCTAAGTTAGTACCCAAGGAACATTTCTGTCAAGTTTTGTCAAGATCGGTGAAACGGTTTTGATTTCTATACGGGGACATACATACATATACTCATACATACGCCTTTGTTTTCCTTTTATATATTAGACTAGACAGATATTACCCGCTGTCCGCGGGTCTTAATTTGCGTAATGCTGATGTAGTCAGTGATATTGTGCATTAGAAACAAAGAAAATAATAATGTTTAAAGTAAAGCGAATGCAAGAATTCACGTTAAAAAAGAAATAATTAATGGAGCTATAAATAGAAACGTGACCTTATTTTACGCGATAATAGGATAATATTTGCAATCATGTAAAAATGCTTTAGAAAACAAATTTCAATGTTAATTTGATTCAAATATGAAATGAATGGACTATAATTAGTATGTTCAAGTGTTAAAGCTTTAAACTATCTTTGCGAAGAGAAGTTATATCATCTTTGAGTTGAATTACAGTTTTAGACCTAGGATGCCTAGATCTAGGTCAATCTAGGAATAGAGAGATGTGTAACCTTTCGGTAATGTCTAATGAAAGTATGTTCAACAGGATTTTTATATTCGCAGATACAAAGAACGAATTTATGTAAAAATCCTTTTGAAACACATATTCGAAGGTTAATTTTGTTAAATAATTAAATCATTAGACTATATTTTGTATTTTCATGCGTCAAAGTAAAAATCTATAAGTGCAAAGTGTATTTCTTAAAATTAGATCTAGAATAATCTAGATCTAAATCCTTTCGATCTTTTTCTCATGTCAACATTTGTAAACAAAGCCTAGCTCATAAAATAGTATAGCTGTAATAGACTTGGGAAACTTTATTTTTTTTTAGGGTTTTAAGTTTGTTTTAGGGCTACAATTCATACATACAGGTCTAAGTTAGTACCCAAGGAACATTTCTGTCAAGTTTTGTCAAGATCGGTGAAATGGTTTTGATTTCTATACGGGGACATACATACATACATACACACATACATACGCCTTTGTTTTCCTTTTATATATTAGATACCAGCAGCACACACAGGCTATGCCCGTTGATTTGTTCGCAGAATTAATATGTCTATTATGTCCAGAACACCCTCTTCTTATTTCTTTCTTTTATTTGAATTTTAATAAACAGATCTCATTGTATTGATAAACCTAGCATACTTTTTTTAGCCTGTGATTA
>JADKLZ010000104.1:13038956-13059876 GCA_021533235.1 Biomphalaria straminea
AATCAATGAGAACCACAGTGACTGTATGAATACATTTAGAATCAATGTCTCAGCTAAGACTGAGGGATAATAAGATTTCTAAGTTGAGTTTGAGGACACCATTTCTAATTCAGCATTGTATGGTTGCAACTTCATGAAACAGTGCAGAATACCACGCATTGGCTGGTGACAATTAAGCATGTCATTGTGTTGGCCACATGATAACCTTGTTTACCCTAGCCTTTCTAACAGGGTGATATTCACATGTTGTATGGACTGATAGATCTTGAAGAAAACTTGAATTACTAACAAGGGATCATGCTACGTTCAAATCTATCTATATATGAAGTTCTCATAGAAATTCAGTTATTCTATTAATAATTCTGTACTTAAAAAGAGGTTTACTTAAAACTGCATCCATTTGAGAGGCATGTTAAGGCTTCTGCTCCAGAATTTCTAGCTATTTCACAAATCTTTAGCAATAGAAAACCATTTTAGTGATTTATCTAGTTTTAATTAAATCATTTCTAGGTTGAAAAGATAATCCTAAATGAGACTAAAGAAGAGACAAGAACCTCATTAATCTAGACTTGACTTACCAGATGAGGCTGAAGATCCAGAGGTTGTTTTAAGATCGTGAAGGTCACTTGTCACCAAACCAAACATTCCTTTCCCAAGGAGATTGCCTCCAGGATTCTGTTGTGCATAATGACTTCGGATTTCTTGGTGGTACTGAGCTATTTGGTAGTTGTCATCCAGCTGCTGCAGGTTGTAGTAGTCACTGTTGCTGTTGTTGCTTGTTGTGCTACTTCCGCTGCTGGCACCTGTGTACTTGTAATAAGGCTGGCCTTCAGGGTTGTCATCTGTGCAGTTAAAAAAAAGCACGAAAAGTTGAAAATTAGAGAGATATTCAAATGTTAGTAATCTTCATTTAAATAAAATTACCAAAGTTAATATGAACAAACGAAAAAAAAAAGTCAGAATTTAATTAAGATATGCAAGTTCTTTTTTTAAAGACATTAAAAAGACTAAAAGGACGGTATAAGCAGTAAATAATATAATAAGTAAAACTAGGATTCAGTTCATTACATGGCAAGATATTGTCAGGGGGACATATGGCGAGAATGAATATGTTACTTTGATATTTTGGTATGATTGTTAGTCTTCCTTGAATGTGTGAGAAAGTGTGTTAGGTCAGTGAAGTCTTGCTCCTGGTCCAGGAAGGTTGGACGTTTGCTTCCTGGACTGGTGTTTATGTATTTATATTTATAAGTTGACGGACTAGTGATTGTGAATAAATATTTATCAGAGAGTCGATGTCATTTATTGAATATTAAAGTTATTCATTGTTATTATCAAGAGTTGGAGTTTATTCAGTAAAACGTAATTCTAATTGTGTGGATATCGTGAGTTAAACTGCATCAAGTAATAATTGTTCGCATAAGAAGAAACCCCTAGTGAGCCACAAGAACAAGAGCCAAGCATAAAGTGAACTACTGACAGTATATATATATATAAATTTAAGCCCTGACAGATATTAATATATATAAAAAAAATCTATAAATCACTTGTGTTTAAGGTTAAAATTAGTGATATCAAACTAATTATAATTATTAACAATATGAGATACATCTGAAGCTTACCTTCTCTGATGACAGTCAGGGGACTTGTAATACTGCGCTGATCTTCTTGATTCCCACCTAAATGTCCTAATAATTTTTGATGCTGCAATTCTGCACTTTGATTACTGAAAGCCCCTTGACTCATGTTTATTGCAGGACGTGTCACTCCTGTAGCCACATCACTGACCACCTGAGAGTAAGCCACACCAAATGTCTGAGGACCTGATGAGGTCACCTCCGTACGAGATACAGGAGAGGATGTCATTCTTAAATTGTGAAAGCCTTGGGTCAGCTGGTTAACAGGCAAGGCTCCAGGCTCGTAGTGTTGATAATGTTGCTGTGACTGAATCTGTGGACTAACCCCATGTGGGGCTTGATGAAACATCTGGTACCTCACTGTCTGTGGCTGTGATGAGAATGAGAAATGTTGTTGCTGAGGCTGATGACCAGCGTAGTACTTATCAATGTCACCACTGCTTTCGTGTGCATTGGCAGCTGGTGCATTTGGACGAGGAGTAGAGACATTCTGGGTGACAGGTTGACCAGGTACGTTGTAAACCTGAGCCTGAGGAATGTATGATGCTGGGGTTCTCGTAGTGCGACCCATTCGCTGGAATGAAGTTCCTTGGCGAACAGGAGTATGGTAATCTTTTAAAATGAAAACAAAAGACTTTCATTTAAGACTTGTACAAATAGCTTAAAATTTTATAATTAGTTTTAGAGAGAAACAATACCAATATCAGAAAAAAAAAAAAGAAATGTCTTTACTTCTGAGGAGTGGCGGTGTGTCTCTTTTCACATAACGACCAGCAATTCCTTCATTAAGGCCAGAATCTTTTTTTCTTGTCAAACGTTTTTTATCCATGGCAGACAAAATCTTGATGACGTACCTTAAAGAAGAGTTGAAACATTAAAAGAGCCAATAGTGTTGACAGCAATAATGAGAATGTTTTTAGGATAAATACAGTCTTAACTCATTAGACTGATGAGATATTAGAGTAATCATATCTAATATCAGTGTGATTATTACTCTTATTAACTCTTAGAAGAGTTTAAGTGGCATGCATGAATAGATTGACACAGGAAACACATAGAATATAATTATCGATTGATGTAATGTCTGTAATTTTTAAGATAATAGACACATTTTAAAAGGGAACTAATTGAAAAACAAGAGAAACCATTTCACATTATTATTATTATAAATCTTGTTCAATATAACAAGGTTTGTATAAATTATTGCTGTTAATAAATATGCTATTCACTATCTATACCTTTTAAGATGTTTTTTTTAAGAAGTTATTTCTTTATCCTCTTCATGTAGCATTGTAGTTTCTTTCACTCCTGAATGCAGAAGAAAATGAGGCTAATTTATGATACTCACTACTGAAACAAAATATGAAAAGGTTTTGTTAAAAATAATAAAGAATGCCATAGTTACCTGTCATAGTCACAAGTTTAGTGTATTTTTATAGCTATCTAAAGAGCTATGGCTTAGCCCTCGGTACCAAAATCAGACTGATGCCCTCCCTGGTCATGGCCACATTTATATATGCTTAAGAGTCTTGGACGCTGACTGCAGAGCTAGAGTGGAGGATCCTAGCAATGGAATCTAGATGCTACAGAAGGATATAGGTACCTGAAGCAGGCCATTTTGGCGATAGGGACGTTTTGGCGCGAAGTACATTATGTACGTTTATTGTATTATTTCTTAAAAAAGAATTATTCATATCTATGTTTTGCATGAGTGTTTGTGTTAAGACATAATTTATAGTCAAAATTATTAAGTTATTAAGACTTTTTTCGTGGGAGCGGGGGTGGGAGGGTAAGATATATATTTTGTTTGTCTCGGTATAAAATAGTGAAAAAATCTGTTTGTTATACATTTTTAAACACATATTTTAACGAAAATAATTAGTAGCTTTCGTACATTATATATGTTATTTGAGCAATTATTTTTATATGTTTCTAAAACCTTTTTTATGTGAGTATTTACTAAATGTAAATGTGTGTTTGTGTTTCACATCATTTTCTTTAATAAGTATTTTGGCTTGTGTATGTGTGTTTATTAAGAGGCCCACTTTTAGTTTAGGAGGCGTGGTGGCTGAGTGGTAAAGCGCTTGGCTTCTGAACCGGGGGTCCCGGGTTCGAATCCTGGGATTTTTATTTCGGAATCCTTGGGCGCCTCTGAGTCCACCCAACTCTAATAGGTACCTGACATTAGTTGGGGAAAAGTAAAGGCGGTTGGTCGTTGTGCTGGCCACATGACACCCTCGTTAACCATAGGCCACAGAATCAGATGACCTTTACATCATCTGCCCTATAGACCACAAGGTCTGAAAGGGGAACTTTACTTTTTTACTTTACAATTTTATTTTCATAAAAAGTTTTTTTAAGATATTACTTAAAAAATTAAAAACAAAAACTAAATGAAATGATGATAGACAAAAATTGATGCAATTATTTGTTTACATTAACATTGGTTTATTTAATGACTTATATTAATATAGCTAGGTGCTATATAAATTATCACCAAAACGTCCTGCCAAAACGACTCAGGCCAAAATGGCGTCGCCAATAACGTCACATACCTCTAGGCATCACATGTAAAAACCACATCACAAACAAAGAGATTAGAGACAGAGTTACTGCAGCGATCGGAGCCCATGATGACTATAGTAAAAAAAAGCAAACTTAAAATCTATGGCCATATTACCACATCTTAGTGGCTTGGAAAGACCCTCCTTCAGGGAACAGTACCAAGAAAAAGAAGAAGAGGCAGACAGAGAAAGCATAAAAGAATGGACAGGCCAGCCATTGAAAGAGGCTCTAAACAAGGCAAAAGACAGGGAGGAATGGAGAAAGATGGTTAACGAGTCTTGCTTGAAACCCCAACAGTCTAAGGGATAGGTAAAGGTAAAAAGCTATGAAATGGCCCCACCCGAAGAAACTACTGTAAAAAAGATGGATAATGAAAAGTTAAATCTGGATAAGAATATAAAAAAAAAAGCATAAGAGGGAGCATATTTTTTGTGTTGCTTTTTTTGTCTGTTCAATAAGCATTAACTTTTTTTCCTTTATAAATTCTTTTATTCAAACTTACATATAATAATGATTTCCTTTTATAAATCCTGACACCTGATAAAAGTTAATATTAGACTTGACAAGCTTACAAAACAGCTAATTACTTTGTCTATTTTCTTGACCTCCTTCCTCTAGTCTCCCAGTGTTCCACTAACTGTAGAAACAAAAAGTGACAATGTGTTATAAGCCTCCATACTGTAACTTGTTGAAAGAGAAGCTTGAATCCACTTGAGAAATGTTGACACTGTTTTACACAAAACTAAACATGGAAGTAAATAAATAATTAATAGACAACAAAAAAAAATAGAAATTTTGTTTAGGGGGAGGGGGGGATCTCATTTTAGCTAGATTGTATTCCTTCGAAAAATCAGCTCAAACTTTTTTTCACTGCACAAGAGCTGGGATTTAGTATTCGTGGGCATATAGTTCTATAGTTAATGAATGTGGGTAGTTTTATTAATGGATAAGTATTTACCAACTATTTCAAAAGTAGCACAGCACTTGTATGGGGGCGCGGTGGTCGAATGGTTAAGCGCTTGGCTTCCGAAACCTGAGGTCATGGGTTCGAATCCTGGTGAAGAATGGATTTTGAATTTTGGGATTTTTAGGGCGCCCCTGAGTCCACCCAACTCTAATGGGTACCTGACTTTAGTTGAGGAAAGTAAAGGCTATTGGTTGTTGTGATAACACCCTGCTCATTAACTGAGGCCAAAGAAACAGATAACCTTAACATCCTCTGCCCCATAGATCACAAGGTCTGAAGGGGACACATTACTTTACAGCACTTGTATACCGCAATACCGGTAGGCCTATGCTTATGAATATGATATATATTATATATATCTAAATGAGGCAATGAGCTGATACTCTTGCTGTGCCACGAATGAAACCCCCTAATACAGCAATACAGCGTATGCACAAAAACGTCTTAGTTTTAATTGTAGGCCTTCTCGTCTGACTCTGTGCATTAAATACTATTTTAAAATAAAACTACATCGACATCACTGTCATCACCCTTCTTGGCCCTTGTCTCTTCTAATCAATAGACAATTCTAATTAAATATAACGGCTGACAACACAGACATAAACAAACAAAGCACACACTTCTTAGGCCCTTGAATTCCATGATCGGCAAGATAATGTAGACAGAGTGGCACTAAAAGTCGGCTAAAAATTTTAGTAAAATTAAAAGTGAATCAACTTTAATCAAGTTTATCAAGTGAATGATCACCTACTAACGACACCTTCTTCTGAAAATATTAAGCCTAAGCATTTTTAACAAACGTTATATTTTTAATGTAGCCTCTAGATCTATATCTTAAGTTTGCATCACATAGACATAGATCTATTTAGGTAATATAGTTCGGTCTATATATTGAGGTATTGACTTTCTAGGTCTAGATCTACTATCATCTAGATTCCAGGTTTTCTTCACCTATTCACCTATATACAATAACATGATGACTACGTCACAATATTTTGTGTACACATTCCGGAAATTACATTTATCACTATATTTTATTGTTGTTCTTAGCAACCTGCACCTAGGTGACAGGAAGCCATATGTAGGAACTGTCTGGTCTGTGTACATGTGAAACGATTAAACTTATATACCCAAATTAAAATTGGGCTCTCAATATTACGCGATACACTCTTAGGGAGACCCAAATAGATATAGTTTTAAAAATGACAGACATAGAACAACACGAGTTTCCTGGATATAATGACAAAAACAAAGAGTTTCAAAAAGCAAAGGCTTATTTACTTCAAAGTAGTACCGCCACAGGACTAAATGTGTAAGTCTTCAATAAATTATCAATGTCTTCATAATAAAATATTGATTACATGAATACATGATATAATTTAAGATTTTATTATTTCAGTAAGCTTTTAACTTATCTCTAAATAAGTAAATTAAATTATAAATAGCCTACTTTTATAATTTGATTGGACCTAAAAATGAAAGGTAATGACAAAAAAAAAAAAAAAAAGACTCATTAGTCATTAGTAATGTAATAAATGCACTTAATTGATTTATATTATACTGCTAGATTTTATATTTAATCTTAATATAGATCTAGATCTGCATTCCTGCACAAAGTTTAAATAATATTTAAGATTATCTACATCTATTGTTGGTTAATTGCATGGTTAATTGCCTAATATTTGGAGATTTCCACCTTCCAGACTCCAGACATTACTGAACACATTTTTTTAAAATCCACTTCATCTCAACAATATGTCCATCACTATATAGTCTTAAACAGTGCACTCACTGGAGCAGACCTATTACAATATTGCTATCAACATGAACTTTGCTAATAAATAAATTGAGATACGTTCTGATTGCTTAAATAAATGATTGTTATGCTATTGAAATATTTATTTATCTTATTTTCTTCACAGTTATGATCATCTATCTCGTGTGTTGGGGAAAATTCTTGATGAGAGACCAGATAATGTTGTAGATATTTTTGAAGATATTAGCAAAGATTGTAAAAGAACAAAATTTACCTCAGATGTTGATACCATCCAAGACAAAGTAGACAGATCCACAGAAGTTGCTCTTGCACAAATTCAGAGGAAATTGTTTACAGTAAGTTATGCATTTGGGAATTGAAGAAGATATTATTTATCTGAACTATGTTTATTCATCATTGTGAGGTTTTAAAATTATAAACATTCACACATTTTTATATGAAAATGATAGTTATAAAATTAGTAATATATGATGTTCTTCTGTCCCCCTACCTCTAATGGGCACCTTATACATGTATGCAAAGGTGCAGTTAATTGATGGTATGCAAAAGAAATAGATAAACTTTATGTCGCTTTCTTATGGGTCTTTAGGTTTTAAAATTTAATTAGTACCAACACTTCTTCCAAATTATTTTTCTTTTTAAACCTTGCCTACCACCCATCCCATGCCACCATGCCGGAGCTTCAGGTTAGGATGTAATAATCTTTGATACTGAAGGAACCTTCTGAAATCTTATGTTAGAATCTGTATCTCTTTAATACCTTTGATGTCATTTAAATAGTATAAAGGGAGACAGCCATTTATTTCAAAATATTATATTGAAAAAAAAAGTTAAATGTATATTTTTTATTGTTAGAGAGTAGGTGAAGATGGTGAAGAGGAAGTAGCTCAAGATGAAGATGTTGAAACACCTCTTCCAAACTTGATGGAACTATGCTTCTTCTTTGAACAAGCTGCCATTGGTCTAAACAGAGAAGAAGTGGTCCGCATCTGGCTGGCCATGAAGAACCTTGTTGACAATCACCCCTTGCAGCATGTGAGGTTTTGGGGCAAAATTTTAGGCACAGAACAGAATTACTATGTGGCAGAAGTAGAGTACAGAGAGGGTGATGAGGAAGAGGATGAGGAAGAAGAGGCAAGTATATATCACCAAGTCACTTTAAGTTTAACAAAACTTTTAGTACAAAATTTTATCATCTAACAAATTTTTGGATAGTTTGTGTAACTTTCTCTTGTATTTAAAACAGACAGAAGAAGCAAAAGAGGAGGATAAAGACACTGACAAGGATGCGGGTGAAGAGGGAGAAGATGGTAAGTTCTTTTCTTTTTTTCTGATGACTTACTTGACTTAATCCTTGGGGGCCATAGGGCCACAACCACACATCTCCACCAAATTCAGTTCTGAGAAAATTTGTGTATATGCTGCCATAAAAATCCAGTATTCTTAGCTGCACTAATGGTTGACCTCTTCCAAGTTTGCTTGGATTCCAATCAAGTGTCTGCCTTGCAACATGGGTAGCTGGTTTTCACAGGATGTGTCACTTTTTGATATCTAGTTTTCTGCCACAAATTGACAGCAATCTATTCATGCCACCTAATTCCTAATATCCTGTGTAGACATCTGTTAACTAATTTGTTTTAGTGACTCTCCATGTCTCTTTCTTTCATATAAATTGTTTAATTGCACTTAACCTTTTTGTGTTTATGTTGTTGAAGGTTGTTGATTTGCAGCATCAAACTGCTGGTTGACAACTAAATGGCTGTAACTGAATTATATTTTAACTTGTAAAATCTTGAAATGACTTGAATAACTTCTTTGTGAACAATACTCTAAATAACTTTTATTATTACAATATAGACAGATTAGACTTGAGATGAAATGACATAAATGTAGTAGACTTTAGTAATAAATAAATATTGTATATTAAACAAAATCTGACAGTACAAAAACATATCTTTTCACTCTGGCATTCTAGAGTCATTTTGTGTACTAAAGTCAGCTTACAACACTGCAGAATATCTTGCATTATTCAACCTGAATAGCCTCCAACCAACTTCTTCTCACTTTCACCATAGAAACGCACACACACACATGCACACACACACACACATTATAACAATAGTACTATGGATGAAATATTTTACCATTATGTAAAACTTTGATTTATTAACAGGCCCAGATACTTCAGCTTCAAAAAATACTCAAACATATTAATAATATCATAATAGATGCCAATAAGTCTGACTGAGGCTACTTGTGGAGCTTTATTATTTTCTCTTAATTATAAAAATTTGAACCTATTGATCTAGATCTGCCTTTTTTAAAACTGGAAAAAGGAAGCTAGTAAGATAGTGTCAATTTGTTCTTCATACAATTCACATAGAGTTAATACTAATGTTAAAACTGATCTATTTCTAAATATAAGGATCAACTTAAGACAATAGCTTATGCTTATAAGAAACTAGTCTTCTTTGGTCTAGTTTAATACTAGAATAAAATTAACATTTTATATGTTAAGTGTCCACAAAAACATAATTTATTTATCCTCTACTTCCCAAATCAGAAGAGACTGAAGAAGATGATATTCCAAAACCTGATTTCAAGTCTCCACCTGTTGTGCCTAAAGAAGAGAACCGCACTGGAACCAATAAAAAGACATATTTTGTCTGCAATGATCGTAAGAAATATAAAATTTTAAAAACTATTTTACTTAATGATAAAATAGTCTTGCACTTTTGGTAATTAGTTTTCTAGATCATTATTAAATATGAAGATACCACTGGAAAAATTAGATGTGTCTCAATAAAGGGCTTTAAAGTCCAAAGACTTTCCATTTATCTTTTAGAGTTTAACAAATTTAGATAACTTTTAACGAGACTAAGTGAGAAAAAAAAAGATTAACAGTAACGGAGGTAACAAAAACAATAGCCTATTAGCTCATCTCATTTGCATGTTTTTTTTGTACATTATTTCTTTTTTTGATGACTAACTATGTTTGTGTTATATTTTCTAAATATTAGCTGGAAAACCGTGGGTGAAACTACCAATGGTCAGTCCAAATCAAGTTACTGCCGCAAGACAAATAAAGAAATATTTTACAGGAAGACTAGATGCACCAGTAAGAAAAAATGTTTGTTTGTTAATTTAATGTTTTTATATTTAAGTACAAATATTTAGTATGTGTATTTGAGATGTTTTAAAAAGATCTGTTTATTGTTAAGGAATGAAATAATACTTTAATGTTTCTTAAAGAAAAATGTTGATGAAAAGTTATTTTGTGCATGAAAACCAATTTCTTGACATGATAAAAACAACTTTAATTTGCATTATAATTATAATAATTATAATATAATTTGTAACCCTGGAGCTGAAAAAAAAACTGTCTGTTTTGAGAATCTCTTTTTAGTTGTTCCCATGTCATTTTCACAGACTTTAATCTCTGTAACAACTTACCACTTTAAACTTTTTGTTAGGGGTGCTCATATATGTTAATGTTAAACCTTTAACAAATAGAACTCTCATAAAATTTTAACCTATTTCTATCTAGGTTGTTAGTTACCCACCATTCCCTGGTAATGAAGCCAACTACCTAAGAGCTCAGATTGCCAGGATTAGTGCTGGGACACATATTTCACCATCCGGTTTCTACCAGTTTGATGAGGAGGAGGAAGAGGAGGAGGAAGGAGAAGGTGACCTTATTCAATTATCAATTAAAAAATACTCTATTAAATCTCCATATTATACTTATTCTAGTTTTTTAATGCATATGAGGGAAAAACTATCTTACTTTATATTACAATAAGAAAATGTTTTTATATCAACCATCACTGCCAAATGAACAGAATATTGACTGTCTGTTTTTTGAAGATCATAATAACAAACACAAACAATACATTAACTGACAAACAAGTTTAGAATTAGTATATAAAGAATCTCTCCCCCCCCCCCCTAAAAAGGAAAGACCTGGCATGTGCTCTGTTGTTGTGATGGTCCCAAGTTCACGGATGCCTCTGTCTGCCACCATCTCCTCACCACCCTGTGGGAAGTTTGGGTTAGGATGAAATAATCTTCAATTCTGAAGAAACATCCAAAAGCTTATAAAGCAAAAATAATAGCACCAAACGTGTCCCATCAGCATTCTGCAATGGTGTTGTGAAGTCGCATCTTGTCAGTCTAAATTATGTTAAATTCATTGTTTTTTTTTAATGGAAAGCCAAAAGTACCTGAAACACAAACTTCATTTATTTACAATTTTTTTTTAAAATAGTATTTTAGATTTAACTTTGACTTTGAAACAAAGAGACATAAATATTTCCTTTTTCACACATTAACTTGTATTTAACATTTCAGGCGGGCGAGATCATTTTGTTGAGAACATTGACTTTGAGGGTATTCCTGTCCGAGAATTGGCAGATCCATCCCTCAGTAACTGGGTACATCATGTGCAGCACATCCTTCCTCAGGTACAAACCTCAGAACTATATTTAAAAAAAAAATGGTGTAACTTAAAAATCATTAGCATAACTGATCATGAGTCTATATGAAAATTGTAAAGATTCAGAAAAAAAAATTAAGTAATTGAGATTGAGATTGAGATGTGATATAACTTTTTGAAGCTCTTGATAAAAATTCTTCCTTGAAACAAGTTAATTTTTAAAATGAGATTTTAAAAAATAAATTTTTATATTAATGGTTATGGATCAAACATTTAATGCTATCTATATAAGAAAATAAATGTTCTCTTAATTAATGTAATTATTACAAATTGTTTATATAAACAAAGATATGCTTTTAATTTCTACAGGGCCGATGTTCATGGTGGAATCCTGTTCAGAAGGCTGAGGAGGATTTTGAAGAAGATGAAGAGGAGGAGGAGAGAGAGGAACCTGACGAGCCAGAACCAGAAGTCGGGCCTCCACTTCTGACTCCAATAGCAGAAGATGAGGAGGTAGGAGGCATGCCTGCCTGGACTCCAACACTCTCTTCACAGCTAATTTCGCAGTTTTCTGTGGCTGTCATGCATTCCAATCTGTGGCCTGGAGCACACGCTTTTGCTATTGACAAGTGAGTCTTAGCTATACTTTTTAAATTATATACCAATGCATAAATTACATATTTGAAAGCAAAGATATATAAATGCTATAAGTATAGACTAATAGAATGCAACTGTTTGATTAATTTTTAAACAAGTTTTTTTTTTTTTATTGCTTTTGTATAGCCCATCTTTCTGGCTATAGTCATGTTAAGTGCATTCTGGTCCAATTTCTTTTATGGACCTTTTGAGGAAGGGAGTATCCAGTAGATGGTTTTATTGCTGCCTTCAAATGCTCAGCAAATACTAGCAGTTTAGTTAGTTCCCCTGAGACCTTGTGGTCTATAGGGCAGATGATGTAAAGGTCATCTGATTCTGTGGCGCATGGTTAATGATGGTGTCATGTGGCCAGCACAACGACCAACCGCCTTTACTTTTCCCCAACTAATGTTAGGTACCCATTTGAACTGGGTGGACTCAAGGGCGCCCGAAAATCCCGAAATTAAAATCCCAGTCTTCACCAGGATTCGAACCACTGCGCCCTCATCAGCAAATACTACTCAATTTGAATTGGGATTAGAACTTGAGCCCCCTAATCATGCAGTTTATGCCACTCATCCCAGTGTCAACATTTTTATCTAAGTGTGAAAAAAAAGTGAAGAAAAACCCTAGCTATCTCATTTAAAAAATGATGCATAAAGACAAAGTCATCACTATATTTTTTTTTTACTTGTTTTAGAAAATTTGAGAACATCTATATTGGGTATGGACATAAGTATAAACCAGAAAACTACACGCCACCAAACCCACCCCCAATACAAGAAGAGTTCCCAAGTGGCCCAGAAATCACAGAAGCAGACGACCCAACTCCTGAGGAGGAGGCAGCACTCAGAGCTGCTCAGCAGGAAGCTGCTGAAGCTGAAGAGATGGAGGAGCCTGAAGGAGATGATGATGAAGACGATTAGATTATTTGAATTTGATTGGAGGATTTGCCTACATTAGTTTTTAAGATCATTTGACTGTAAAGAAAAGAAGTCATGTTAACTCATGATGCTGACATGAAACTGTCATCTCTTGATATAAAAAGTCAACATTACAAGACAACTATTATTGTATCTGGCAAAAACACATCATATTGCGTTAATTTTCTGTTCGTCTTGCATCTTCATCTTCTTCTCTTTCTTCCTTCTTTTCTTACACTACACTGGATATTGTTGGACATAACATAACAGCAATTATTAAAGTTCTTATGTTTGTTATTATTTCCATCATAGTTGCAAACAAACATGAGTATGTTAAAACTTTGGACAATTTAATTTAATATAGGCCTACATGATTTACACTAATGTTTCTTTTCTTTTCTTTTTTAAATTCTACTTACAAATTTCGATAAGCTATTTTAAAAATTATATATCTATTGGTACAACTTTATATTTATTTTCTTTTTTTAAAAAATATTTTTGCTTAAAAAAAAACATCAAGTAAAACAGATATAGCATAATTACAATATTTTTAACAATTTAAGTTGTATTGTGTGAAACTCATTTGAACAAAAGACTGTACATTTGTCTGTTTCATTTTATCATCCCAGGATTTAATGTGATATGTATATAAAATGAACATTATATAGAAATGAATATTTTACAAGTATAAAATGCTTGATTATTGCGTTTGTATGACTTTGAGAGTGAAGTGACTGAGTAAAGAGAACAGTTTGCAGCTAAACCTAAATAGGATGTGTAGGCTGGCATGCCTGACATTCCTGCTTCTTACATCTAGTTATCATAAGCATTCAGATTTCATATTCTAAATGTTATTTTGTTTCAAGTGAGCCATTACATTATTATTTATTGCTACTCTTTTTTTTTCTTTTGGCAAACTATTTTGTTTTGTACTATGGTTGAAAAATGGTGAATGACATTTTTATGTAAAAAAAATACATGAATAAAATGAATAAATACAAACTAGAGATGTTTTTCTTAACATTAATGGATTTTCTTAAAATAAATTATTTCTATCTAAAGAGATTTGTCTCGAGAAAGGCTATAGAACTATTAACTTTTTAGGGCCACGAGGGCCCTTTATATATATAAACAAGGAACTACTTTTTGGCACAAAATATACTTCAACAAAAACTTGTAAACTGTCAAACAACAACAATATAAACACATGTAGATACGAAGATTAACTTAACTGTAACAGATAACTTCATCAACTTAATGTTTTTTAATCATCAAGATTTTATGTTCATGGGAGACAAACGCCTCTCAATCTGCAGTTGTTCAATTTATTTATTACATCCCTTGTATTAAAATTGTGGAAACATTAAATATAACAAAAAAAAAATGCAGTCATATTTAATTATTTAATGTATCTTTACATATTTCTAAAAACAACAACAGTATACTAACATTTTAGCAGAAAGTCACATGTACTGTTTCTTCATAGTGAATGGTGATTACCAATAACATTCCCAATATTATACTACCTAAAACTGGTTATAATATTGGGTACATATGGCACAATGTAAGTAGTTATATGTATTTTTCCTTTTATTTCATTTCTTTATAGTATTATATTAATTATTATTTTTTTTTTACAAATATCGTAAGAGTTGTTGTTCTTTATGGGAGGAATCCAAGCAGATGTAAAGTTGTTAAATCTGATTTTTTTCCCTGGAAGTCATAAAAAAAAGGGTTACAAAGGGTAGTTTGTGTGGAAACACAAACTCAGAATCGGTCTCCGACGTGGTCCACTCAGGCAGTTTTCAATACTTTCAGCATGAATATAACAAGCAATGAATTACATACAATCCAACAATCACAATCCTATCTCCGTTCAACAGAGAGAAGAGAAGTATATGTGTCTTAGATGGTATTGTTCTTATTGTATTGTTAGACCGACTGACGGAGAGATAGTCACATTATTATTATTACTACTACTACTACATTATTAATATTTAAATGTATTCAATGAACTCATCGTCATAAAGATATGGGTCAGTGTGTGCATGGCCAAACTGATTTTGATTAAATAATCCTCTACTAAGGCCTATATGGTTTTGTCAAGTGTCTATCTCTCATTCAAGGCCTTAAGGAAGAAACTTTTTCATTTGATCCAATGTGGAAGTGTCTTTTATGTTTGTATTATGTAAACACCACTTGATTAGTATGAAACACTACTTATTATTTGTTGTTTTACATTATATTCGACTTAAATATACCCTGAAGGCACATTCCTTGCTTTAATATGCTAGGACAAATGTGTACATATGCTCCTTCTGCCCTATCTTTTCTTATTTCTGCTAACTAAACGGGACGGACGGACGTACAAGCACAAAACTAGCAGCGGCTTTTCCCCTTTCGGGGGACCGCTAAAAATTGAATGATTAGAAAGTATTTTTAACTTCTTTTTGATGTACGTAACAGGAATATTGGAGATGTGTCGTGTTTCGATTTTCTTTTTTTTTTCTTTAGAATGAAGAGTATTGTCACAGTATTCTTAACGATCATTTTGTTTTTCACTATCGATTTCACATATAAAATGCGCTCATAAATATTGTCTCGTTGGCCAGTTTATTGGCCTATTTTTATATGTCTTTGTAAATAGCTTAGGACGTAATACAAAAGGTTACATTTAAACGCAGTATTTAAGAAAAAATATCCCAACACGTTGACAAGTCTGAAGACTCATTGCGGTGACGTAAGGCCAGAAGCAGAGTCTGTTTTATATGTGGCGTGCGTTCCCAAGTCTCCGGAATATTTACTTTCAATTTTTGAATCTCATCCCTGGTCTGTTGGTTAGACTGAGCGCACAAATGAATTTTATAGTGGCCAATTATGAGAGGCACGTGAGCAATAGCAGCGCGAGACAAGCTGGTGTCCACTGTTGGTCTGAGGGATCCCCTTCGTCATTGTCTGCGCCACTCATTGATAGAATAAAAGACAAGGGGAGAGGAATGGGGGGATGGGGATAACAGACAGGCCCGAGTGGTCTTCCCTTGGTTACATTGAATAGCGAGGCGGAAAGTTGAAGAGCTCAGGGTTTTGGTGTGTGAAATAAAGAGGGAGAAGGGGGGAGACTTCATAACAATGCAGAATGGGAAATCTTTTTAGCCGATGCTGTCCTTAGGTCAGAAACTTTCAGACAGTGTGGCGCCACAGTCGGCAAACGTTAAATGAGCCGTGCTGTTAAAACGGATGACAAGCCTCCCTTGCAGCACGCGCCTGGAACAATAGCAGACCCAACGATACTAAGATGTGTACGGATGGAGAAGGGGAGTGCATCCAGACGACAGATTATTTGATCAGCAGACGTGGATGAAATTAACATTGAACATTTGTGTTTGGTTTCGTGACGCTTAGGAAAAAGTTGTGGAATAAACGCTGTCAATTCGATGTCAATATGATGTCAATACGATGTCAATATGATGTTCTGATAGACAGCGTCTCAGTTGTACAAATATCAAGAAATCATAACTCTAAGGTTTTAAATTCGCTTACAGATTAACGAAACGGTCAAATGCCATCTTCAATATCTCTGGTGCATTGGGCTCTCACTAAACGTATAAAAAGAAATTGACATATAACTGAAGCTTTTTGTAAAGTTTTTTTGTTTAAAGTATGTAAAGTGTAATGTTAACAAATACCCCTATTTCAGATGTATGGGATTTTAGTATAACACTTCCTCCCCCCCCATTACATAAATTAAAAGCCTATTCATGTGACATTACCTCCCCTCCAGATGTTCTGTTATTGTGAACAGCTTATGTCACTCTGTCCGTCTGGGTTTGAACACGTTATTTTTTTCTGAGACCCATTCTCCTGCACAGCTATTCACAGGCGTAGACAATAGAAGATTCAGTTATTTTGTACCCCATTTTGTTCGCACCATAGTTGACGGACTTTGAACGCGACATTTGGTGACATCACGCATAGTATATTTGTGTTTATTTTATATTTTTATTCATTGGGACTTCAAGGTGATGACATTGTTTACTGACAGACACTCGATTGTGTGACCTTTGTCTCTTTACAGATTAAATACTGTTTCATAAAGTTTTAAATAATTATTCATTCAACCTGACAAGACACTAATCATTCAAAAATTAGTTAATTAATTGTTGGTGATTAATTCTTTTGTTTGATATCGAAATAACAGCAATAAATGCTACTTAATGAGAGATGTTGGTGAATATATGGATTTAATCCCCTCATTACGTCTTCTCACGTTTTATTTTCTCCCACTTCCCATTTACACGGATGAAATTGAAATTTTGCATCATTATTCATAGTCGATGACAATACACGAATCAATCCAAAACTTTCATGAAATGGCAGCAATTATCGACTCTTTCCCTTAGAAATGCTTTGTTTTTTAAAAATATTCATTACTCATGCTTGTTTTAAAGATATAGTTTGTACTAGATAAATAATCAAGTTAGTTCACGGGAATCCACTCTTTAGCTACATTTCGATATTTAATTTGATGATTCAATGCTAACATGGTGCACAATTAACATCAAAAATGTATATTTTATCAATACTTCATTTTTTTTTTAAACCGAATACCGAAAGGGTTCTTGCATTGTGAATATGTTTGAATTGCGTGTGTGAGTGAGGGGGAGGACTCCCATGTATTTCTGTGCTAAGGGTAGGTACTTAGAAATGTCACTGCAAAACTGTCTTTTAAATCTCAGTAATTCAGACTAGCCACAACAGTTACAGTTTGTCTCTGCAATGGAATTTATAGATTTAATACTGGGATAATAGTGTTGTGTTGAAAGAGCCAACAAATAAAAATTATAATAAAAGCATAAAATAACAATTATAATAAAATAAAAAGAGAAATGATAAGAAGCAGCTTGAATTTATCACGATTATGTCCCTTTGACTTTCTCTCTAAGCAATACGCTGTTTTTGAATTCGTTTATCTTTCCCTGAGTTCTCCCTGTCCTAAGCCCCAAGGTTTGTATATGTTGTTAAAACATTACATCTTTCATCAGCTCTTGTAGTTTGACTATTTGACTTACAGTGAGTTTGTAGACATGTACTATTTACACTAGATTTTTACCAAATTTTTACATGTTTACCTGTACTATTTTAACTGTAGGCCTAAATAGACCTTGATTTTAATGATTTAATTGTATGGACTTTGGCCCTTGTGCTTTATAGAGGGAGAGTAGTCCTTAAGGGACTGCGGGCACGACATGGCCTATACTGTGCCGACGTGCCTAAAACCAAAATCAAATCAAATCACTTACAAAATAAAAACTATACTTTATAAAAAAGGGGGGGGGGTGGATAAAGCGCTTCTAAACTTAAGGGTTTTGGTGAAGACTGGTGTTTTAAACGTCAGGATATGAATATGTACCACACAACTGTAACGGGAACCTGAAATTAGTCGGGGAAAATAAAGGTGGTAGGTCGTTGTGCTGGCCACATGACAACCTCGTTAATGGTTCGCCATAGAAGCAGATGTCCCTATAGATCGCAAGGTCTGAAAGGGGAACTTTACTTGCTTGATAGGCTTATAGGTATAAGCAGCTTTTTTTTTGCTTTTAGAGATACCTTAACGGGGAAAGCCGCTATTAGTTTTGTGTAGTCTGTCTGTCCGTCTGTCTGTTTGTCAATCTTGATTAGATCGCAACAACTAAACACATATATGATATCATGATATTTTAGATTTCGCAAAGTTCTAGCGCAACGTTTACGTTTTGTTCTAAGAAAACGAACCGTTGAATTTTTTCATATTGACTTATAGACTTCCATTTAAAAAGTAAGAAATGTAAATATATGCCTTTGACCGATTCCACACATGCACTACGGATAAGAAAACAAT
Source organism: Biomphalaria straminea (assembly GCA_021533235.1). Lineage (NCBI taxonomy): Eukaryota > Metazoa > Mollusca > Gastropoda > Planorbidae > Biomphalaria > Biomphalaria straminea. Next base: position 13,057,775 of record JADKLZ010000104.1, read on the forward strand.
ATCTAACTGATAGATGTTATATTTAAAGAGACTTAAAACTGATTTCAGACTTTTCATTCTTATTGAAATCTTGTAGCTCTGAATAACTATCACAGTCATCAGTGGCATGTTTCAAGTTGTGATTACTTGTGATGATACGCGCAGCCAAGGTGCTTCACTCATACTGCCTCATGTAGTTATGTTGTGTGATCTTTACTTTTTTTGATGATCTGTTCTCTTTACATTATGTTCCCCATACCTTATGTTCCCTCATTGTTCCTTGAAGTAACATCTTGACCCATAAATCGTGTCTAAAAGGTTCTGCAATCCTACCAGGCTTTCCCCCCACTTCACTGGCCTAAATATTTCGAGGTTATTATCAAAAATACATTAATATGTAGATCAGCTAAACATCAGACACTAATACGATGTACACAAATATAATTCAAGTTAAATGACCCGGAAGAAATCTTACTGTTTTAATTTATTGCAACGTCATCACCAGTCCTAGGACATTCCTGTAATGGATGTTGTGACAGTTCGCTTGACAAAATCTCTTTACTCTTTCCGGTCAGCAGTTGTTATTAGAACATCTAGAATGACTCGTCCATTCATTCATGTTGTTCAGCCAGTTTTTTTTTATGGATGACCATTTCTTTCGAGATCTCTCCACTGTACCTTCAAGGATAATTTTTGACAGCGAGTCGTGTCTTACAAAATGAACAAACCAGCTCAGCGTTCGTCTCTTCAAAGTGTTGAGGCGTTTCTGCATTTTACCAGTCAGAGTGTTGGCTTCTAGCAGTAGAATTTCATTTGTATCCTTTTCCTGATATCTGATACAATAGTAATTAGCGCTTGGAGAAATATTTCCTTCTTCTTAAGATTTAATAAAACTGCACCGGGTTAGATTTCCGGATATTAAAAATAAGATGATCGTATAATCAATTGTATTTGAGATCCATAGATGAAAATATTGTTCTACAATCCAAGATATTTGAAATCCATGGATGAGGATAACTTTTTTTTACAGTGTAGTGGCTTGCATTTGCTTTAGATAGGATTTAAGACTTGCAGAATGGAGTTGGGGGCACCAGTCGGGGCATCAAGAGTTGTCACAAGAACACAGATTGCAGCGGACATGGGAGGCAATCCTTTGCTTGATTGTGGATTAGTTCTCATAATAAAGAGCCCGACTTTTACTTTTTTTTTCTCTCATGAAACAAAGCGTGAAGATGGGGACTCCTCAGAACAGATGTTCCAAATTATAAATAGCTTTCTATATTTTGTTGACATGACCCTAGTAGTTGTACTTTAGTTCTACAACGATTTAACAGGTAGGTTTAAAGAAAAGTGGTCAATTTAAAGCGAATCACTAGGGTTATATTTTTACATATGAAAGTTTCCGTTTACAAATGTAATAACTGTAAATGAAATGTCGGATTACGTATATCACTAGCCGGATATGACTCGCGGTCTGCGGGCCTTACTTTGGGTATTACTGATATACTGGATTGAATTTAGAACTATGTCAAACTTAGTAATGTTCCATTTACATTTTGTTTTAAATTTTGCCGCGAAAATAAAGGTAGAGTGTGAAAGTGACATATTCATATCAAATATAAAATACTGTGATAACGGGTTTCCTTCTTTCATTCATTGGCCTCCTTCAGTCGTAGAACGACTATGGTTCATCTCGCACACTTCTTTTATAGAGATACAAATAGGAACTTTGTGTCTATTTTTAGGTTACTCCTTTTTGGGAGAGACATTGGTTAAACATAAACTACGGTCTCCGCCATGATCTAAGGAACATTTATGTCAAGTTTTATTATTCATACATACATACATACATACATACAAAGATGCATACTCTCAATTATATGTATTAGATTTTATTAAAACAAGTAACATTTATCACGTTTTTCTTTACTTGAAGCCAATGTTGGCCTATAGTTTCTCACTCTATTTATTTGTAATTATTTCTTACAAGCTTTTCATTGAGTTCTGCAAAACCAAAACTCTTCTATTAACAGTCCAGCTCATGATTCCTACACAAGGCGATGCACAAAATGTCCCTAAACGTCTAGTTCTTTGTTATTGACTAGAAAGAAATACGAGTGCTG
>JADKLZ010000104.1:13065292-13076249 GCA_021533235.1 Biomphalaria straminea
ATACATACATACATACATATATCGATTGAAACAAATAATGTTATTTTTTGAACTCGCTACAGAAACTTGAGACGACTCACTCACACCAGACAGTGAGATTGGGATACGTGCAGACTATTTCTGTCACCAGAGGGCGCTGTCCTCAATAAGTTCAACTGTCTAGAATAGATACACATCTAGAGCAGGATTGCGGCAGTCATTACGGTGAAAAAGAAAAAAAAATACTTTGTAGTAGCCTATTTAATTACAGAGTATTAAAATCTCAAACTTTGATTTGTTTTCAGACACATATGCACAAAGATATAAACTATAAAGTTTACAATGTACCACAGCAGGCGAAGTAAGTCACACAAACAACCAGGATGTAAAGTTTCTCATCAGAAAGCTTTGTTCGTTAATTCATTTGAATAAATCTTATCAAAAATTAAATAAAAATTTTAATAACACCAAATGACATTTCCTTTATTTTTTTAAATTTTAGTTAAAAACAACAAACAAACAAACAAACACTGAAATGAACTCTCAAAATGTCTAACATGTGTCCATTGCAGATGTCACCAGAGTAGTACTAAATATAAACTAGTGTTGGTCTGTACCTCGGTGTGAAAGAACATGTTTAATAAATAATAATAATAATAATAATAATAATAATGTATATACATGTATGTACATACACAGGGCTGTTAACGTGACGGCACGCACCGGTACGGCGTGCCGGCATCTTTTTCAATGTGGGGAAAATTTTTTTTTAAACTTGTATTTTAAAGTTTATTATTAATTTATAAGTAGTTAAAAGTTAGACAATCCAACATAAGGCACTGGTACCTATTTTTTTTTTTACAAAAAAAAATAAATATATATATATTAGATTATTGGTGTGTATTTGTATGGATCAAAATAACAGTGATACATGGGCCGAATTTTATCAGCGAAGCACGAGTATCAGCTAGTTTCTACTTGGAACTAATTCAGCATTTTAAAAAATTCATTCCCATCTTAATAAGTTAATTTTCATGCAACGAAACAATACGTGTGATGGCTACTTGCTGTGAATTCTAATTCTACACTCTAAAGCAGGGGTGGGCAAATTACGACCCGCGGGCCACATGCGGCCCGCCGGAGTGTTTTATGCGGCCCGCGAAAACCTTAATTAATCAAGTGTGCCAACACATTACACATATAAAAATGCAATTATATTAACAAAAAATATCTATAGAAATTATTGAATTTTTTTTATTCCTATCACTTATAATGAAGAGGCTAAAGAAACATTGTCTCTAAACATCCTTCTTGTGAATGGAAAGTAAACGAAGATAATATTTAAAAGCAATATTTCGATAAATTCAGTAACACACATAAGCCCAGGCAAGTATTTATTCAATGCTATGGAGAACTGTATGAAAGAGTTGGATTGGCTTGTACAAAATGGCAAGGGTAACAACTGATGGAGCTTTGACAGAGAAAAACAACCTTTTTAATAAAATAAAGAAAATATCCCAACCATAAACTAGTAACTGGAAAGTTTACACAAAGCTACATTTAAATTCGGAATATATTGTGAATTACCTCACATCAGATTAGGGAAAATTTTCATAGAGCTGTCGTTAGGGCCTAGACATGGTCAAAGTATGCAGCTGCTAAGGTCCATGATATATATATCACTCTCACTCCCTCCCGTTCCCTCTAACAACATCTTACGGGAATTGTATCTGTATTTTTACCCTCCCGAATGTTGTGTCGTGAAGACACCATGGTTTGTAATAAAATCATGTAACCCACTTTATCCTACAACATATAGTTTATGTCTATTTCTTGTTCTATTATATTTTAAAATATTTGCTAATTCCTCAAAATTCACGTTTATTTTTTTATAGCGTGGCCTCAGCAGAAATGCACGTGTTCACTAATTCGTAAAGGCCAAAGAACAATGCATTGTCTAATTATCACGTGACTGAGCAATAAATAGTTCTCAAGACTTACGTAAAGTGAAAACAATCATTTACTTTTAGTTTAAAATCAATTTGTTGTTGTGTCTGACATTTATTTTAGCAGCATTTAAACACAGATTCTGGAGAAAAAAAAACTCACTTTACAAGTAAATGTTTGGCTGAAAAGTAAAGTCGATACTGAAACGATTATTTCAAAATCGAATCTCGCTGAAGACTCAGATTTTGAGTGGACCTCATTCACCAAAAGTAAACAAACAACATTTAGCCACGTGGTGCTCTATCTCTTCTATATAATTTAGGATCTAATTTTTAATTCGCGATGGCTGTCACGTGACAGCTTTTTTCCGTTGTTTTATCAATATGATCACGTGACTTAATGTTGTTTGTTTACGATTGATGAATGAGGTCCATTCTGAGATTTTTAGGAGGCCAGCTAGTCCACGCATGTCTAATGGATAAACTGACCCGTTGTGGAAGAAAAGTTGATTGGTCGTTGTGCTGACCACATGACATACTTGTTCATCGCCGGACATTGAAAAAAAAAAGGTGAAATTTAACATGATCTGAACAGATGGCTCACAGCTAAATGGTTTTGTTCTTATGATTTACACTGAAATCTAGGCTATCGAAGGTCACAGTGACTGTTACGAGAAGATGAGACTCTTACTCATACAAGACCAAACTCATATATGATAGATTATAAAGACTTTAATGTTGAGTCACAATTACTAATACATCAATAATAACTCTAATTACATTTCTCCATTTTCTGATTCCATCTTCTCTAGCCCCTTTCAACACGCATTCTCACCATTTCATATTTACACTAACATGCGCACGTAACAGTGACATATCAAATTGCGTCAGTAGCTGCAAAGCTTAATTTCCCGCCCTCAGTAACGTCCCTTGGTTCGGATTCAGAGACTTAAATAGATAAACATGAATTCTACTCCAGAATAGATCGAAGGACATTCTGTAATTCTTTTTTCAACATTTTTGTATAACCCTCTATTCGTTTCTTCTTCTTTCTTCTCAAACATGAATTCGAGTTTAAATCGGCTGTGACAGTCTTTTTAAAAAATGGGCTTGTTTAGAACACCCCCCCTGGGTAATCCTATACTCTTAAGCGAGCAATTCTTGAATATATATATATCTTCTATTTCGAAAACGGCTCTAACGATTTTCTTTAAAATTTCAACGTATCTAAATGTTAGTGAGAAAAAAATTCTCAACTCATTTGCCACATTGGGAAAACTCGAGTTTGACCGTTATATCGGTTTGAAAAATGTCTCATTATCGAAAATTTATTTTGGTTTGAAGGTTTTATGAATGACATGGAGAATTTATGAATGAAAGGTTTCCAATTTATGAATGAAAGTTTTCCATGACGTAAACGGGAAAAACGCTGCTTACGTCACTAGGCTTACCAGAGTACAATGCAAACAAGAACGAGTTTTAAAATATCAATGGACCTAATTAAACATTTGCGCACCATCTTATTGAAGATTGATTTATTATAGAACTATGGAAGGAAAGTCATGAAATTAAATGTACCGATGTATGATTAGTTATTGCGTTTTAAGTGCTTAATATTGTTTACACTTTAATTGCGTAGAGCGGTGTAGATTCCTCATTAATCTTCGGATTTGATGTCAAGCCTTATTATAATTATTATTTTGCTGGTAAAATTATGACCATGTGTTCATGCTTCAGTGTCTAATGTCCCGTACCAAAGCAAAGGAAATGGTGATTACACAGTTGCTCTACGCCTTACTTTCTCACACTGAACAATATATATAGCTAGCGGTCAACGAGTTTGCGTACGCTGCAGCCACTTTTGATTTAACTATAAACCTCAGTAAAAAACTTGGGGTTAGGGCGTGGTGACGAAAGGCCTAAGAGATATCTGAATGGAGGGATGTGTAAAAGCAGGCCATATCCTTCCATGGGCTGTAGCACCAGTAGCACCAATGGGATAGATGGATGGCAAAAGCCGGTATGAACTTCTTATAGTCTGACAGTCTGGCTGAGCAGGGCACATATCCCGTAAAATAATCTGAAGAGTTTCTTTAGTTTTCTGTTTGTTCTATATGTAATTGTACATGGCGATTAAATATCAAGTCTCTTACGTCCTCCTACAGTCTAGACAGCGTAAAAAGTATCGTAGACCTACTATTATTGGCTTGGAAGAAAGTCTTTGCAGTTTTACCCAATAACGTAGAAATTTGCGTCACTCGATGTTTCGTACTAAAGCCACAATTGAATATACTAATTCCAAAATTAAATGTCTGAACGTACCAATTTACATTTAGAACAAAAAGAACACTTAAGAAACTCTTCAGATTCGTAGTCTTTATCCGATCGTTCATTTTCGTAATTATAAAAAAAAATCCCAAAATGACTTCGGGTATATAACCTTTCTTATGAAATTATTAAACCGAGCAAGGCTCGGCCACCTGATATTTGATGAAATGATGACATTTTCTCAAGAATCTAGGTCATCACCAAACGCCTTACTTTTGGGAACTCGGATTTCTCAGAAAGTCAAAGATGCAGTGCTGGATCAGTTTACGTTAATTATGTATAGAGTATGGAGCGAATAAAATAAAGCAAACAATGAAATGGCAATGACTGTTGTATACGTTGTTTTAATGAACTATTTCAGACTAGTATGACGTCACAACGAAACACGAGAATGTCACGTGGAAATGTCCAAGCTGACTCAAGCACTGTATTCACCTGATTGTATTGCATACATCATTAGTAATAGTATTATCTTTTATGCTTGTTTTTTTTGTTTGTTATTAATTGGACAGACAAATAGAATTAAAAAACAACAACTAAAACTCATTACAAAAAAAGAATATCAAAGCTTATCTAAGGGGAAATAACCTCTAATTACTACCATGTATCTAAAAATATTACAAGGTTTCTGCTATATAAAACGAAATTAATTAATAACTTAATGATTAATTATTGTTCATTGCTATCGACTATAAATAATTATTCTAAATTTCAACATGATTCGAGAATGGGAAGTGGGAGATAATACGTGTCAAAACGTAATAAGGAGACTAAGTCCACACAGACACACACACGCACACACACACACATATATATATATATATATATATATATATATATATATATATATATCATTCTCTTCTTCCCTCAACAGTTTAAACGAGTAGTAAGGAGTAGAAAGGAGTAAAGGAAAGATCACTCTGCGGATAGTCCACGAGAAAGCAAAAGGAGGGGGGGGAAGAACAAGTCGCTACGGATGGCTGCGCGCTGGACAGTCCACTCCCATCCCCCTTCGTCTTGTGGGAGGTTTGGACTAAAAAGTAAACTATCTTCAACTCTGATGGAACATCCGAAACATGTAAAACATTTTACAAACACTAAATAACAGGGCCGGACTTAAGCATTGTGGGGCCCTATTCGAAACGGATTTCGCGGGGCCAAGCTTGTGTACGGAAGCGGACAATAAGTGAAATTTAAAAGTTTGTATTAGAAAACATATTCGTCTATGCATTTTTTTTCATTCTTTACTACTTACAGAATTACTTTACGAGCCTTGCGTGTAGCAAAGTCATACAGTAGGCATATTATATTATACTAATTCTGTTTCCTACACAGTCCCTGCTCAAGAATTACCAAATGTTTCAATTTATCTTTGAGAATTGTTAACCTCAGGTAATTGTTCATTAGTTTGAATGGCGAGAAGCTTCTTTCACCTATTTACACCATTACGGCTAATGCATAATGCTGATTTTATTTATCGAGCGTAGGATTTGCGTTTTCCATATTGAATGACACCCCAAAATGGCCATTTTTTTCTTTATATTTCCGTATATATTTAAGGGCTTTTTTCGTATATTTTGTAATTTCAGGAGATTTCTAGGAGTTCCTAGTAAATCGACATGTGGGCACGAGAAATCTGGTTTAAGTTATAAAATGGTTACATTCAATAATGTATACACCTTAACTCTTTCTCTCCTAACTGACGATACCAACGTTGATGCTATCAGAATGTGGTAAATAATTACGGAGAGAAAGAGTTAAATTAGCGCAGGTCCTATGAAAGTGAGGATCCTTTGAAAGTGGAAGCCCATTGCGGTCACATTGGTTGCAGTGGCCTGAGACCAGCCATGCCAAATAGCGGCGTATGCTACGCTGCGGGTCGACTAGTATATTATTATACTAAAATATAACTGACATAGGTTTAAATAGGGGAGCACATACTCTAGGCACAATCACAGTTAAAAAGTAAAAAAAGAAATATTAATTTGTATATGTATATTATAAAGAATTTAATTACAACAATACCCAAAAAAAATCTTCTTTCTATCACATTTACAAACGATAAGAATAAATTTCTTTCTATCAACTGATAAGGCTGATGCTGTTACAAAATCCTTTATCTGATGATATGCTAAATCCTTGTAACATTTTTCTGTCTCTGATGGTATCAATAGTGATGTAGTATATCTTTGGTATTAAATGATATAATTTATATAATTTTGGTGGTATTATTTTTGTAACTTTGTAAAGTAGTGGTCTGACCCATTGGAGGGGTTGCATAGAAAGGTTGGAGTGGTTCGTGTGAGCTTTATTAGTACTGGAGACTATTTTTAAAAAAATGCATTATACAAAGCACTCACAGATATTATTTTTTATCTTTTCAGTCTGTGGTGATTCTAACAGAACTCCAGGACCTCTCGGTGTCAACTGGTGAAGATTAGTTGTCCCGGGACTTCATTGGGGAAAAAATTATCGCCAAACCAGACAAATTATAAAGAATAACCAATCACCCAACATGATATAATTTGTTGACCACTCGCTGGTGCTTCTATCTATATCTGCGACTACAGGATACCAGAGCCTGTTTAGACATGTCTCCCCCACATTCTCAGAATGATGAGTACTGACAACACACTATCTATAGAATTCGGTGTGTGTATGTGTCCCAGAACTATTGGACTTTACTAGAAAACAAAGACTTGGACCTTCAACACTCCTAAGATCATGCATTTCGAGTGAGATGTAGAACTTTGTTAGGTGTGTATATGAACTCTAAAGTGTCAAGAGCAGTATGGAACAAACATTTCATATTTCTTGGAACCTTTGGGCTTCCATAGGAAATATATCCAGATCCTTTCGAAAGGATCCCAATAATTGCAACGAAAGATGATGGACATCCTAGTGACGGTCAAGTTAGGACAGTTAATGAACAATTAGTTAACCCTGATTGTCATGTTTGCACTATTTAGGAATGATGTTAACCTTAATTGTGAAAAACAATGAGTTTAACAAACAAACTATGAATTTATAATTGATGAACTCCAGCGGATATATTACAATGAACAATGTATTTGAGCATGAACTGTTTACAACATCTCAATAACCTTGTCCGCTCAACAGTATTATAGGATTTGGACTTGAATGCCTCATCTGTCAGCAGGTAAACACATCAACAAAATTAGTGACAGCTATAAACAATTTTGGGTCTTCGCTCTTTGTAAAGAACATGGAAAAACTGAGCTGGTTTTGACAACCCGCTAATATTCCTATATCTGCAACTATGACTTTATAATTTATTAACTCCAGCAGGTATATTACATTACAGTGTATTTAATCATGAACTATATACTACCCCTCAATAACTTTCACTGCTGAACAGTATTATATGGTCTAGATGTAGATACGTTTAACTTGTTTGTCTTGTGTGTTATTGTAAACAAATGTATAATCTGAATAAAAAAAAAAAAAAAAAAGTTTGTAAAATAAAAAAAAATAACATAAAAAAAAAAATAATGGAAATATAAAATGTCAAAAAATGAAAGTCTGGTAACTTCGAAACTCAATGTGTGTTGATATTATCGATGTCTATGGTTAGGTTCTATTATGATGCGAGTTATTTTAGTTAATTCTTGTATAACAGGAAAGACAAATCTCAATTTGTAGCAGTTTGAATGTTTATTTTTACAAGTATATTTCTACAACACAATTCTTGCTTTAGTCTCCAACTCTCTCTCTCTCTACACATTCTGACTCGTATCGCTCAACAAGCTCTAACTATTATAAAATCTTTAATAACTTTTTTGGTTCCATTGTCATTTTTCCCATGCACATACTTTAATTAAATAGCAGACAGATATTAAATAGACCAATCCTTGACCAGACAGACATTCCTTGACCAGACAGACTTTCTTGTTCACGTGTCACACCCGTATCATAACACAACGACAAGAAATCTCCCTAATTTCCTAAACTACATTATTATTATAGCTTTTTTATAGCGCATCTTTCATGCTTATAGCATGCTCAGAGCGCTTTGGTCCAATCTCATTTGTGGACCGGTGGGGGGGAGGGGGTATCTAGGAATTGGTTTCCCGTGCTGCCTTTGGGCGCTCAGTAAACACAACTCTGCCCGAGTCGGGTGTCGAACCTCGAGCCCCCTTCTAGGTAGTCAAGCAAGCCAAGCTCAAGCCGCACTTAGCCTCTCGACCACGCTTCCCACATTTAACTAAGCTACTCTAAATCTAATTTATATTTTCTACGACAACAAAACAAAACTCTCTCCAGTTGACCCTGACACTTGTGCTTCTCATTTCTTTAGTCCCCACAGTTCCCCATGCTTGAATTTTTTTTTTAAATGACAATCTAGTTTTATCGGATCCTTTTTTATCTGAATATAAAAGTGCATTTTTTAAAACTATATAGTATTGTTATAAACCTGGTGGGGGCACAGACGGGGGAGTAGCGGTGTGTGTAGTCAGCCGACGCAAATCGCACCAGGCCAGACGAGCGGTCAAGCGTGACGAGTTACTACGATCAGCCGCGACGCGTCTCATCAAGAAGTTTCGGGAGAGTTCCGCGGCGTGAACACAGCTCAGGAGCGCCACGAGAATTATAGTCATCTGACCACCTAGAAATGTCGAGGGCGTTCTGTCCTGTTCGAGAAGGCCAGCAGGGACCCTATATAAAGAGCAGAGGTGTCGCAGTCAAGACGGTCCGGAAAAGGAGTTCACGACAGAGGTTTAGAGCACGGTCGACTACAGCACAGTTCAGCGGTGCGGTTCTGTACGGAGCATTTCAACGGTTCAGTGCGGAGTACTGTCAAGTACAGTTGAGACGGCTGGCGTCTTGATCTTGATCTATGATCGAGTCCGGCACATCGAGCCCAAGTGTGTGAAGTCAGTCCTGAACTGTTGAACCCAGTGCAAGCCCGGAACGAGACGGAGAGACCAGTGCAACAGTTGATACGGTGCTATCGGAGAGATATTTTTACAGTCTGTGATACGTGTTGCCTATTGTACTATATTGGCTGTTCTTTATTGACATTAAACTTTTACGTTACATTGGAGCCCGGAGTTGTCAAGTTCTTTCAGTTGGTGGTGTATTGTGCAGTTTGCAGAGAGCCTGGATAGTGAGATTCGTAACAGTATTATAACCTAGACAAATGAAATTAACGAAAGGATTATAAAATAGAACGTTTAATCCCCATTAAGACATTAGATCTAGAGCCAAGCTAATAACATCTCAAACGTCCTAAGCATAGACATAAATAAATATAGACTGGAAACAGGAAGTAACTTTATGTAACTTGAAAAAAAATGTATATCTATTGTATTCGGATTTCCGAAATCTGACAAGTTGCACGATTTTCAGTCTTAGAGATTAAACAAAACTACACTGCCTCCTTATTTACAAAATATATAGGTGTGTTTCATTGTGTATATTAAAAAGAAAGTTAAAAAAGAACATAATGGTTACCCGATATCTGTGTATGTCCAAATAAATTAAAATTAAAAAACAGTTTCTGAACAAAAAATGAACATTATGATTAATTGACATTACAGTCACGCTAAGAGATAAAAGAAAACACTTGTGAAAATATTGTAATACTTATATAGGTTATGGCGGAAATAGATATGAATACTTAACTTTTATACTGCTCATGCTGTATAGTATAGTACACAAAATTGCAAGTCACAAATTTTGCCCTCATAAAACTCTCTTATTGGCCAGTCTATATTTATTTATGTCTATGGTCCTAAGTTTCATTCTCTTCTTTGTTTCTCCATTGTGCCCCATGGTGCACAATATCGCACCTAATGACAGTGCGCAATGAAGAGTCATAACAATAGTTTAAAATGACTTGTTCATATTCATACAACATTCCCATCCCCTGCAATCCGTGTCAAAAAGAACCTTACCGAGTAAAGAATGATTCAACATTTGTCATTTTCATCGATTTATTGACTAGTTTCTAATTGGCAAAATAAAATTAACACTGTCAGTGGCGTCTGACGTCATACACTAAACTACCATCGTGTCTATCTAGGACTGAAAACTTACTTGATAAGTCGCAACGCCCCTGCATACACATCCTGCAAAAGTAGTTGGGGGAGGGGGAGGGAGAAGTTGTAGAAAAAGAGGAACCAGAATAATTGTGCCCATAATTCAAAACTCGCCACACCATCTTCAGAGTGACACCGGACAAAAAATGTATGTCGGATTTAGTTACCCGTTTCCGTCTGATATGTCTGTGTCACAGTGACTTACCATAGCGACAAAATGAACTGTTTCCAGGAATCGTATTAAGTTAAAGCTGTAGCCTGGACACGACCATAAAGTAACAAAATAAAAGGACACAGTTTGAAGTTACAAGTCTCTTGAGAATAGAGAGAGTGAAACACTTGGAAGTGACATTAGAGTTCAAGGCAAGGGAAATGTAATTGTACATTAGAGAATGAGAGAGACAGAGGGAGAGTTAGAGAGGGAGAGCTAGAGAGGAAAAATTAGAGAGGGAGAGCTAGAGAGGAAGAGTTAGAGAGAGAGAGCTAGAGATGGAAGAGTTAGAGAAGGAGAGCTAGAGAGGGAGAGTTAGAGAGAGATAGTTAAAGAGAGAGAGAGAGAGACTGATAGGAGAGAGGGCTCTGTTCCAAGTGTATTTAATGTTGGAAAAGGATAACGCTAAAAAAAGAAAGGAAAAAATATTC
>JADKLZ010000104.1:13103486-13116645 GCA_021533235.1 Biomphalaria straminea
GGGGGGGGGGCAGAGGGAGACGTAAGGGGGAGGCGGGAAAGGGAAGAGAGGGGGGAGAGGTGATAAGAAAATGACAGACGTGATGCTGATGTCAGGTAGAAAATAAAGTGACAGCGACAGTGTCTGCGGGTAGCATGTCAAATGACACTCAAGCTGACAGCTGGCAATCAATAGGAGATTAAACTCCCTGACATGCACAGACACGTACAGTTGTCTCAAAAAATTTGTTCATTAATTAATTTGATGTTGTGCCGTTCTTTCCTTTCATTTTTTTTTCTTCTTTCTCATCTTTTTCTTTCAATCATAACAAACGTTTTTTTTTATTATTACTTTCTTTCATTTCTTTCAGTAATAGAGAACAGATAGAAAAGTGAGCAGATAGATAGATATATATATATAGAGAGAGAGATAGGTAGATAAAGAGAGAGAGAGAGAGAAAGAGAGAGAGAGAGAAAGAGAGAGAGAGAGAGAAAGAGAGAGAGAGAGAGAGAGAGAGAAAGAAAGAGAGAGAGAGAGAGAGAGAGAGAGAGAGAGAGAAAGACAGAGAGAGAAAGGTGTGGGCTCATAAACGTAGAATTATCGCACATCCCCAAACTATTTAAGCTAAAAAATGTATTCTAAATAAATTAATTAATCTTAATTCATTGCTTGCTTTGATTAATGATGCAAAACAAAAAAGAATGTATCGCTGACTTAACATACTGGTGTCACTAGCCTAGCATAGTGGATTCACTGGCTTAACATACCAGACTCGCTGACCTAACATCTTGGTATTATTGACCTAAAATACTGGTTTTAGTGATCAAACATACTAATATCACAAGTCTAACATACCTGGAATCACTAACCTGAGTAATGTCTGACCTCACATAACTGGTATCTACTGACTAAAATACTGGTATTACTGGCCTAACATACTGGCATTACTAGTCCAATGTAATGAAATCACAGCTCTAAAGGACAGGTAATGCTGACCTAACTAAATGGTATCACTAGTCTAACGTAATGGAATCTCTGGTCTAAAGGACAGGCATTACTGATCTAACATACTGGAATCTCTAGTCTAACGTAATGGAATCCCTGGTCTAAAGGACAGGTATTACTGATCTAACATACTGGAATCACTAGTCTAACGTAATGGAATCCCTGGTCTAAAGGACAGGTATTGCTGATCTTACATACTGGTATTACTAGTTTAACGTAATGAAATCCCTGGTCTAAAGGACAGGTCATGCTGACCTAACTTAATGGTATCACTTACCTAGCATACTGCTCCGGTCCACGTCGAAGCGACAAACCCCAACCGACGGGTCAGTGTCGTTATCGTAGCGGTCAAACGTCAACTCCCAGTAGTGAACCCCTTTGCTGAAGCCGACGCTGGCGATGGCGACCCGATGGTCGAAAGTGCTGCAGGTGATGGTCATTTGTCCGTTGGACACGACCACGTCCTGGTGAGTAGCGGATGTGTCGAATGTAAACCTGGCCACTTAAACAAAAGAAGCAAAAAAGTTAAAAAGTTGAAAAGAAAAAAGACATGAAAAGAAAATTGTGTTTTATTTGTATAAACAACGAGAAACATTTTTACTTTTCTAAAAACAACAGTTAGATTCTAACAAAAAAAAAGAGCTAAGAAATGTATAAATAATTATAGACATCTTCAGTTGAAGATTCTGGTTCTTCACTATTGGAGTAGCCAATTTTAGAAAGGGTATCAACACAAGGGAATGCAATCAATGGGGTCAGTCAACATTTTTTTAAGATTTAGGTGAAGCCTACTTTTGTGACTCATTAAAATAAAATATATAAAAATTAAAGTATACTGTGTTTTTAAAGTGTCCTTTAAAAAATATTTTCCATTCACGAAGATAATTCTAATCATGTTACTAGCCATATTGAGATGGTCTAGAAACTAGAAATGGAAACTATAACAATAATGATAATAAAATAATGATATAATAATAATGTCATCGAAGATATACTACATAACTAATGAACTAGTGATGCCCAAAATACGGCCCGCGGACCAAATCCTGCCTTCGATGGCTGCCTGGTCGAGCGGTTTGCACACTGGACTGTCGCTTCGATTTATCGATGGTTCCGGGTTCAAACCCTGCCCGCTCCCATCCCCCGTCGTCCTGCGGGAGGTTTGGACTAGGAAGTAACTATCTTCAACTCTGAAGGAACATCCGAAACATGTAAAACATTTTTCAAACAATTTTTCGACGTATTTCAATCCGGCCCTCGGCGTGGTTCAATCCGGCCCGCCAAACGTCGGCACAAAGTGTAGAAATCTCCCTTCCAAAAAAAAAAAAAGTTTTTTGAAAAATTATTTCTTTACCTACGTTTGGGCCCTGACCTTTTCTGTAATGGATTGGTATTATTGTGTATTTATGAAATGGAACTCTGAATGTCGAATCCACAAGGAAAAGTAAAAATATATATTTTTTGTTGTTGAACATGATAGTAAGCCAACATATTTAATTTATAAAGAAAGTATGGCTGTCTAATAAAACAACTATATAAAACGGCATTTTAAAATAAATATAGCGGCATTCTTGGTTTGAGTCGTGAATAAAAAATGGTCAAACTATGCTTAGTAGTTGGAGGATCTATTGGAATATGTACCAAAAAGAGACCACAAAATGAGTCGATGGTAAAGCAAGCTATATAGTTGCTCACATTTTAAGTAGAGAAATAAAGCTATTTTCTGACGCGTAAAAAAATATAATTGTCAAATGACAAGTTTCTACCAAAATTAGATTCCGAGCAATTTCATTTCCTTTTTGTAACTTTTTTGCTGATGTGGCCCGCGAGACGAATGTTTGAAGCTAAAATGGCCCGCCGGTCGAATTGGATTGGGCATCACTGATCTAGACTATTCTAAAATTCTATATAATGACGAGGCAAAGTAAGAAATGGTGAGGTTATTTCTTTTTTCCCCATGCAACTCCAGCCAGTCTCTAAGGTGCATGAGTTTCCAGCTCTGCCGGGAAGTAGATAAAAAGTATACAATTATGATTTGCTTTGTTTCCTTCCATGGTTACATCTAAAAAAAAGTCTACAATGGCGACTACGATGCGCTGACATTAATAACAGCAGACGAGATATCAACCGCAGACGACGTGCATACAATCTGGAGTATTTCAAGGGAAGATAACTGTGCAAATGCAGGGGCAGATAATTATTTTTTTAAAGAAGGCACTTATGACACTTGTCATTTTGAACTGAACGCTTATTCTCTGGTCAGTACCTGGCATTTATGTCAAGGTTAAAGTGAGCCAGGCTTACAGCGAGTTAGACTTACGCCTTCATTGTGTTGTCTGACTGTACAGAGTGGTGATAGTTGATTACATTTGTATAAGACATTGGTGTAGTACAGATATGAATCCTGGACCTGCACTATTGGATTCACATGAATTGTTAGGGAGAAATGAAGTGTTTCTAAGAGAAACTAGACTAGCAGTCTACGAGAAGAAAAAAACTCGAGATGAAACACGAGAGAAAAAGAGAGAAAAAGAGAGAGAAGGAGGGTTGAGAGATAGAAAATGAGATTTGGAAAGAAAAAGCATGGAATAACAAGTAGTGTGACGAAGAAAAGAGAAAACAGAGAGAATGAAAGAAAAAGAGAGAAGGAAATAGAGAGAGTGAAAGAGAGAGAGAGTAAAAGAGAGAGAGAGAAAGGGAGGGACAAAATAGGGATTGAAAGAAAGAGAGAGTAATTAAATAGAGAGAGAGCTAAACAGAGAGAAAGAGAGAGAAAAAGAGATAGGGAGAGAAAGAGTTAGATTGAACGAAAGAGACAGTAAGAGAAAGTGAGAGAGAAAGATAAAGAGAGAAAAAG
Organism: Biomphalaria straminea; assembly: GCA_021533235.1. Lineage (NCBI taxonomy): Eukaryota > Metazoa > Mollusca > Gastropoda > Planorbidae > Biomphalaria > Biomphalaria straminea. The sequence continues at coordinate 13,107,328 of JADKLZ010000104.1, forward strand.
AGAGAAAGAGATTGAAAGAAAGACAGAGAAGGAAAGAGAGAAAGAGAAAAAGAGAGAGAAAGATTAAGAGATAAAAGGAGAGAGAAAGAGAGAGTAAAATATATATATAGAGAGAGAACGAGACATTTTTAAACATCCTTAAATGTTGTTTTTACCTAGTCTTCCCCCCCCTCCCCCTTAAAGTCAAATAGAGTATTAAAAAAACAAAGGAATGTGAAGCGTGAAACCAACAAATTGTGCAGTCAAACTGATCGATTCAAGTCAATCAGTTGCGCCTTTGACACAAGCGGATACAGCTAGTTTAATCTCACTAAACAACACAACTTATGGTGCTAGTAGTTTTCAGCTGCAGTAGTTCTGGAGCGAGTCGTTGACAGCTGTTCCATCTAACGGACATCCTCCCGCCAATTTCGTCTGAACGGTTTCTCGAGATTATTATTGGTATCATCCTTCTTCATCTTCTGCTTGCAGGCACTCATCGCTAAACACAGAAACTATTATTCGTCCATCCATTCTCTCTGTCTATCCATCCATCTCCCATTACTCCCAATCTCTCTCTCTTCTTTCTATTTTTAGACATACCCTCTCGCCCCCCCCCCTGTGTACGTTACACAGCTTAACTGGCCTTGTGACAAGGACAATTAGACGGACCAATTACTTGCTGGCATCAGTCATTCACCCACATCTCTCCAACCTTCCCCCCTCCCTGCATGCTCTGACATCACACGCCCAATCGACCAATTTAAATATGGCGCCCTATGTGTTTAAATTTTGACCAGCCTTTTAGTTCCTTTTTAAAAATGTCTTTCTTTCCTTTCTGTTCTTTTAGACAAGGAGACGGGACCATCATGCCCTGCTGAGCTATTTCAAAGAACTAATATTGAATACACTGGACCGTGGTCACGTGTTTGAAAATTAAAAAGTGTTGTCCATTTCTTCTCCCCCCCCCGGGCCATCATTTTTCCATTCTAATTCTTAGACTCGATTATTTTTTGTTCTATTTCTTTCCCTCGATTCTCTTTCCGTTAGTTCCAAGTTTTAGTTCATCAACGTGCCTCAATTCTCTTACAAATGTTCAATATAAACACGTGACATGTTGACAGCAACAAGAAGAATTTCTATTTTACACCACGTGACAGGACGTAACGATATTGATAAGAGGATATAGTAATCAACTAGTTATTTACTTGCTGTGAAGCTTATACCAACTCTGTCTGGTAAAATATTGGTACTCGTTATTTCTCCCAAACCTATTTTTTGAATAAGTTCAAACTGTGAACAATTATTCATTGGCAAAGACAAGATGTGAAGCAATAAAGAAAAAAAATATTGACCAATTAGTCCATTAATTACTGAGAATTTATAACTTTGTTTGATACCAACAAAGAAAAATTAATTCTTCCGTATTTACAGAAACGGCTAAATATATACGGCTTTGTTCACATACATCATTATTTCTCTCATTCCAGTGGCGTAGTTAGGGTGGGGGGAGGAGAGGGGGAGAATTTGAAAATTCCCCCGGGCCCCCACTTGAAAGGGGCCCCCAAATTAGTGTTTGTTACATAAAAAATTAAGTATTACGAAAAATGCAGGGGCCCAAAGAGGTCCATTCCCAGGGCCCCCAAACGATGGAGAATTTCTAGCTACGCCCCTTGTCTCAACCAGATTCATGGATCACGTTGAAACTTATATACAATTATTTATTGTGACTAAAAAAATGAAACAATGAAAAAAAAAAAACTAACCCATTAGTTAATTAATTATGGTTAAATATTCGATAATATCGAATAAGGGAAATAATATTATACACTAATTGTATGTGCGGAATTCTTTCCCTTTGAAAAGTTTTATTTTTGTTATCTTTCTTGTTCAGCTACATTGAACGTTGTTTAAGTCTGCTACTAACTGGACTACTAATGGTCCAACACAGTGTTGTTGGTTCCCAGTAGATCTAAAGGTCCACCTTTCGGAGTGTCACCGCATAGAACATTCAATCCTTAGCCCTATACCATCTGTAAATGACAACCACTATTCTGGTCTGGGATACGTGCCCGTGTCATTTAAGTCCCTTTACTTGTACCCCCCCCCCCAGTGGCGTATCTAGGGTCGGGGAGGAGGGGGTGAATATGAAAATCCCCCCCCCCGTGCTCCCACTTAAGGGGGGGCAAAATGAGTAATTTTTTTAAATTAAAAATTAAGTATTGCTAAAAAAAATGCAGGGGCCACCAAAGAGGTCAATTTCCTGGGCCCCCAAACGATGGAAAATTCCTAGCTACTCCCCTGCTTCTACCCCTTATTTCTTTGTCGGCAGAGATAGCTGCTACCTTGATGTAATAGCTTATTCAACATCAAAACAATTCTAATAAAAACCTGAAAATGTTTTGCATAGGATGAAATCTGCTGCCTACAAAATAGCATGTCACCATCACCATCGTCAACTACACACACACACACACACCGTGAATGCCTTTGTAACCTTGACCTTTCGTCGGCTCATTTCAATATGTTATTACCACAATTTACATTATGAGATGGACCCCCCTTCCACGCTTTTTTCAAGGTCAGCATGGCGTCTAATCCACAACCCTGAAATATTCTTCTCCTATTCTCTCTCTCTCTCTCTCTTTCTCTCTCTCTCTCGTTCTCTCCATGTGCAACGGCCCAGAAGTTTAGAAACTTCCTTTATTTGATGTCCGAACTATGCGTGGTCACAGCCGTGAAACAATGACCAATTAGCCCCCGAGGCCGCAATGCTCGTGGCGGACTGAACCCAATATTGGGGGCGCCGCTGTCCAATTTCTGTGACATGTCTGAGTGTGTGATTACCGGCCTTTGTCTGGACATTGTCAATAGAGTAATCTGCCCCTACTGCCCCTGGTACAGACCCGGGGAGCGAACTAGTCTGGGAATTGAACCAGCTGGCTGTGGTCTGTGGTCAGTTGTATACTGTTATTTACTTACCGGTGGTCCGTGAACTTTGACAGATGGAGTGGGGTCAAGCTCAATTGAAATGAAGTAATTAGCACTGTTTTGTCATTGCTTTATTTAGCTATGTAGGACATAATTAGCCCCCAAAATTAAATTGTTGATTTTGTTTTGATATAATAATGTAACATAGGCCTAGACTTTTTTCCATTCCTTTCATGCACAGAACAGTGTTTCCCAAACTCTGTTCCGCGGGAACTTAAGTGTTCCGCGGAACTTAAGTGTTCCGCGAGGCCTGTATAGGTGCTCCACAATTTACTGGAATAATTACCTAGAAGGCCACCCGTGAAATAATCTCTCTAAAAAAAAAATAAGCAAAGTGTTCCGCTAAATACTCAAAGTGTTCCGCTAAATACTCAAAGTGTTCCGCTAAATACTCAGAATTTGCGAAGTGTTCCGTTAAGGGGAAAAATTTGGAACCACTGACCTAAAAGATTGAAATATACTGCCTAAGCTCAGAACAATATTAAAAACAACATGTTCAATAGGCTACTCAGGGACAAAAAGATGTATCGACCAAACAAAAAAAAACAAATCTAAATGAGCACAAAGCTCTCAAACTCCACCAAGCACAATCAGAGGCATAGTGTGGGGGTGCACAATGCCCCGGGTGCCACCCTAAGGGTGTGTGCCACACGCAGCCTATATTTCTATGGGATTTTCATGGAAAATGGAGGCGGGGTGCCATAATGTTCCTTGTCCCGGGAGCACGTTTTGCTCAGTACGCCTCTGAGCACATTGCATTATTTCATTTTCTAGATATCCTAAAAAGGTTCTGCAAAGCTGCACGTCTAACCTTCAACAGTTTCACCGCGAAGTTGAGTCATGAATTCCTTCGCTATTGTACATATTTCTTCATTTTCTAGTTCGCAATATTAAAGCCAAATTTATCTCTCATTGCTGGGGCAAAATCACCAATTGTAAACTTTCGACAATTTGACTGTTTCCTAGGTTAGAACTTTATTTAGCTGAACTGTAATTCCAACCGCTTAGAGTCTAGGCCTCTGCCAACTTCTATGATTTGTTTATTGTTAATACGTTCTCTCTGCTTTATTTATACTATCTCCATCCGTCTTCAACTCTTTGGAAAGTTAAAAGTAGAACTAAGTTTTAAAAACAGATCAAAATCGGTGAAAGTCTTTGTCTTTAATTACTTCCGTTGTAGTTATCTTTCTTTTTCTTTACGCCCCTAAATCACCTTGCTTCCAGCTCTCTCTCTCTTCTCTCTCTCTCTCCCTCTCTCTCTCCCCCCTCTCTCTCTCTCTCTCTCTCTCTCTTTCTCTCTCTCTCTACTACTACTCATTACAAACGTGCGCTCAAACTATGATGCAGTCTGATAAGAATTCCCTCTCACGAAGACACAACGGAAGTGTATTTTAACATTGTATAGAACATAGAAAAAAATGGCCAGGTTTACTGGTTAAAATGTTAGGGTGTAGAGCTCCTGGGTTTTACCTGCATGAAAATTTAAAACTTATTTAAGCCTTCATAGGAAAACTGGGAGAATGCTAAGGTTTTACCCTTTTTATTTTTAAAAGCCTTGTTATAACCTTTGAAATACTGTTTCTAAAAAACAAAATTTAAAAAGTTTACACTAAAATAAATAAAAGCTAAGATAGATGATCTCGTGTTTGGACTTAGACTAGAAGATGCTCTGCTCTTTCAGCTGGAAGTCAAGCTAAGAAGTATGAATAGCCCAATAATAGACCAATATAGCCCGACATACACACACATTTATTTGAAGGAAAAGTTCAACAGAGTTAGCATGAACACAAAGACCAGGGATTCTCAATTGGATAGGACAAAGAGTCATAAATTATAATAATTGATAAATCGCCGCGAACAAGATTGCTCATTTAGTATTGAAAATTCAAGTGGATTGTCACTTGATATTCTGGACTATTCCTTTAATAGTTAAACTATCTCTCTCTCTCCCTTTATACATATATACATGGGCGCCCGCAGGGGGTGCAAGGGGGTGCACTTGCACCCCCCTGGATTCTGAGAAGTGAAATTTTAGTAATTTTCTTCGCACCACCAAATCAATTAGCTTTTAAGTAGCAGCTGAACATGTAGTGCTTCCACTGGTTTATGTAGTAGTAGATTAGCCCAGGCGTATGGAATGGATGGCCAACCATGTACGTGCGTGCCTCTGAATTGTGAGTAGCCACATTGTAGCCATTTAAAAAAAATATTTTAGAATGAAATACATCATCCAGATGTGCTTTTATTTCATTTTGTCAGAATTCATGGGGGTGCAAGTGCGACTCCATGTATCCCCCTACCCCCATGCATTATTGTTTCAAGAGTTTAATAAATTAATGTTCAGGAAAATTGTGCGCATCATCTTCTAAGTGTAAATCTAAAGGCCTATCATTGGACTATTGTAAAGTGTAGTAACTTAACAAGCATTGCTTCCACTGAAGTACAGTTGTAAAGATACGCTATTATTGTTACTAGAATTGGCCAATTTGTAGTTCATGTCCTACCATGTAAGATTTACTATAGGCTTGGAATTATCTGCACTATAAATGGTGTTTAAAGCATGTTAGTCGTTACTATTTGTTTTCATTTGCACATAGCTATCGTTATCATGAATGCCACAAAATAGACTTTCACAAGACATTCTGAATGTTGATTTAGCAGAAGGAAAGAGATTCGATGGGCGTCAACAGCTAAAGTATACTGATGTATGCACACGTGACATAAAGCTCTTCAAAAAGGGTAAAAGTGGTGCTGGATAGATCAACATGAAGAGCGAGCATTAAATGAAAGTCCTGGGTTGCATATGTCATTCATAATAGTAGTAGAAAGAAGTGTGAAAGTACAAAGGATTAGCCTCTTTAGTCACACAAAAAGTTGCAAAGGGAAAAATATTTAGTTCAGGTCTAATTAATTAATTTGCCAATTATTTTCGATGTGATAAAAGTTATATTTCACATCGAACAAAAGAGTCATGAGGAGTTTCGGTCGGTGTCAGCGCTCGATAAAATAGCAGGTTAAACATGCCCACCAGTTTACAATAGAAGAGATACAAGAATGTTCTTCATTGCAATCGTCGAAGTCAAAACTTTATTTGGTTTAATGGAGCACTGGCAGTTGGAATAGACCAAAAATACGAGCTGTAGCATCATGAATTATATAAATTTTCTGGGTATTTAGTGATGAAACTGCAGATATCTCAGACACTGAGCAGATGTCTATGAGTGTTCGGTTTGTTGATTGCGATTGTATGCGACTTCATTGGTTTATTGCCTGTTGTTCAGAGAGACGCACTGCGTGTGTCTAGCGTCATTGTACAGTCTAGACAAGAACAAACTACTTGGCCAAAGCTGCACTGTTACGCTGCATTCTTTTTCAGTAAATGTCCCTAGCGATAGCGTTGGTGCTCTGAACCCAAATATTCCTTTACTAGTCATTTTTCCAACCTTTACTCAATCTGCTATTTGTGGGATTATAGCTCGCAATTTATGCTTGAATCCTAAAAGTGCAAAAAAAAATAAAATAAATTAGAGTGGAATCTTATTGGTACACTTAATTTTCCCTACCGCTTCCGAAATTTTTTGTTTAGAACTTTGAATTATAGTTCTGTTACAAAAGAAAGTTACAAACATTGGATGAATAATATGCTGCAGATGTCAGGAGAATGCGTTTCTACTGGGAAAAATGCAAGAAAACGCTTATGGCGTCGGGCTTCGCCACGAACTCCACTGATCAATATTAAGCTGTAGATGTCAGTTAAGCTGTAGATGTCAGGAGAATGCGTTTCTGCAGTGAAGAATGCAAGAAGACGCTTTAGGCGTAGGGGCTTCCCCGCAAGCCCCAGTTATGAATAATGAGCTGTAGATGTCAGGAGAATGCGTTTCTGAAGTGAAAAATGCAAGAAAACGCGTTTGGCTCTTATAAGTAGGCTTCCAGCGCTCCCCAAGACCCCTAGGCTATCATGAGAAAGACCTCAACATGACTGGGCTGGGGTTGTTTTTCTCTTCGACGAAGCTTGAGAAACACTGCTTTTTTATTCTCATAAATATATAGGCATATATATATATATATATATATATATGTGTGTGTGTATATATATATATATAATGTATATATATGCTGAACGCACGTTTCTGTATAGTGTTAGGATTTACTGGGCGTTAGAGTTAGGGTTTGGAAAAATATCACCCCCCCCTTCCAAAGTTCTTGATCCGCTAGTTCTTGCACCCCCCCTGCAAAAAATCCTGCGGGCGCCCATGCATATATATATATATGTGTGTGTGTGTGTGGTATTATAGCATAGTCTTTAGGCTAATATAAACCAAAATATGAACGAAAATGAGAATTAATATAAAATAAAAAAATATATATGTATATAAATATACTAATATATTAAAGTATATCTTACTCAACTACTACTATGAGTTGATTGATTGCCTTTAAGGTGCAGTTAGAAGAGAATATGAGAATACGTTCACACTAAAGAGGCGGGGAAGGAGGAAGGTAGCGAACAGGGAGTCACGCTATGAAGAGGTTCAAGTCAAGAGCCGAACACGGCCAATTACTCTGGTTTCAATTTCTTATTCAATGTTAAATTGCTCAGGTTTCATTTTTTCAATCCACATTAAAAAAAAAACATTTCCCCAGAGTAAAATTGTTTTCTACTTTCTTGAATTTCAAACTCATAGATATGCGGTTCTGGGTTGAAATAGATACATTAACTGGGTTCTTAATAGATCCGGCAGCGGGTTTCAATTTTCATATTCTAGCATTAAAAATATATTCTTTGGCAAGGAAAACAACTCTTTAAACTTGCAGACGACAGCAACATAAAGTAAAGTTTGTGTATACCGGTATATTTAAATTTAAAAAAGAAAGCAAAATAGACACGAAGAAACATTAGTCTTTGTGACTCACATAGTAAGATCTATATGACTTTTATTTTTTTATTTTCCACTATTTTTTCTTTATAGAGTATGACTGCTCCTACTTTAAGGGGAGGCAATATTTGGTGGTATTTTTGTTAAAACTTTTGCAGTAAACTCCCTTCAGCATCAAACTGTCTTGCACTACAGCTTACACCGAGTTAAAAATAATTGGTAAGTTTACTCACAGAGATATCCCCTTTAAAACCCAAAGCGCTTGTTATATTTTTATACATTATATTTTTTAAAAAAATGTTTCTAAGGGAGGGATTTTGTTTTCAGTTTTAGGAAGTAATGTTAAATCATTGTTTGAGAACATATACTCCAGTATATACTCCATTCGTCCTTTGGGAACTTTCAATTCATAGGGCAGATGGTGTGAAGGTCCTGTTTCTGTGGGCCAGGATTAAGAAGGGTGTCATATGACCAGCACAATGACCAACCAACTTTCCCAACTTATGTCAGGTACCCATTAGAGTTGGGTGGACACAGAGGAACCAAAATATTCGAAATCTTCACCAGGGCTCGATATCAGGAGCTCTTGTGTCGGGAGCCAAACGGTTTACCACTCAGCCACCTAGAAAATAAACACACACACTTAAAAGACACAAAACAAGACAGACACAGTGAGGAAAAATCAGGAGCTGGCGACCCTAAGGCAGTTTGCAGCACCCAGTGCTACACTCTGGCAGAACCTGCGACGCTGCTGACCCCAAACTGTATCGGCACTGCCGTTCCTTTGGATACATCAGCTGCGTGGAGAGGGGGGAACTGATGTGTGGGCGACATCGTTCCGACCACAGCTTATGCCCAGGCATTCATCTCATGGAAATGAGATGATCCATAGTCGCTTCGCGACTGACGGTGGCCATAGATTTAATGTAAAAATTTCGGACACTCATTTGGAGCCCCCCTCCCTAGCTACGCCACTGTGAGAAACATTTATCCTGAAAAACCGTATATTTCAATGCCGATGTTGTGTATGTACCAATATTCAGAGCACTGGCGGATCCAGGGGGGGGGGCGGTAGGGGCGGACGAATTTTAGTATAGAATTCACACTATTGGTATATGAATTTGTTACTTATGTGAATAATATATACTAATTATTTTATATTTCTACATATTTTTAGATGATTTCGCCCCCCCCCCCCTCTAGTATGTTGTCCGATATGGTGGGGTCAGGAGGGGGCGGTGGCATCAATTTCGCCCCCCCCCCCTAAGCTTTCGAGTGGGGGGGCGGTCAAATTTCGGATGGGGGGGCGGACGAATTTTAGTTTACAATTCACACAATTGATATACGAACTTATTACTTGTGTTAATTATATATACTGATTATTTATATTTCGCCCCCCCCCTCTAGTATTTTGGCCGATATGGTGGGGTCGGGAGGGGGCAATGGCATCAATTCCGCCCCCCCCCCCCCC
>JADKLZ010000104.1:13133997-13158947 GCA_021533235.1 Biomphalaria straminea
TTAAAAAAAAAACACTAGTAAAAATATTGTAATATCTATCAGGGTCAGGTCTGTGATCTAGATCTAGTTAGTTCCATGTCGATGGTTAGCGTTGAACTTTTTATATTACTTTTTTTTTTCAACCAATGAAATCTGTCGTCGTTGCAAGTTGTTTACTGTTTAGGATTACAAATTTTACACAATGTACTTAAATCTAGAGTCTACATCTATATAAAATAAATGTCTAGACCTGATCTATATCTAGATCTTTCATATCTAGAATATAAATAATAGAACTATTAGATCTTTGTCTTTATTTGCTATTTTCTTCCCGAAAGGCTCCAAATCTTACTCAGCAGTCTTACTGCTGGACAGTATCAGAGTACTCAGTATGACTCCGATGAGTATCTCTATCTGTATTACGTTAGCCTATATTATATTTTTTTTTTATTTTATTAGTATTATCTAGACATATTCATGATATTGAGTATTGAATTGAGATTGACATATAATGATATATATAAATAATTTGATATATCAGATCATAATCATGATCATCATATCTAGTAGATCTAGTAGTAGTAGAGAGTTTATTCAAATTATTGATCTAAAAATCTATCATCTAGATTACTTCATCTATATTCTATATACTTATAGTAGTGATCTAGTCTTAAGTTTAAGTCTACTTAGTCTAGTAATAAGTATCTACTGATTTAAGATTAGATCTAGATTCTAATTCTAATCTTAATCTACATAAAAAATTTACATTTATTTTTAATCTTATCTAGACACTATTACAATAATTACTAGATCTAGTATATTTAAATTTTCACATGTAGTGATGTACACATGAGTCATGACTCATCTGCTGATCTAGTATCTAGAGATCTCGCTGCCAAGCAACGTCTGTTTTAGTGTTTAATAAATGTTTTATAGGCTAAACACTAAACGAAATCAGTTCAGAACTTCAATTCCGGTCAGTAGTATGACTCATAATAAAATTAATAGTATGAATACTATGAGTGACAGTAGTGAGTAGGCTAGATAGATCTACTTAAAAATAATCTACTACTCAGTTACAGTAGTTTCTGAGTAGTGATTATAGACTCACTCTACTGAGTAGGCTACTTTTTAGATCTATATATAGTTACTTGAACTTAGAAAAAAAAAGTCATTAGACTCTACTCTAGAGTAAAAGTTAGAGACTAGATGAGTATATCTAATAAATTGACTAGATCCAAATCTAAATAAATTATATATAGACTAAATATCTCAAGGTTTATTTAATATAAAATAATATATTTAGGTTATGCATCTTCTGTGTAATAAACTTTTTTTTCATGCAGCAGACGGTCTGTCAATTAGAGAACGCAGATTCTGCAACAATAGGTCCATCATAAGCGTAAAGCAGTTCCATTCAATATATTGCAGATTTTTCTTGTGAATCTTAAATTGTTAGAAAATACACACATTTGTGTATATGTCATTGTAAGCATAATACATTTACATAGGCATGAAAAGGATATATATACTAATCAGTAGTTGCAAGCACACGTCCCTGTTTGACACCTGTAACGGATGTATGTGTGAGTTGTGCTTGATGTATTTCTACAGTATTTTGATAACAATCCTAGATGCTTGGGTATCTTGTATGGTGTATTACATTCTACTACTAAGACATAACACTGTCACAAACAAAGAAGAACAGGGTCAATGCCCAATAACTAAGTTCCTTAATGATGAAGTAGAATAACGAATTTTAATAATGAATGGGCCACAGTCGAGTCAGTAACTAAAAGTAATGTTACCCCTTCAAGAGCCTAGCAGTAACTTTCCTAAAAGTCTACATCAATAATCTTTTACCCATTGCCTATGTCATCAAAGTCTGTCTACTACAGTGCTGACCTCAAAACATATTTGTTTCTAAATCAAAACCTACAATAAGCTGGAGTAGTTTGGAAAGGTATCTAATTATATTTAGGAGTTTGAAATGACCTCTTCTGCTCACCAACTATAATGATGTAGAGCAGCTTTTCTCTATCAGTGTTACATCATATATTGTGTTCAGCTGCTGTTTGGCTTGATCAGTAACTTTTTTGTTCTGATCATTTGGATAAAAGGGGTCACTTTTATGCCATCATATGAGCTTTGTTTTTGTCTAAGGACAAACTTTCTTGGGTATTTTGTTACAGGTGTCTTCCAGAAGTTATCAGCATGCTGCCTATAAATGAGCTTCCCTTCTTAGTTAAAATACTAGAATCTTATCTAACTATTCTAGATCTATTGTAAATTGAGAAGTCATGATCTAATATTTAGTATTTGTGTTCTTACAGACCATGGAGTTTACAGATAGTGAAATACGTGAAGAACTAGCACGGCTTGGTTACAGAGATGTGCCAGACAATAAACTGGCAGAATTTAAAAAAGGTTTGTTTCTTTTTAATATATTTAATTAGTCTATGCTTAAAGAATTCATGCCACATAGGATTATCAGTTTTGTTCTATTAAATTATTTTGTTTAAATCTCTTTTTCTTTGCAGATCTTATGAAGCTTATAACTGCAGAAAAAAGCAAGAGCAACTCTCTAAACAGTAGTGCTGAAGTGGATTACTTTCACTCAAAACCTGGCTCAGAATATCATGTAATTAGTGAAGGTGTGTTTATTATACAAATCAAAAGCATGGTACCTTGAATGTTACTTATAAATCATAGGCTGAGTTATAAACACAAATAGCACACAAGCATTTTTTTTTTGTAATGAGAATAAAAGATTGTTTTATTGCTGGTACTGACATGCTGTTAATGTTTTTCAAAATTGCAATATTATTTATGACAGTAATAGTACAATATTAATTCTTCACTATAGTCATTGCTGTTTGCTGTTAACATGATTTTGGTACAGGTTGTATCTGTGGTGCAATCATTCAACTCCTCTTCCCTCCCCCCAGTTGATGATGTATATTTCCTTCAGATTGTTGTGGTAGCATATATTATAGCATAATGTACTGAGGGATTATATCAGATAGAGAAAATGGATGAGGAAGAACATTTTTTGAAAATGTGATTTTTTATTTAATAAAATGGTATTGAATTTAGCTTTAACTACACTAGTTGCTTGTATTATTGCCCCGTATACATTTTCCTAAGCAATATTGAACACACCTTTTTGCTTTATGGCTGTACAATAAACTGCCCTGTGTCCTATAACATTATTGTTTTGCTTAAGAATTATACAGATGTAGTTATAATGGAGAAATGATTAACATTTAACACTTTTCTTCTGAATCAAGAGGCTTTCAATGTGATAGCCAATAGAGAGACATTTTAAATTTAAGATTTTTCAGACATCCCTAAGTCCACCCATCTTTATGGATACCTGACATTCGGTGGAGAAAGTTATGAAAGCATAGTGATGGTTGGAACTGGTTGGGACAAGCCATTCATAATGTCAATGTTTTTCTGACCATTGATTATGAGCGCTTCTGTTTAAACATAAAGTTTTCTCTCACTGACTTTGTTTTTGGCAGACTACAGTCATCCAAGCAAAGGAAAAACATATACATTCAATGAGCCTGTGGATGTGAGTTGAAATAAAAGTTTCTGTCACTTGTATGTTTAGCTTTATCAGTTATGAAATGATGAAGCTTATTCATCTGGAAGTAGATCAATACAACCAGTATTGTATCAAATGATACCTTTGGGATCAAATTAATCTTTAACATGCTTTCATTTGCTTTAAAGGATTGTCTTAGTTCTAAACTATCATTGAATACATAAATATTAATTAGCAGGATTTGTAGATAGTTTACTTCCTAGTCCAAAACCTCCCCCAGGACGATGGTGAATGTGAGTGGCAGGGTTTGAACCCGGGATCATCGATAAACCCAAACGACAGTCCAGCGCACAAACCGCACGACCAGGCAGCCAATATACTATGCACACACATAAAATGCATGGATACTAGAAATCCATGGACAATGTGTTCACTGCTGGCTTGTTAGGGTTGGGGTAAAATACGCACCAAAAATTGTCGATGATGTTGATATGGGAATTATCAGGAACCAGATATAACTTATTTTTAATTATTCACTTTTTTCTATAAGCACAAGGAGAAATAAAAAATAAAATTAGAATCAAGCAGAACTTATTCAAGTTAGATTTGTCTTTGTAGGGCTACAGAGAAAACTGGCACTACAGGGGACTTGATGAAAACACAGAAGATTGGCCTGATTACAGCCACAACAAAGCAACTAGAACACCAGGCTCCTACAGCTTATATGAAATGCTAGATAGTTCCCGAAATGACAATATTTACTGTCCTGAATATGACAATGTCAACAACAGTGTTCATGATGACGCTTTCTTGGAGACAGGGTTTAAAACAAAGCATTTGAAAAGAAAAACAAGCAGGTAAGTTGTCAATAACATTTCTCTGCTTTGAACTTTGTTCCACCAGCTACTGATATTTCAACTACCATAAGCATTTAACCCTTTAAACAGTCAAGTAAAAAAAATGGAAAGGAGTGATAAAGCACTCTAATTATGATGATTACAATTTTATTGCAAGTATCAGAGAAATTTGGGGGCATAGATAAAAGAAAACCTAATGAAAAGTATAAGAAAATAGCAAGATGGAGAGATTTTTTTTTATCAATAAGTAGACAAACAATGTCACAAGACTTCATTTTAATGTCATATAGACTTCATTTTAATGTCATATAGATGTCATTTTAATGTCATATAGACTTCATTTTGAAAAATCTCTGTTGCCAACAAAGTAACAAAAAATTACTTAGTGCTTTAAACCAAAGAGCTTAAAACTTTTTAATGAACATCTACAAGAAGCAGTGTTGAATCCTATTTATTACTGATGAATTTATAAGCTATCCTGATAAGATCAATGCCTAATCTTCCGGCTCAGGAGCGGACACAACAGAATGAGACAACACATGTACCAGAAGCTCAAAATAGGAACCAGTGAAATCTGCCCATGTGGAGTGTCACCAGAGAATGCTGACCATGTACTTCAAAACTGTTCTCTTTACCATGAGGCCCGTACAAGATACTGGCCCCAAAACACCCTAATAGAAAGAAATCTCTCATTTGGAAACCACTGCGCAGTTCATCTCATATAATGGTCTAGTCATCTTAACGCTCCAACATAAAAGAAAGAATGAGGAAGAAGACTGATGAAACTCTTCCTATGGAGGCTCTTTAGACACTTGACCTTAATAGTCTGTTGATAATTACATAATGACATCCCTTAGGCCAGGATCACACTGAACTATATCTTCATAATGATGAGTTTATTGGAGTCTTATGAATATTAACAATGTAATAATAACAGTAATAAGATCTGCCAGACAAACATTGTAATCAAGTCAGCAATACTTTAGCCCTGCACACATCTATTTTGTATGGAGGGAGGTAGGACTGTTGTAGTTCAGTGATGCTCAACCTCACTCGGACGGCGGGCCATTTTAATATCCGACACTCGAGTCGCGGACCACATGACGAAAAAGAAAAAAAAGAGAATTATACAATAAACCAATTTTTATTAGAAACCCGTGAATCTAGTATTTACATTATTTCATGAGAAGTTTATCCTAAACTACTTTTAAATATCCGGCTGCTGTCAATCATAGTTATTTCACCATCTGTAGTCACTTCCACTAATTTCTCCAAGGGAAAAATATTCTCGGTAATGGTTGAAACTTTTTTGTCAGTGTTTCACCTCTGGCAATCGGATGCATGCTCCAAATAGTAACTACTTTTCTGATTTCAAAACTGTTGTTTTTATCACGAATAAATACCAACACTTTTATACCGCTCACAATTTTGATGTCGATGTCGGTAGACTAGTCAGCGGTAACAGAAAATAGACATACAGCCAATTCATTTCCTTCTCATTTTAGGTAAATATTCTCATCAATCATCCTCTCTAGGTGTAATTTAACTATCGCGTCTCAAACCAAGAATGCAGCCTTATGTATTTGATTTCCTAAAGCTGTTGAATGTTATGTTCTTTAAAGGGAGCCACTCTTTCTTTATAAAACAAATATATTGGCTTAACATCGGTACCAATCTATTTACCCTAAAATAGGGAAAGATAGTTTTTAAACTCTTTTTTCTTGAACAATGGATTTTCTACACTTTGTGAGGACGTTTCGGCGGGCCGGATAGAACCACGTCTGGCCCGCGGGCCGTAGTTTGGGCATCACTGTTGTAGTTGATAGTTTGAAAATATTGAAACCTGCCTTTTTACATTGCTCACCAAACAGATGACCCACAATTCACTCTACATGACACACAGAAACAGAAACTTTCTTTTGTAATCTTGTTCATGTTTAGTAACAATGTCAGCCAATGTTTATCAGCTACAAGATCTTTAATAAAAATAAAATGTGTTTCTACTTGCTCATGTTACTCTCAATCAACAGAAAAACATCAAATGGTAAAAGCAGTCAAGTGGTTGATGAGTCTTCAAATGCATGTGATATGGGTAAGTTGATGTGTGAAATGCGCACACTTCCTCAATCTTTGATCCTGAAGATAAACCTTATTATAATATTTCACTTTTTAGAACAGTTTTCGTTTTGTAAATTATGTAATATTTTTAAAATTAATTTTGGTTTAAAATTAATCAGATGTTTTTGTTGTTCTTTAAAACTATTTTTTAGCTGATCTGTTTGCTCTTTATGAAAGAGTTAAAAACATGGCCATCAGAGACTGCGAGTGTGGAAAAACTGTTTCAGCTGCTTCTGAGGTTAAAAAAATTCATTTTAGCTCTTTTATGTCATAAGTTTTTTAATTGTTTTAACTGTAAATCTCTTGTAGCAGATTTAATATATATTTCTTTTTAACCTAGCTGAAATATAAAAGCTACTCCTAGTACGACATAGGATATTTTTTTTCTCTACAAAACAAGAAACTAAGTTATAACCAAAAAAAGAATTTGAATGGCCTATCTCATTTACATGTTTATCAGTAGGCCTACTTATACTACATCTCTAAACATTTCCGATATGTTGTCATGAAAATAGCATTTTAGTGGCAGTTTGACAAAAGAAAAATATTTTTTCAATTCATTTTTTTTTCTTAACTAAAAAAGCATTTTTGTTTAATAAGTAATTAAAAACTACTGTAACAAATTAATAATGCTAAATTATTTGTAATTAATTAACAATTACTAATTTAATTGGCACATGTTCATTTCTGATTTTTTTGTTTCAGTCTTCATATTGCATGAGGGGACCCAAGAAAAAAACTTCAAGTAATTTACATAGATTGATAGGATACATTTATTTCTTAGATTATAAGCTGAATACACTTATGAGTCATTTTTGATGATCCAAAACATCAAAGCTAGTTTGTAAATATGGTAATTATTTTCCAAACAGAAAAATAATATCTAAATAAAAAAAAGTGACATATTTTGTGTGAATAGCAAAAAAAAAATATTTAAACATTTCAACTGATATCTAATAGATGTAGTTGTTTCTTGATAATCCGATCACATCATTATGGTCCTAAACACTGGCTGGTCCAATTAGACAAACTGTGCTGTAAGAATGTTTTGGTACTAAAGATTCAGCTTCAGAACAAAACAAAATCCTCATCCATGAAATCTGAATCCTTTTTCCTTGATTTATAATTTCAATTTGTAACCTACAATTTTAAATGTAGAGTATAATATAAAATTAGCATATATTTTTAAATCTAAAGTATAACATAAAATTTTGAATGCATGGTCTTAGGAGGGCTTTGCAATATTTTAAAATCAACCCAGATGTTGGAATAGCCCTATTGCCCAAGGGGCTTTAGGCATGATTTTTCCTCATTGTTGACCTCGAAGCAGCAGAAGTTTGAAGAGTATCTCTCTATGACATAGAGTAATTTTAAAAGGTCCAGGTATACATCTTCAACTGTCAGTAAAAGCAGTTTAGCAGGCTCATTATCCTAGCCAAAGTACAAGGTCAGGTGTTGGACTTGTTGTTAATGGCTATTTGATAGGCAAGCCAATTAGGACACCTCTGTCTATGACAACCTTTGAAACTATAATTTCAAATGTGGTCTTGCAAAAGAAACATATATTAAGCTTTTTCTCTAGTGTCTTATGAAATTGTCTAGCATCTTTTTGTTTATCATATGCTCATTATGTTAATTTTGACTGTATATAGCTAAGCAAAAATTGAGTACAACAGCTTTGTTTTAACTGTTCTTATTTATATAAGATTTCAAAATTATCTATTATCTTTTGTTTTTCACTATATTTCAATGTAGTCATTAAAATTGGAGAACCTCCCCACACCAGAAATTTAGTTCGGGTTGTCCCTTTTAAGCGCCACCAGATGTATCAACGGTTGTGGAAACTACAGCCTGCTATTGGTGATGATGTCAGATATCAAACTAGGAAAGCAGTGCATGCTAAAATGCTTAAAAGGGAGGACATCAAAGTGAGTTGAAATAGTTTTTGTTTGTAAAATATGAGAGAAGCCTGAAGTAAAGCATCACATGAGTACAGGGCTGGATTTTGTTTCTGTTTAATTTTTCAAGAGATAAAAAACATTATTTCAACAAAAAATGTAATATTTGATTTGTTAAAGTCAAATAAAATTTATTAAAAAAATAACTTACCACATTAACATTATGGAATTTGGTGAGCTTTTTTTTTTTTACATCTAGCTCTCAATTTCATTACATAGTTTGGAGGTTAGCTTCCTACTGTAATTTCAATGTTTGGGAAGGTAGCTTTGAAATTTGGATCTTTCAGGATGTAATATACAGCTTCTTAGATTGGTCTTTTACATAGTTTTTTTTTTGTATAAGACTCTCAAAGATACAAATTGCACCAACTCATTACCAAGGTTAACTTCTGAATTGTCTTTGTAAACTTTTACCAGTTCCTCTGCAGCTGCACACATTTCTGCCCCACCTGCCCTCTCCCAAATCTGCCCCTGCATGAGTGCATGCTAAAATACTTGAAAGGAAGGAGTCAAATTAAGTTGAAATATTTTGTTAGTAAAATATGAGAGAAGTCTGAAATAATGTATCCCATTACCATACTACTCAGAAATTTACTTAGCAAAAATGTGTTCCGGCAGCAACAAGCAGCAACAAAAACTACGGTACTTTGAATTTCTTCATTTGATCCTATTGAATGCTGAGCCACGTTCTTTAGTTTTGTTTTCTTTTACATAATTGATATACTCTTCATCTCAAGACAATCTGATTTATGAAGTACCAACAAAAGATATCATTCTATCTCATGCATGTTGACGTTAATCTTTTACATTTTCTCATTAGCAAGGGAGTTCATTTTGTAATGTTGAGTGTTACAAGTGTAAAGTCAGTGTGTTAAAATTCCCTTATGAATCTGGCTGTATAGTGTTGGAGTTGTATATTCTTATCTAGTGTATCATAAACTAACAATGTTTTTTTTTTTCTCAGCTTCTCATTGCTTCATTCCATCTCTTTCATATGGTCACACCCTATGACTGCATTCCAAATCAGTTGAATTTCATGTATCTCTCCTCATTCTGTGTTATGGCTGAGTGGCTAAGCATTGAGGGAATCTCAGGTTCAAATCCCTGTGAAAACTTAGGTTTTATTTTTTTTGATTTTTAGGGCAGCCCCAATCCCCCAACTCTAATGGGTACTTGTTATGAGTTGGGGAAAGTACAGGTGGTTGTGCTGTCCACATGATACCCTCATTAACCATAAGTCATAGAAACAGGTTTGCATCATGTGTCCCATGGATCACAAGTTAGGGTAACTATTTTTATTACTTTTTCATCTGTGATATGTTTGTTTGTAAATGGTCAAGTTTGAAGTGTTCTTCAAGAATCCTTGGCCCACAAAAGATTCAACATTGTAGTTTTCTATATTTTTTCATATTCCCATTGACTAAGCATCTTCTACATGTTATTACTAAGTCTGTTACAAAAAAGTTTGAACAAAAAAAGGTTGTTTTTTTGTGTGTGGTTCTGTTTTGTATCTACTAAATTATGCTGGTTTAGTATAGTATTTGATCTTATGTGGTTTTTATTAATAGTACAATAAAAATATGATAATTAATTAACTAAAATTATTAATAAGATTTAATTTATTATTCTAGAGGTAATTATTCACAGTAAGTTTTTTTTTTAATTCATGTTTCTGTATTAGATTATTTTTAGTATGTTGTATTTCATTATAACCATTTCATATTTGTAGAATCCTCATAGGGAAAACTGCTACTGTATATTTCTGTCAGATTTAAATCTCAAACCTAAAAGCACTAATGAAAATCACCACTGCATTCATTTTGCTAGTAAAAGGTTCACTCATTATAGTTATGGAAACATAACTTGGTTGGTTTTAAAATCAAGCTTGATGTTTGTACTAATTGAATAAACTGTTTAAATTACATGAAAAAAATGCAGTTTATTTAGTACATGGCTTTATTTTGAAGTTGAAGTACATTAATTAAAAATCTGATTTTACTTCATGGTGCTCCTAAGTATGGGAAAAGACATTGTTTGGTCTTCCCAAAGCATAGGGCATAATGTCTTATTTATTGATAAATAATATATGCATAGTGTATACAATACATATTAATCCTTTTAAAACATATGAATAAAACAACGGTTTTGCTTATGTAGAATCCTAACTCAAAAATGACATATGCATACATTACACAGTTTTATTTGTGATAATGATGTATTTTATTGAAAATCTGATTTTTCTAATGTCTTGATTTGTAATAAATCTATTTCAAATAGTCATGCAACTCTATAACCGCCCCATACCAGAAATGTAGTTTAACAATGACTACTTATGATGTACTTAAAAAGAAAGTGCACCTATTTGTTTGCATAGTTCAGTCAACTAAATTTTTTTTTTTTCAATTGTAAAATCTATTTATTAATTTCTATTATGTTTTCTGATTAGTTAATGCAGGATTATTATTGTGAATGTTGTTAAGTATTAGACCTTGTATTCTATGGGGCAGATAATGTAAAGGTCATCTATTTCTGTGACAGATAATGAGGGTGCCATGTGCATGGCCAGCACAACGACCAACCACCTTTACTTTTCCCCAACTAATGCCAGGTACCCATTAGAGCTGGGTGGACTCAAAATTAAATTAAAGACCTCAGTCTTCACCAGGATTTGAACCTGGGACACCCCAGCTAGAAAGCAGATCTCTTTAACATGCAGCCACTGTGCCATCTTCTGAGTATCTGAGTGCTATGTAAGCTGTATGAATGTGTTCTCTAAAAATGCTTATACTGATTGTCTAGTATTACAATTCGCAGTGGATCCATTTTTTATATATTGAACTGAACTGTTAAATTATTAAATTTGTACAACATTCGTTAAGCTGGCATAACAATGCAAATTGTATTATACCACAACTAAATTGTTTCAGCCTTTTGTATTATTTTTTTTTAAATAGTATGTGCTTTAAATGTCCTAGTTGACAGTGTTACAGCATATATCTTTATTAATTACCCATGCCACTTTTCTATATTTCTTGGCAGGTGTTTCACAAAGTGTTTGTGCCTAACCCTTATGTTGTGCCAACAGACAAGCCACGCTATAATTTACGATGGAAAGTGCGCAAGGCGAATGCCCTCTATGAAATGCCGCCACATGGATTTTATCATGAAGTGTAAATTCAGTGAAACTTTGGTTTTCAATATTGAGAAAATCTTAAAAAGAAAGCAAAAAAATGTTTTATTATATTCCATCAAGTTCATGGCTCTTTTTTTTGAAACATTAAAATCATAGATTTCATGGAAAAAATAATTATTAAAAGATATAGAATTATTTCATTAAATTATATCCTTTCTGTTATTATTTGTAAAAGGAATGTGTATTTTCTTTCAAAGAAAGAATGTTTATAAAGGAAACATCTGATAAGTTGTGAACATTTAATGTTACTTTTACAAGTGTTAGATGTAAACAAAGACAGAGGGTAGTTGTTGAAAACTGCTTATATAACACTTCATCATAATAAAGACTAAGTTAAAAAGTTGATAATGTTTTTTTAATAGTTAAAATTTCATTGTTTTGTTAACAACATTACATCATTAACTGTTGTTTTTTTTTAAATATCCTTGTAGGGAAAGTTATTTTTTTGCTGTCTGGCTATTTGTCTGCCTCTAAAAAAAAAGTTCTAAATTGTCCATAAAAAAAGGTACAGCTGCAAAGCCTACACTTGTGTCATGACTGTAATCTGATAACTTTTGGAGCAATAAACAAGTAAAGTAGTCTTGCAAAAATGAGTTAAAAGTACCGGTATGGGATGCAGCCCCCCTTCTTTCATACAATCACTTCCTAAGCTACAATTTCTTACAGTGCCCACCCTTTGACGTGTTTTTATTCAAGCCCTCTAATATAAGATGAATTCAGAATGCTAACATTTAATAAAATAGATACAACTTTGATAGAATTTCGTATTAATTTTTTTCAATGATTTCATTTATGGGGGATTACAATTACCACTTGACTCGCCTATTGTAATTTAATAGTGAATCTACGTTCACTGCTTGAAGTACTTTCAATATGTACCTATTATTTGATATCTCTCCATCTCTATATACAAAAAAAATCGTCTGCCAGATCACACAAAAACTGCAGTTTCCATCCATGACTATGGAGCAAGAAATAAATAAGCTTTTTAAAAGTTATTTATCTTTGCAAACCAAACCTTGGCTATATTAGGAGTATATTCACTTTTGGTTCGTATGGGTACGTATCCCGTATGGGAGACGAACGTATGCCAAAGGCAGTCTTTTTTTTATGTGAGTTTAAAGGTGGTCGACGTAACAGCCTAGAGGCGCCCAACGGAAACGCTTCAGAGACCAGCTTATTATAGGCGCCAACTTTCCTTGGTTGACTTAGAAGAGAGCACCTGGGTGCATGCAGAGTCGGAACAAGACAACTGGAGGCCACTCACGAAGGCCGCGGGATACATATATACTTGAGACCAAAAGAAAATCTGCTGCCGAGAACAGACGCAGACGGCGAAAAGAAAATCTAGATCCACTACCTGCGGACAATGGTAATGCTTGCTCTAGAGTGGATGTAGCAAAATATGAAGGTCACAATGCGGCTGCGCGCCCACGGAAAATACTGCATTCCTCACTAATCTTCGGACTCGAAGACAAGCCTTATTATTATTCACTTTTCGTATCATTCCGCCTCTCAACGCCGACTTCTTTATCGTTAAAAATTATTAAATTAATTAAACATAAAATCTAAACGCTCATTAGTTGGTTAGTAATTGGAACTCGAAAAGAAATCAGGTATATCTATATAGTTCAGTGCAAAATCAACTACACAAGCTAACCAATCACATTCAAGTTAATGATGTTTATAAAAAAAAAGATTAAAAATGTCCCCCTGGAGATGTCAGTAAATATTCTAGATTTCTCGTGTAGTCTGGTCATAACTTATCGATCTAACGTCATTTGGTAATTGATCTAATCTAGATACTAACTTTTGTTTGCTTCTTTATTTTTTTTTAAATTCTGATCCACCTTTATCTGGGTCAAAACTGTAGTCTGTTAGACTCTACTGTGAAAGAGTAGTCAGTAGACTGAGTAGTGTACTGTAGAGCAACAGCAAGTCAAGTGCCAAGTCAAATGTTAGATCATAATAAATTATATTGCATGTTGGAACCTGCATTTCATAGTCATAGAGTATGATAGAGACCTAAGAGTCGAGTCGAGCTTTTGTAAATGAAATAATTATTTAAGCCTTATGTTGACTTGTTGTCTATATCCGCCAAGAAAAGAAAAAAACTTGGCCTTGGCAGTTGCCAGTGTCAGCAGTGACCAGGCAGTGTTTTACTAAAAAAAAAAAATACTAGTTTAGTTACGAGTGCGACTCAAGACAGTGCGAGTGGTAAGGAGTATAAATCTAAATTACTATAAATAATAAAAGTCTTTGTCGTCTTAGTTCTAAAGTCTAATAGTAATACTTAGTCTAAGTATAATAAGTATATATACTAGTTAATACATCATTCTAGTCTCTAAATTAGTCACGCCAGGCCAGTCACGGATTTAACATTTTTATCATATTCATATCATAATAATATTAGAAAATTATTTTACATTATTTACAACAACCCAAGCCTAAGCTGCCTAAGGCTACTAATATATGAAATGTGAAAAATTATTTCTATAACTCTAGTTCTAAAGTCTAGTATAGATAGGACTTTATGGTCATGATCATCTGGTCTCTTTTGAAGTAATGTCTGTTACCTATAGATAGTGCCTTAGCCTTTACTAATTAGATACCGGTATAGAATTATTCTCTAATAACTCTAACTCTGTACTTGAATACTTACTAGATTCCACTAGTACTATTAATACCTTAACTTAAGGCTTAACAAGTTTAAATTTAAATTGTAAGTAGATCTAATAACTAATAGTTCTAATAAATGTAATTAATATAGATCTATGTATTACATATATATATATATATACACACACAATTTATATAAATAATAAAACCTATATATAGCTATAATCCTATTATTCTCAGATTGTTTAATGCAGCAGTGCATCAGCATCAGGCAAAAATGAAAAAATTTAATGCATTCCCCTAGAATGTCTTATCTTATATGTTACAGACATTACTTCAAAAAAGAAGATGATTACGTCCTACATGTTGTGCATTTAGTCATGCATATTAACAAATTACTTAAATTCTGCCAAGTCACTGGTTTTCCTGGCTAGCTCAGGTAATCCATTCCGTGATCTAATAGCGCTAGGGAAGAAGGAGCTTTTGTATAAATTTGTCCTATTTATCTTTGTGTCTTTCTGAGTATTTTATTAAATTTTGTTTTTGTATTTGAAGATTGTTGTTCAGTGTTTTATGTATAATTGCTTCTTTACTTTTAAGTCTTCTACTCTATCCTGAAGGTTTTCTAAATTTAGTGATTTCACTAAAGGTGTTACTCGTCAAATATGAATATTCTTTTGTTATGAATCCCACTGCTCTTTTTTGTGTCTGTTCCAGTTTCTTAATGTTTTCTTGAGTTGAGGGGTCCCAAACAGAGGATGCATTCTATTATTGGCCTAACCAAGGTTAAATAACATTTAAGTTTTATTTTCTTATTTGATTTATAGAAATGTCTTCTAATATTCTTATCAATATGCACATTATTATTTTATTATAGCTTTTATATAGCGCTACTTTCATGCTTATAGCATGCTCAGAGCGCTTTGGTCCAATCTCATTTGTGGACCGGTGGGGTCAGTAAACACAACTCTGCCCGAGTCGGGTGTCGAACCTCGAGCCCCCTTCTAGGTAGCCAAGCTCAAGCCGCACTTAGCCTCTCGACCACACTTCCCACATGCATATAATATAACTTTGTTCTTTAAAAAAAAAAAAAAGAAATAGATGCATCTTTTTGATGCTATTAGTGTCATTCTTTATTTCCACTGTATTTTACTGGAAGCAGAATGAAAATACAATATGACTTTAAAAGCCAAATGTAAAATAAGTTACATTAGTGAAATGAATGGGAGTCTAATTTTTTTGCTATTTTATTAATGCTTTGTATATTATATAGACTGTGGCTTTTTGGGGAAATAACTGAAAATAAAACATAAAGGTTTAATAGAAAACTTGCCTTTTTTTTTTTTTGAACTGCTGCATTCAAGGTGCAAATTTATCAAAACTGTTTCTTAGTAAGTACCTCAGAGGTAAAAAGAATTAGTAGGAAATCTCATTTGGTAGTTGATGAATGCTGAATGATCAGTCACTGGTATTTTATGAATAAATATAAGATTTTCAAAAAAAAAAAGGCGATCACTTGACTTTCTGAAAAATCAGAAAATACCTTTTTTTTTCCCTTAACATAGACAGTTATCGCCAATGTCACCTAAAATTATTGCACTGGTTTCATATTATGTCATTATGTGTTGTTTTTTTTTTTAGACCATGGAGTTTACAGATAGTGAAATACGTGAAGAACTAGCACGCCTTGGTTACAGAGATGTGCCAGATGGAAAACTAACAGAATTTAAAAAAGGTAATTTTGTTTTACTGTTAGTTTTATTTCTTGATGACATTATTATCTTTCTACTTTCAAATGTCATCTTTTGGTTTAATATGCACCATTTTGTTTCTGCAGATCTCATGAGACTTATCATTACAGAAAGAAGCAAAAGCAACTCTCTGAACAGCAGTGCTGATGTTGATGGGTTTAAAGCTGCAACTAAACAAGGTTCAGAAAATCTAGAAAAATATAGTTCATCTCTCTGAGAACTAACAAAAATATATATTCTTTTTTTTTTTTGAGTAAAAGTACATCCTTAAAAGGTTTTTATGTAGTTGAATTTTTTTGCCTTTAAAGATTGGTACTCAAAAAACTGCAATCATATTATTTATTTTTATAATAATTCAAAAAGGATTCAGAGTGAACTAAAGGTTAAACTTTAAATGTAAAAATACTTTTTTTTTTAAATCTTGCTTATATTGAGTGAAATTGCATCATTTATTTTGTATTTGGGAGTAGGTTTCCATGCTTCCATTTCAAAAAGAATTTTAAAGAAATAAAAATTTACTGTCTGAAATCCAACTCATTCCTTTATGGTGGAAGTAAGACCTGTTTGCCAAACAGCTATTCATGGCGCAGTGGCTGAGCGGTAAAGCGCTTGGTTTCCGTACGGGAGGTCCCGGGTTCGAATCCTGGTGAAGACTGGGATTTTTATTTCGGTATATTCGGTGCCCTTGAGCCCACCCAGCTCTAATGGGTACCTGACATTAGTTGGGGAAAATTAAAGGCGGTTGGTCATTGTGCTGGCCACATGACACCCTCGTTAACCGTGGGCCACAGAATTAGATGACCTTTACATCATCTGCCCTATAGACCACAAGGTCTGAAAGGGGAACTTTACTTTTTTATTCATGTAATTTTAAGATAGAAGGTTTTATTAGTATATTGATTGGTGTTCACTTGCTGTGCTTGTTTGTCAACTGCCACAGATTTAGTACATTTTTGTAAAAAAAAATTGATTAATTATCACTAATTAATTAACAGATTGTTTAATTGTTCAATTGATTCATGTGTTTTCTTCGACAATGAGTAATTATTCAAAGGTTCAAATTGGTGTGAGAAAGGGAAGTGGACAAAATAATGTGTAAAAAGTTTTCACCAGACAGAATGAGTTGATATAAGCTTGATAAAAATAGTCAGTAAACAAAGAGCACATTGGAAATGTGACAAGAAAGAGTGCAAGTAAAAATGAAAAAGAGAAAACAAAATGTTGAAATGGAATTACAAAGACAGAGCACAAATAAGATTACCCTCTCCTTCCCTTGAAAAAAAAATACATAAAAGAGAAAGGCTGAGGATAAAATGAATAAGTAAAAAAGGGGGGGGGGAGTTTGTCATCTTCTTTTAAATGATGTTCATGTTTTAATATTTGTATTCACAGGAGACTTCCTTTATGATAGCACAAAAAAATATGATGAGCCGGCTCATGCTGTGAGTACATAAATTGATACAAGCTTTATTTTAGGATAAGATGGATATAGTTATGTGGATTTAAAAACATTCCTGACTCCACCCAATCACTAACTGGTACTTAAAATAAAATGTTGTGTTCCCTGACCCTCTTCTCCATCCACACATATGACTATCATAAAACCATTGACTTTTGAATATATTCTCTGTATGGCAGATTTCATTTTTTTTTTATGATAGTCATTTGTAAATATATTGTCTACCTTTATATACAACTATTTTGAAAATCATTCTAATTGGCAGGGGTACAGAGAAAACTGGCGCTATAAAGGACATGAAGAGACATCTAAGTATTCTACTGATTATACTTATGACAAAACAGGGAGAGTGCCAGGATCATACAGTTTGTATGAAATCCCAAACAGTTCAAGATCTGAGAACATCTATGGCTATAAATATGACAAAACTGGTGTACTTGATGATGCTTATTCTGAAACAGATTCTGAAATAACAAGGCAATTAAAAAGAAAAACAAGCAGGTAGATAGGATCCATTATTTCTGTAGTATTTTACACATTTATGAAATTATGAATAAGATGTTTTGCTCATTGGCTGCTTAGATGCAATTTTAGACTTTAATTAGTACAAAAACATTTTCCCTCATCATATTAAATCTCACAAAATGTTGGAATTTTTTCATAAGTCACCATCTAGTTTGAGAAAGTTTCCATATTTGTTTTCCACTAATGTTATCAACTAAATATTTTACCTTCAAAGAATTAAAACAAAAATTATTTTCATATTAACTTTTTTCTTTTGATTGTTATTTCAAATTGAGACTGGATTTGTGATACATATTTTAATCATCATATATATTATTTCTTAAATACTGTGTGACTTTTTTTTCAAATGTTAATAGAAAAACCTCAGATGGAAGTAGAGTTGTAGATGAGTCGTCAAGTTCTACTGGAGTCGGTAGGTCCTGAAATTTTTTTTTTTATTTTTTATTTTTTTTTGTATTACAGGCTTTGTAGTTGTGGTATGATCATAAATACAGTTAAATGTTGTGTAGTGATAATTGGGTATTTTCATAAGAAAATAAATATCATATTGAACTTCAAAGTTGTCTTTAAAAAAAATGAGCTAAAAAGAACTTTAGATATAGAAAATTAGATTCTGCAGTGCTCAAAAATGATCATGTAACTTTAAAAAAAACAACAACATTGCTTGTCAACACTTTATTCTGTACTCTGGATACACCTAAAAGCTTGGTATTTCTGTTGTTTTTTTTCAGCCACAGATACTAATTTCTAGTAAAGAAAAATCATTCATTCAGTTAAAATCTTTGGACCATGTGGTAGTGTTTGTAGTTTTGATGCGGAGACCATGGCAGTCTGTGAAGCCTTAAAGGTCATTGACTCTCAACTCGGACATTTGAAGGCAACACAGATTGTTGTGGTCACTGACTCTAAACCTGTACTACAGGCTTTGCAAAGCCCTGGAACATGGCCCCTAAATATCGACACTGTCATCATGGCCTCACACAACATGAAGCAGTGCCATGGCATTCCTGTGATAATGCAGTGGGTACCAAGTCACATAGGTGTGACTGGGAACACTATTGCAGACTCCTTGGCCCACCAGGGAGGACAAATTCCACCAACTGAACAGGCTGTAAGTTTTCACCATGCCCTGGCTACAATTCAAAAAACTGAAATGGAAAAGTGGTTTGAGTGCTGGGACAAGTCCCAAAAAGCCCGTAGAATATAGGAGCGCATGAGGCGCCCAGACCGCACTTCCCCGTGGTGGAAGCTGTCCAGGCCTGAGCAAGCTATTATAGCACAGTGCGGGACAGGCCACTGTCCTGTTGGCTCATACTTTTCACGGCTATGGCCAAATTTTGACCCTCACTCAAATAGAGTTTGATGACGATGATGATGAGTAAAAAAAATTGTACCTTGTAATTTAACTGCATTTCTTTTAATGAGATGGATTAATAAATATTACATCTTTATCTCAGAATTATCAATAATTTTGACTTTCTGATGTAAATTTTTCTATGGGTAGTTCAGTATGCAGTTATATTTTATAAATTGATTTTCAAGTCATAATGGGTATTTGACTGGACAAGATATTGATTGCCAGTCTGTCTCTAGTTTGTGTTTTGGTGGAAGCACTAAAATTTGTTCTCTAGATAGTTAAGAAAGTATCTGAGTTCAACAATCTCCCAATAAATCAACCTTGTTAGTTGTAGTGCTAATTGCATAACAAATATACCACAGAAATAAGTAAACATGTCATCTTCCATAAGGAGGACTAGGTTTTCAAACAGAACTAATCTCTCATTCCTTTTTTTTTCTGTAAGCATACATTTAGTGTTGAAGAATTAATATTTTTTGTTACATTAATGTTATAAATTTTTATATTTATATTATAGGAGACCTCTACGATATTTATGAAAAAGTCAAGAACTTGGCGATGAGAGATTGTGAGTGTGGCAAGAGTAGACCTACTTCATCTGCTACTGAGGTAAATAGTTGTTGTTTTTTTTCAACAATAGTTTTATACAAATTGTCTTATTTATTAAGAGATATTTTAATACCATCTTAATTATATTAAAATTCAATTTCTCATTATTTTTGCAGCCACCTTATCGTATTAAAGGAGTCAACAAAAACCCATCAGGTACTTCATAGTCATAAATACCAGTTCAGTTGTTACACTAAAGCACATTATTTTTTCCTTTTTGATGCTTAGCTGTTTGCTAATGTGTGTCTTAGGCAAATAGTCTAGCATCATGTTGTCTAATTTTGTTTTCTTATTGCCTTGGAGGCTTTTCAGATTCATTTTTTTTTTTTTTTTTTTTTTATTTTAGTCAAATACCGGTAGTTCTCTACCAATAGACTTTGCAAAGTCTTCTTTGGCATTCCATTTTCATGAGTACCAGATATAAAAATTCATTGAAAATGGTAGCAAAGTTTTCTTTGACTCCATGTAGATGCCTGTATACAAATACATAGGAACTTAAATGTGTATGTATTTTCTAACATTGTTTATGTTTTTTTTTTCTATATTTTTATTTTATGGCATGCAGTTATTAAAGTTGGAGATGCTCCCAATCCCAGAAGTTCAGCTCGAATGGCCCCTAACAAACGCTACCAAATGTACATGCAGTTATGGAAGATGCAGCCCCCTATTGGTGATGACAATAGACGCAATGTCAGGAATGAAGTGCATACTAGGATGCTCCAAAAAGAAGACATAAAGGTCAGTCTGCAAAAGTGGATCTTTATTTTTTGTGTTAAATACTAGTTTCATGCTTTCAGAATACAGTGGGGGTCTACTTCATTGGAATTGGTATGCAACAAAGGGTGAGTTTGAATTACAGTTCAATAAAGAAATAACTGAATAATATATATACAAAATTGCTTCCCTTTTCATAGAAATATTGTAGTCCACTGTAACAACTTTCTTAAGCAATATGTTGTTGTCTAGTTATTCAGTAATGCCGTTATAATTTCAATTGCAAAAAGGTTTGAGCCCCTTTACTTGAGCAGATTTGTGTTTTCTGATCTCCTAAAAGCAGTATGGAAACCTCCAATTTACCCCTTCCCTACACTGGTCCACACAAGAGATTGAACTATAACACTCTGAGCTTGCTACAATCATGGAAGTTGTGCTTTACAGAATTAAAAAAAAAAAAAATGTGTAGACTTATGATCTATATAAAAGCTTACAGTTTAATCAGAAAGTTATTTGCTTAACTACGAGTCATTGAGTTGCTTAACTATGAGTCATTGAGTTGCTTAACTATGAGTCATTGAGTTGCTTAACCTTAACTATGAATCTTTGAGTTGCTTAACTATAAATCTTTGAGTTGCTTAACTATGAGTCATTGAGTTGCTTAACTATGAGTCATTGAGTTGCTTAAGCTTAACTATGAATCTTTCAGTTGCTTAACTATGAATCATTGAGTTGCTTTGTGAAAGAAAGAAAACATGAAAACATAACTGGTACATTTTTAGGGTATTTAACTATCTTATTGAAGTTCTGTACTTCAAGCCATGTTCAAAAAAAGATATTGTAGAATTACACTGTACCATATATATTAGACTTAAAATTTATTTTTTTTTCTTTCAAAAAACTTTTTCTTCTGTTTTCAGGTTTATCAAAAGACCTACATTCCAAATTCATATGTTGTACCCACTGAGAAGCCACGCTATGATCTTCGGTGGCAAGTACGCAAAGCTAATGCTATGTATGAAATGCCACCTCATGGATTTTACCATGAAGTGTAACATTCTTAATGAAACAAAAAGAAAAACATACAAACGAATTAGGCACTTAATTGCAACACTTTACCGTCCAGTAAATTCCAAAATGATTGACTTTCTCACGTAAGAACTTATAATTGCTTTTCATCAGAACAAAAGACATTCGAGAAAAGGTACAATTTCAAGGGAGGACAAAACTGTCATTAATTAGTCAATTAGAAGTTATACTATGGAACAGCATGTAAATACTGGTACTAGAAAAAAAAAAAAAAAATATTTTCTAAAAATGATACACATTAACAGATTTTTTAACATACAATTTATATCACCAAACTTTCTTCAAAATGGAGAAAAATTGGAGGGGGGAAGAGAGTACTGATTAGATGTTGTCCATGTCATATTTGTTTTGAACCATTCTTGCAGGAATTGATGATGAATTTTTTCTGTAAGTGTAGTGCAGCCTATGCTATTGAAATTGTTTTTAGCTTAAGTTTTGAACAACTGTGGAGAAATTTTCAATAAGAGACTGATTTTAATACAAATATTTTATTATGTAAATTTATTCATTCTGTTTCTACTTAAATTATATTTAACAAATATTTTTTTTTTACAAAATAGTCCTTTTTTTTGTAGACTGCATAAAGTTTTTACAAAATGTGTTGATGATTTAATTATTCTTTTATAAGGATTTCATCTACTTCTCTTTGTACATAATTGCTGCTAATAAAATTACCAATTTGCATATCTTAAAACATTCATTTTGTTGGTTCATTTTGTTAAGTTAGCCGAATGTTCAATTTGTGTCATTGTTAACTCAATCTATTTAAACTTTTAGCTCAAATTTAAGTCTATTGAGGTACAGTGTCCAGTGCTGAAAACATTAGGAATTTACGAAGCGTGTACATGTTTAATACTAGGAAGTTTTGTTAACATATGTATTCATATGACAGTTTTATTTATTAAGAGAACATTTAATTTAGTAATTTACTCAAGTTTAAGAGATGAACCAAAATGAAAATAAAATGTAGTCAAACCTATGACTATGACACAAATTTTTGGAAATCTAAGCAACCAATATTGAGATCTAATAGGAGTAATAGCTTCACTTCAACTTGTATTTGTGAAAGCTTTCATTATGGACATTTTCATGGACATTCTATATTAGGTTAAAATAAAATCACACTTTGTGATCAAAAGATAAAGATTTACTGCTGCATAGTTGAACAACTTTATAGAAAATAAATAAATATAGGTAACTCTGCCAGACAAAGTCAAAACAGAGGAGGTTTGGGTTACAAAGCCTTCCTCAACTACAAAACAAACAACAAAAGAGCAAAATAGGGTTAGGTTAAGTTATCTGTCCAATGTTGTTCTATATCCAGATGGAAAAGAAATGAGCTGTGCTGGTGTAAAAGCATGTGAAATCAGAAGGGGCAGTGATGTCTTTTTTTGTTTTGTAGCTGATGAAGGCCCAGACAGAAGTCCCTTGTTTTTAATTTCTCCAGGTAGCGTTACCTATATTTATGTTTATTGCGTTTCTATATAATTTAAAGATAGTCACACCTTGTATCAACTGTCACCTAACTAGATCTAGTCGTCTAAAATCTTCCTTTAATTTGTCATTGGCATTATATTCAATGTGTGAGTATGAATAAAGAGTTATCCTTGGCGTCGGGTTCTTCAGTTAATAAATTTGAAAAGTACAGTTGTGTAACAAAATTGTTCTCATTATGTCAATTAAATGAATGCATCATTATATTAGAATTGTTCATGTTAGAGCTGTGTATTAATGATATGAACATAAAATCATTTATTATCCGCACTTCATACTTCTCAATACATATTATATACATTACTGTTTATACTGCACTTATCAGAAAGTTGCACAACCATTCTCTTAAATCTCATTGCTTTGTTTATACTAATGCTTCATTGGCCTCATTGGCTTAAGAGGTTACAAGCATAATGCCTCTACTAGAATGCTCTTCTAGGTACTAAAAGTACTAATTTTCATTGTCCTCTTCAAAGCAAATAAAAAAAATGAGTTGGCTATTTTAAAAACTATTTCGGGCACTTGTGTTTACTAGATGTCTATCCAAAAGATGTGCTGATTTGTACTGATAAAAAGACTGCTTTGATTGATCCTTATTAGAAATTTGTTGTGATTACAACAGATATAGTTCTCATTCTAGCATTTTATTTTTATTTAACCACTTTAAACAAATTAGACTTACGAAGTGGACTTCAGTTATGTCCATTTTTAGATGACATCTTTGATGCTGGTTTAAAACACCACATTAAAGTACTAAACAGTTAATTGATCAATCTAATGAACTATTAAAACTCAACAAGTGAAGGAACATTATAAAAACAATTTATTTGTCTTCTTTTAAAACTGTAAAGGCTTTGTGAAAGGTTTGTACATAGTGCTGTCCTCTTTGGGCCTTGTGCGGAAATCTTCAGGTCTGAGTTTATTGACATACTTGGTTTCTACAGCAGTTGTGTGAAGTTCTTCTAGAAGCTTCCCTTCGATTCTTTCCAAAGCAGCAAGTGTCAGCACCAAGGTTTCATGTTTCAATATGGAGAAAACATTTAAACCTACAAAGTAGACCAACATAGAGAAAACATTAAAACCTACAAAGAAGACCAACATAGAGAAAACATTTAAACCTACAAAGTAGACCCACATAGAGAAAACATTTAAACCTATGAAGTAGACCAACATAGAGAAAACATTTAAACCTACAAAGTAGACCAATATAGAGAAAACATTTAAACCTACAAAGTAGACCAACACAGAGAAAACATTTAAACCTACAAAGTAGACCAATATAGAGAAAACATTAAAACATGGGAAGTAGACCATACAATGTACCTTGTTTTGTTTTCCCAACAAAATGAATGTTTGCATTAACACATTCACTCCTATAGTGACAGAATGTAAACAGTTCATTCCTAATACAGAAGTATTGTGATCAAATGTGTCAAAGGTCACCAATAACAATCAAAGAGCTCTCCTTATCTCTTACAGAATTAGAATTTATTAAAGTAAAAAAAAATATATATATATATTTTATTTTTTTCCCTACAATTTTTTTAATAAAAGGGCAGATAATGCAGTGCATAAGGGCAACCATAGAAATGGGAGTTTTATGAGTTGTTGTTTTATTTGTTCTCTAGTGTCACCACCTCAAAGTTGGTGCCATTGGGTGGACACCCCAGTTAAT
>JADKLZ010000104.1:13158957-13194940 GCA_021533235.1 Biomphalaria straminea
TGTCACCACCTCAAAGTTGGTGCCATTGGGTGGACACCCCAGTTAATATATTATGAACTCAATTCACTACCATGTTGTGAGAATGTGAACACTTTTAATGATATGTGAACAGTCAGTTGAGAGAGAAACTTTGAAGAGTCACTAGTATGTAGTTGTTACAAGAAGTTGATTTGATAAAGTTGTTTAAGATTTTGTAATGGACTGAAGTTATTTACTATGAGTTATTTGTGAATCATTCTATCAAGGATATTTGAATCATTCTGAAGTTGTGTATCATTTTCTACAAGTGGTGTATATATTTGTACTTATTAAAGTATTATTTGTGTCTGCTATAAGACGAGTTATTTCCTCATTTTACAAGTGAAGTTAGTACGTATAGATATATAGAGTATTGATCCTGACGAGTCTACTATTAACAAGTTAATGAATGAACCCGCATGTCACCTCCACGCCTACAGTGAACGCAGTGCTACAGTAATATTCAACATATAAAACCAGGGTGATTTGTGATCAAATGTGTCAAAGGTCACCAATAACAATCAAAGAGCTCTCCTTATCTCTTACAGAATTAGAATTTATTAAAGTAAAAAAAAATATATATATATATTTTATTTTTTTCCCTACAATTTTTTTAATAAAAGGGCAGATAATGCAGTGCATAAGGGCAACCATAGAAATGGGAGTTTTATGAGTTGTTGTTTTATTTGTTCTCTAGTTATTGAAACTATACATTTTTTTTATTGTTCTATTCTGTGTGTGAGTTAATTTCATTCTCTCTTTTCGAAGGAGTTAAAGTGATTTTTGAATTCACAGGAAACAGAAGTGAATGGGTTAACAGAATAGAAACACACATAAAATTGAAAAGAAAAGTTGACGTGGTTTACATTAATGTAAGCCGTTAAGCAAATAGAAGTTACTCACCATAAGCTGGCATAAGATTAAAACCACGAATCTGGTGCACTGCTTCAGAAATTTTCTCAGGCATGACATCACAACTGAAATTAAGAAGAGGTCAGCAGCAAAGTTAAATCTGAGGTTGCTGGAAAAGTTCTTTGAAAATAATATTTGAAAAAAATTATAATAAGTAACTATGCACAGCTATGAATGTATTTTGTAACATATTATATATTCAGATATAGTCAACAAGTTTACGCCATAAAAGAATGCCTTAACATTTAGACACTTACTCATCCACAAAAAGAATCGAATGTCCCCAAAATCTGACATCTGCCATTTCTGAGAGAAACTGTTTAAAAAAGTAGAATATGTAAATAAAAGTCTCAATATAGACATATACACTAACTCACTAATTGAAAATATTTTAAAACTACCTTTTGAAAAAATTACAGAAAGTATGACAAAAAAGCAAAAAATGAGTTTAATTTGTAGTCTATTTTTAGATTTGAATTAAATTTACAAAAAAGAACAGTTCACTAGAGGACAGAGGTCAGCTATTTAGAAATGGGCTCTTAATGACTTACTTCTGGATCAGCTGTGGGTATGTCAAAGTTATCAACTATCACCAGGTCATTCTGAAGAAATACAAAACAATTTGGCAAACATTGAGTTAGAAGACGGAGCATTAAATTCATTTAAAGTTACAAACATGACAATAAGAAAAAACATGTTATTAGATAAAGAAGGTCAAATGTAAGCTTTTTTCCATTAAAAATACATTTGATAGAAGTTAGTTATATAGTACAGTGATTTTATATTAGCTGAAGTCACTGCAGTAGTTTATGAGAAAAGATGGAATTTTCTTTCATTGAGTTTGATAATATTTAACTCCTAATAGAAATAATTTCAACACTGCATTTCTTCAATGCATTACTAATAATTGGTAGGTGTAGGTAAATTGAGAGACATCTGCAACTTGTATAATATATAACGCAACTGAGATACAACAACATGCAGTCAACACCCGAGGATGAATTGAGAGACAGCTACAACTTGTATAAAAACTTGGCATCTCTAAACTAAAATACAACGTGTCACAGTCAACACCCGAGGTTGCATACTGAGCCACTGAAAATCAAATCATTTTTCTTCTTTTAACCTTTGAGTGCTCATCTGGTGCATGTTTAAACCAGCTTGGTAGCTCTAAGAGTCTATCCACCCTAACTAGTTATCAGCCTTGTCTAAGTTCCTACCATTTGTACAATGAATGACAACAATTATCTGTATTACTAAATAACAAAGACACACTAGTAGATAATGTACAAAGAAGAAATGTCTCACCTGTGTATATTTGCATGTGAGAGCTACTCTCAACCCCATAGCTCTCTGTGATCGAGGAAGCATATAAAAATAATTGATGGGGCCTCTTGGACCAAAAGCTTTAGCTCCTGTTAGACACAAAATTATTTAAAAACGGTTAATTTGGAAAAAAAAGCAAAACAAGAAAACTAGAAATAAAACAAATTTTCATGACATTAATATTAGTCCTCTACTTTTTCTCAATAATGTAAGAGTAAAATGATTCACCTTGAATGAATAATGGGGACCTAATACTTCCTGCTCTAGCTTTTCCTAGACCTTTCTGTGGCCAAGGTTTTCTGCCACCTCCTGGCATTTCTGCACGACTGGGTTCAAAATTATAATTCTGAATATTGAGAAATGAATTTATAAGTAGGAAATCTTTCTTGAACATAACAAAACATAACTTAAACAATAGAAAAATATTTTGGTTTAAATATTAAATCATATACTTATACATATATGGCCTGTTAGAAGTATAATGACTTGTAACTTTATATTTATAAAAATAATATACTTGGAAATAAATCATTTACAAGCAATCTAAGATTCACTTCTGAACTCACAATGTATCTATACATTTTTTGCCAATGAACATTCTTGTGAAGAATATCAACCCTGGATAGAACATATGGTTATTAGTTGACTCATGATGTAAAAATTAACAATTTCAATTGAATAATTATTAAATTTATAATTATTAACAAATGGAGTCCAAATTTTATCTTTGAAATGACAATAATTAAAATTATTACTCTCTTCGGATAAGTATGAACTAGATTTTAACGAGCCACTTTAAAAAAAAACAAACAAGTGCTTACAAACAGATTTCAACACTTTTTGAAATTATGCTGTCCATAGAATAAGCCTGGAAATGAAAATGGTGTATTCAGTGTGTTCTACAAGGTCTGTTAGGTCCCGAAAAATTGGAGATTTCCACACTAAAAGTTAATCACAGTAATCTGCCCTTCATTTACACTTTGATATTTAAAATATCCCATTTATGTTCTTTAAGAAATGAACTACAATAAGAGGGACAAAGAATGACAAAGCTAAAGAAAAACATAAGAAAATAAAAGGAGGAAATTGGGAGATATTTTGAAATAAAAAGACAAAATAAACAATGCCAATGCCATGATATTGAAGAGGCCTGTCGCCAACTAAATTAAACAAATTATATTGAGCTGCAAGCAAAAGGGCTTAGTAATCTGATTCTACAGTGCTGAAAATTGTACAAAAAAAAAAGAATCTATGGTTTATTAAAATACTTTGCTTATTAATACTTTTGTAAAAGTATTAAGTAATTTTGTACACATGACATTATATTTATATTATATTTATATCTATTTCTTTTACTACTTTTACTTTGTAATTGTAACTAGATCTAGAATCTAGATCTAAATTAGGGCACTAGAGATTATCATTGATTATGGTTATAAAGTTATTTACTAATAATATGTCTACTCCATAGTGACCATAGAGTCGAGATAGACCATTGCCGTAGGCATAGTAGTCCATAGCCATAGAGTATAGAGTATATATCTAGACTATCTCTATGATGAATAGATTCAATAGATTTATACTATAAACTTGTATAACTATTCCTTAATTATTTGTTGTCAGGATGTCTTATATATTAATGATTAATTCTAAGACCTCGAGGTCTGTAGGGCAGATAGATACTTTAAAAAAGATTTTTACTTCAAATAGTTGGGCTTACTCTGGCATAGCTAACAGAAGTATAGATAGTGATTGTCATCTGTTTCTGAGGCTTATGCTTAATGAGGGTGTTATGTGGCCAATACAATGACAAACTGCCTTTACTTTTCCCCAACTAATGTCAGGTACCCATTAGGCCAAGTGCTTTATCACTCAAACACCGCACCTCTTGAATACTTCTGTACACCTGTTCAATTAAAATACTTTACTTAACAATACTTCTGTACACCTGTTCAATTAAAATACTTTACTTAACAATACTTCTTTATACCTGTAGACCCTAAAACTTGCCATTCATAAATTAGCTTCCAAGTGTGAACATCTCCAATAGAGATAAATTATCCAAACTATGTAGAAGTTACGTTTCTTTTGAGATCTAAAGTTGGAGTTAAGTTTACCAGTTTCTATAACCACTAGGATGAAGTGGTGACAAGAGCTGTATAACTAAAGCATCCCACTTGAAAACAGAAATGATTTTCTGTGGGATGACACCTCAAAAAATGGTCTGACCCAGAAAGATCACACCTATAGTAGATTTGGCATATAAAAGCTATGTCTCTTTGTTATTCATACCATTGGGACAAATCTAAGCTCAGTGGCAAGGGTGTGCAGGCAGCCAACACAGCTAGCACAACAATCACTATCTATACTTCCATTAGCTATGCCAGAGTGAGCCCTAAATTACAATTCAAAGTAAAAATCTTTAAAGTATCTACCAGAATCCCAGCACAAGAATGTGGAGCCAAATGTCTGATCACTTGGCCATCCTTCCCTTTACATTTCTTGCTAAAAAATCTAATTACTCTACTGTAATGTAAAGCAAAAAGCAACGACAAAGACCAAGTCAATCAACCAGCAGCTTTCAACAATAAAGATCAGAATTCAAGAGCAATCCAATTTCATAACACTTGATGTGGTTGCATATTAATGTCTTCTCATTTCCCCAAAACTCACCTAGGATAAGTGGCAAAGACATCTGGATGCAGGTCAAGCAGTCCCAACTTTTTGCTCTCAATAGAAGACAACGAATCCAACCATGCTAGACGTGGGTGAGTGTGGTCAACAGGAAACTTTACTGACCTTGACAATATTTGAGGACAATCCTTAGTTTCGACAGGGGCTATTAAAAAAAAAAAAAGAATGAACTCAAAACTATTTTTATTTTCGAAAATGATTAAACTAAATATAGATTAAACAATATTTTCAAATATTTTAAATACATTAAGATTAAATTTAGTCATCAACAGCTGCCTTAGAAAAATTTGGCTAGATATAATGGCTAAGCACTAATTTTAAAAGCAGCCTTTGGTAGAGTCCTGTTAAAGCATAGATAAGCATTAGGATGTGATAAACAGGGCATGATCAGCTTCACCAGACATTGTATGGAAGTATCCAAGAAGAAGAGACCAGCAATGCAATAATGAGGCATGCACCAAAATTACACTTGGAACCAGCTAAAAGTAAGGTACACAACAAGATTCTGGTGATGTTTTGATGAACAATCAATATGTCAACAGAACTGACTGGCAGTCAGTGAGAATGATATTATATTATAATAATTTATAGAGCCTTGTTAACAAACATAATGTAGGCTCAAGGCATTGTGATAACATTATAGTATAATTATTCTTCTCCTATCTCCTAACAGTACTTCCAAACTAACATTTCTTTCCAATCAATATATTATATATATATATATAGCTCCTCCTTCGTGTTCGAAGATGAGCACATTTCTCAATTCCTATGGACTCGAAGATGGCTGTATAGTCCAATCTTCGCTTTGAAAAGCCGGCCGCATATGTGGCATGGGTGAGTTTTGTCAGTTGCAGGTGGGCCTGCTTTTTCTCTCTGCTTTCTGTTGTTTCGGCGCTCTATCGCACTGGCCACTCTTCTTGCTTCAAAACTTGAGACTCCGAGACTCACAGCTTCTCGCCATGCAGAGCGATCTTGAGCTAGTGCTTCCCAGCCATGAATGTCGATACCGCACTCCTTGAGAGAGCTCTTGAGGGTGTCTTTGTAGCGCTTGTATTGGCCGCCTTGGGAGCGCTTTCCTGTACAATACTCTCCATACAGAAGTCTCTTGGGAAGGCGATTTTCTGGCATGCGGACTACATGACCCGCCCATCGTAGTTGGGACCTTTTTACTGTCGCATTAATACTGTGCATGTTGGACAGCTTTAAGATTTCTGTGTCTGGTATGTAGTCAGACCAACGCACCTTATGGATACTCCTTAGACAGCGTAGGTGGAAGCGTTTAGCTTTTTGGTGTGGCGGGAGTCCAAGGTCCATGACTCTGATGCATATAGGAGTGACGGAAGAACTACAGCACTGTAGACTTTCAGTTTTGTGGTTAAACTGAGTCCTCTCCTTTGCCACACTTGCTCTTGAAGTCTGCCGAAGGCAGCACTGGCACGAGCAATACGGAAGTCAACCTCATCATCTAGGTTGGCGCTTGCTGATATGGTGCTTCCCAGATAGACAAATTTTTTGACATTTGCTAGTTTCTGGCCATCTATGAGAATGTCTGGTTCTGTAACAGCTTTATTTGGAGGAGGTTGGTGCAGCACTTCTGTCTTTTTTACATTAATGGTGAGTCCAAAATTTGTGCAGGCATTAGCGAAGAGGGACAGGCTCTTTTGAAGGTCTTCTTCGTTTGCAGCGTTTAGGGCACAGTCATCTGCAAATAGCAGGTCTCTGATGCAGTCGAAGTTTACCTTGGTCCTTGCCTTGAGTCTCTGAGCATTAAATAAGCTTGCATCTGTGCGATACCGTATGTCAACTCCAAAGCTTTCTCTGCAAAAGGCATCTTTCAGCATGGCGGTAAACATTAAGCTGAAGAGTGTTGGAGCCAGCACACAGCCCTGCTTCACGCCATTTGAGACAGGAAAAGGCTTGGAGTAGTCTCCGTTGTCTTGAACTCTTGCTTGCATGTTATCATGGAACTGACGCACCATTGTTATAAATTGATCAGGGCAGCCGAATTTGGACATGATTTGCCAAAGGCCAATATATTAGTACTTACCCAGTTAACATTCATTTCTCCTATCATTTATCAGTACTTCCCCAGTCAACATTTCTTTCTTTAATACAGTACTTCCCCAGAAAAGCTGTCTGCCTTTAGAGCTTTTTTGTGAGCTACTTTTTTGAGATTTGATTTTTTCTTTAAAAAAAAACAAACAAACAAACAAAAAAAAAACAACCAAGAAATACACACAGACCTGGGTTAGGTTCACTAACAGGTGTAGTGACTTCTTGAAGTCTACAAGAACTTGAAGAGAACTCCTGTAAATTTAAAAAAAGACTTTTTTTTTTTTTATTAATGTAATGTGCTAGTCACTAAATAAAGCTCTGACATTTTCACAATAAAACATTAATATTAATCAGCATTTGAAAGCCAGGTGAGCACAGTTATATTGTTAGGAGCCCATGATACTCTCTTAATCCTACACCAACACAGAACTACAAGTTGCAGATTGCAGATTATGAGATTATGTTAATAATATCATCATCCACAGTAGTCATTGTTCCTCCCCTTTTCTTAACTTTCTCTTTCAACACACATTCCCACACTTATATGCTAAGCTGCACAACTAACATATATTGACTTATAATGTAAAATGGATGGCTGCCTGGTCGTGCAATCTGTTGTTTGGATTATCAATGGTCCCGGGATCAAACCCTATACGCTCCCATTCCCTGTTATCCGGTGGGAGACTGGATTAGGAAGTAAACTCTTCAACTCTGAATGGAACATCCAAAACAAAAACTACATAGACTCTAATCTCTATATATACAAAGGAAACTCTGCTGGATCAAAATAATGACAGCTGGTATGGAGTTTTGTGTGCACTAATAGATCCCGAAAGACATTCTATACGCTGAGCTAGCAGAGGGAGCCAGACCTAAGGGCCGCCCAAGATTAACTTACAGAGATGTCTGCAAGCGAGACATGAAGGCAACGGGCATCGACCAAAGCATGTGGGAGGAGATAGCCCAAGACCGAACAGCATGGAGACAGACTGTGCGTGCTGGCACGAACTTTGCTGAATGCAAAAGAAATGAAGCTGCTTCGGCCAAGAGAATGAAAAAGAAAGCTTCCCTGCTGTCAGCCAGCCCTAAAACTGAGGAATATAAATGCACGAACTGTGGCAAACTATGCAGATCCAGAATTGGCTTGATCAGCCACTCCAGATTCTGCCCCGTCTCAAGACGTAACCAAAGCCAGTGACTCACCTCGGCGCATCCATTGTCTTCCGAGACAGAAGGAGCCATATATAATAGATTTTATAATTTTATCAATTATTGTTCTGTCTGAATATCACTTGTTGACAAGTGCAAGACACAAGAGGTGGTGATGAAGCAGGCAAGATAAAAATGTACAAAGATCTATTGGTCAGTGGTGGGGAGGAAGTTAATACTCAATACTCACATACTGTCCAGCTTGTTTGGACATGGGGTAATTTCTATTTAGTAATTTTGTACACATGACATTATAATTATAAATAGTATATTTATATCTATTTCTTTTACTACTTTTACTTTAATTAAATTGTAACTAGATCTTATAGTCAATATAGTTATACTTATAGTAGAATTAGATCATCATGAATAAACATGATATAAAAATATAATATATATATAATTATATATCATATACTGATATAGTATCATATATCATAATAATCATATACATGATGATGATATAGTCATATACTCATTATCATCATAAATCATTATGATAATTCAATTGATATAGTCATATAATGTCATATATCATATATTATACTGATATTGATATAGATCTAAGTATTCTAAGCTAATATTTTTTTACTAATAATAATAGTAATAACTAATTAGATCTACTTTTGACAAGACTTAGACTACATTTTATAAAGAATAATGCTCACCCGCAATTTTATTTTACAATATAGCTCTTGTCTTGCCACAAGCTTCATATATTTGGAAAAAGCCATGATAAAGAGCTCTAATGATCTAATGTTTCAAGTGGAAATTGACATTCACAAATCCTACAATAAGTCAGCCATTATGGAGCATGTAAATAAAATGAATAGCCTCCCTTTAAATTATAAAGCTCTAGCCTATATAAGATATTATGATCTATTTATAGATTTTTTTTTTTTTTTTAAATAGTCGTAACTAGACTAATAGAATCTAGATCTAGATTTTCTAGATCTATTCTACAATAGCAGAAAAAAAAAACAAATCACTTACAATACTTAGATCTACAAATGAAGTCAAATGTGACACTACAAATTAGAATCTAGATCTAGATCTAGACTCTATTTCTAGACCTCTTTGAGACTAATAATCTTCATCAGCAATTCATGGCATCTGGGCTTACTTTTTTCGTGACTACTGGAAGAGGAACTGAGACATTTGCAGTGGAAGAAATATCAGAAAAACTGAATTGCCCCGTTGTATGAAAATGAAGGGCCTACTTTATACTAGAAAAAATATATGTAGAATTACTACTACTAGATCTAGATCTACATCTTACTTTTAGATCTATATCTAGATAGAGCTAGACGTAGTCCCGGCGTAGTAGAACTAGATGGTTTAAAAATTATCTAGGCTACCTGATGACGTTTTGAAACTAATAAAATTAAAAGCAGAA
This sequence comes from Biomphalaria straminea, assembly GCA_021533235.1. Taxonomy (NCBI): domain Eukaryota; kingdom Metazoa; phylum Mollusca; class Gastropoda; family Planorbidae; genus Biomphalaria; species Biomphalaria straminea. The sequence continues at coordinate 13,168,568 of JADKLZ010000104.1, forward strand.
GCTGCCTTAGCTTAGGCAAGTTAGGGCACTTAGGCTTAGTTCTGGTGTGGTGATTGGCAGTAGTTGGGGCTATTGACAGGGGCCCCTCAATATGGAGATTCCTCATTAGCCCATGAAAAAAAAAAGTCAGTCATCTAATGTATTATATATATATTTAATATATAGATATATATATAATTTGTCTATCTTCTGCTCACTCCCTCCACAGATCAAGCCAATGTGTCAAGGCTTTGTCAATTAATTAAAGTTAAGGCCTGCCATTAAAGCTTTTCTATTTACTGCCAAATTGCCTTGTCTCCATTGACATTTATTATTATCAACGCAAAGTATTTTCAAATAATTTTGTGTCAATAATTTAAAGCTTGAATCTTTTAAAGCTGTAGATGTAATACAAAAACTTGCTCTAGTTTGAATTTTGTAAAATGTTATTGCAAGTGCAAAATAATTTAGGAGCTAGTAGAATTGACTAAAATATCTTTCATAACATTCAATTTATATTTTTCAATTTCAGATCAAAAAAAGGGATGGTAAAGTGTTTTTCATTGTTCCTTTTTGTGAGCAAATCAAAGAACAACTTTTGGCCTTGAAGTCAGTTGAACGAATATTTGTTGCTATTACTGATTATACAAACAAACATTTTATTGAAGGTGAGATACGTTCAGCTTTTAAGTATTTTTTAGAAATATTTAAAATAATTTAAGCTCAGCTGAAATAGTTCTGAGATAAAAAAAAAGAATTTGGTTTCCATCTCTTTTCACAGACAAGAGAACTTTCCTAAACAAGTTTATGAAAGAACTTTCAGACAGAGATAATTTTACAAGTGCTCAGAAAGTGATTGAAGTACTAGAAACATGGTCTTCTGAAAAGTATTCTATGTGTCATCAGAACTCTGAGAGCCGTGCTTGTTTACCTGAACATGAGAGCTGTGCTTGTTTACCTGAACATTGCTGTAAAAAGAAAAATGATTCAGCCATATTTGTTAATTGTTCAGAACAATATGATAGCACCTTGACAAAGGAAATGCCACCTTTGAAAAAAGCAAGGTTGGTAAGTTGTGTCCACGAAAAGAATAATATCAACACGGAGCTTCTTGAAGCATCAGACAGTCACTCTCAGGACTTAACTAGTGACATAAATAAAATAAAAGAAGTATCAAGGCTTTGTTGTGAATCAGCTAATGCATTACCACATGTAAAAACTACTTCCCTTGTTGATACAAACAATTCTCAAGTGAATGGAAAAGTTATCAAGAGTTTTAAAACTTTTCGTTTTTCTATTAAATGCTCTGGAAAAGTGAAAAGATGGTTGGACATAAAGGTTATTATAAAATTCTTGAAAAATCTAATTATTTAAATGCTTGAGTATTTTTATTTTATTTTTTCCCTTAAAGAACTGTTTTAGAATGTTAAATTCATATTCTTGTTTAGTTAGATTGTAAGAATTGTTCAGTTCAAAACTAAATGGCAATAAATGTTTCAGAGACTGTCCAAGAATTTAGTTTGGCCAATAACCAAGGCTACTAGATGGAAGGCAGATTTGCACCATCCTGATTTTGAGGTAATTTCCCCTCCTTTATTCTTGGGAATCTAATTCTTTGTAAGTTAGAAAATGCAAAATTGTGTGTAAATAACTGAAACTGCCAAGAGATTGATCTTTTTGCTTTTCCCATAATCCCAATTGCCTATATAATGTTTATATTTGATGAAAGAATTTCTTTACTTTCAGATATGCATTCATATAAGTGATGAATTTGTAACAGCAGGTATTCCTTTAACAAAGTTAGTTATCATCATTTTAAAAGAAATATTAATGTAAAAGCAGTATCTTTCAAGAATACAAGTTTTATAAGCTATAAGAAAAATATTAAGACATAGCCCCCTGTACATTTTTTTTATTCTTCCCTAAAACATTATGTCTGTTTAAGGTTTCCCCTGTCAAAGAGAGATTATAAAGTCGACTCCGGCTTGAGATCAACTATTGCATGGATTATGTCACATTTGGCTAACATTCAGGTATTGAACTGAAACTAGAAGTTGTTTTTTTTTTGTCTTCTCTTTGAATCTTGTGTTCTGGATATAACAAAATCTTATCAGTAAAAAGTGAGAAAGGTGTAATATTTATGGAGAAAAAAAGGGACATAATTTATCATTATTTTATTGCTACCTATTGAACTCTTTCTTAACAATATGTTTGCCTGATAAATTAATTTTGGATTGCATGAGACTTACAAACTAATTTTTGTAACAAATATTTACTGACAATGTTCCTAGTCAGGTGATATTGTATTGGACCCTATGTGTGGCAAGGCTACTGTGCTGATTGAAGCCAACTCAGAGTATAAAGTAAGTATATTTTATATTTTTAAAAATGAAAGTATAGTATGTGGCATATAATAATAATTATCTTTATTGTCCATAAGGAAATTTGTGTTATTATGTGTTATTAACTTAGTTTCCAAGCAGAAGGTGTCAAGCTGAAATCTTAGAAGTTACATTTTTTATAAGATACCACAAAAACAAAAACTGACATTTATTTGGAACAGTTAAGGTGCTTTGAATATCTCATATTTGAACTGCTTGCTGGGATTCTTTTTTGATGACCTGCTAACTATTGTAAAAAAAAAAAAAAACAACTAAAACTGAAAGTCCATATTACAAGGTCTTCAGGACTCGCAAAGACCTTCCTTCGGTGGTACCAGCAAAAAAACATAAAAGAATGGACAGACCTGCCACTGAAAGAAGTTCTATCAAAGCAAAAGATAGGAATGGAGACAGATGGTTGAAAAATGTGTGCAATTAGCATGTCAATTCATTACATTGCTAATATAAGTAGAATTATTTAATTACTATTCTTTTGAAAAACACATTGTTAATTGATTTGATTTTGTACCATTCCCAGACTAGTTTGTACTTGGGAAGTGATAGTGATACAAATCAGATAACAATAGCTAGTCAAAATGTGTCCAGCTGCAGTGACATTATTTCAACTGTGTCACTAGTCCTGGCTGATGGCCTAAGTAAGCTTTAGTATTCATCCATTACTTATCTTTGTTTTAATGTTTGATAGGAATCTGTTGTCACTGCCTTAAGTAATCAAGTCAAGAACTTGTATTTTCTGCTTATTTCCAGACATGCCTTACAGAGATAGTTGTATTGATGCAGTGATCTGTGATGCTCCTTTTAATCAAAATCATAAAATTCATGCTGACAACATAGACAAATTTTACCTCATGTTTTTGAAAGAGATCTATAGGTAATAATTTTTTTCAAGATATATCAAATAATCAATCAGCATTTGAGTCTATTATTACACAATTATTGGCTTGGACATTACCAAAACTCAGATTAAGCATACATTTGTAACTTTCCAAATTTTAAAACAAATGTAAGGATATTTTGATCTATAATTAGGATTTAATAATCTGATCAGGTATAAATATTTATGTGGTGAAATGATATTAGAGAAGACTAAAGAAAATAGAATTCAAACCAAAGGTATGTCAAATGGTATTCTGTTAACATTAAATTAATGAATTAAGTTGTATATCAACATTGTTCAAATATTGAAATTTTTCTTTTAGAAATAATTAAAACCCTTTTTTGCAAGTTTTAAATGTGGGCCTGAAACTGAATTAAACTTAACATCATATTTGTATGTTTTTGCAAAGGAACTGGGTTTGAATTTTTGGTAGGGGCGCTGGGATTGTAATACAAGAACAGCATCCTAAAGTGTCTTAGTTCATTGAACTCTAAAAACGTATCTGGCCATTGATGGGAAAGTATATGTTGTGCTTTATGCTGCCCACATGAACATTCTTGTAACCATTGACCACAACAACAGTGAATTACACTAGTATTTTCATTATAATTTGCCTTTTCAGAGTTCTGGTGCCAGGTGGCCGCTGTGTATTACTTGTATTGGATGAAATGAAAGAAAAATTGATCAGTCAAGTAATCTCAGGTCCAGACAGACTTCAAACTTCTGACTCTGCATATTTTGTTCCATTAATTTATGTTGAAAGTCATCCAGTTAAACTGGGAGAGACTCAAGCTTGTATTCTAGTACTTAACAAATAAACCACTCTATAGAGTGTTGACTTTAAACATTTTTATTTTAAGTAATTAACTGTCTTTAGGAAACTAAAAAGAACATATTCTTTTAGTGAGTTTAATTAAGTAGTTATTTAATTTAGAAAACAAAAGACTAAATTATGTTAGTATGTCATTTCTACACATCTTTATTTTGTCACTGAAGTAGCCAGAATAACAAAAATCATGTGTGTTCCTCTTCATAAAACTTTTCAAGTTATTTTATAAATAAACTTTAAAAAATGCCATTAAGTCAGGAGAAAAAAAAATGACAGAAAAAAATAGTTATAGTGTAAATATAGTAGCCCAAGCACTCATCTGCATTTTCTTTATGCCAGTAATTCATTACAAACAATGTACATTGAAAGTTAAATTCAAATGAGCAATATTAAGATCTCTTAGCACCTGTATTTCAATAAATCACATTAAGACAACATGGCAAGCTAACTTGGAAAGGTACATCATTAAATTAGTGCACATAAAACTGTTACTAGAAAAAATTTAAATCTTTGTTTTATTAGAAAAATTGTAGCACTGAAAGTAAATAGGATTACAGTACTATTAGCTTTATTTTTTTGTGTGGACAATTTAGACCATTATACAGGCCCCCATATAGCATAAAGAACAAGTGTTATGTGAGTTGTGTACAAACTCATGTCACATTATATCTGACATTACAAATGTTGGAATTAATTCACTTATTTTGAACAATAGAGACCTGTTTAGTATTATGAAAGTTGGATGTTAACATCAAGAACCAATAGTGAATTACTACATATATAATTGAAATATAAATCCAAATACTGACTGCCCATCAGGACAAAGGTTAAGATAACAACCCCAATAGTTCACTAAATGTCCTAGTTTCAACAGAAGTATTTGTCTGAACAGAAGTTTTCAACACAAGTGTTACAAATCATAACAGAAGTTTCTCATACACATGTTTAAGTCCTAGTGGATTAAACTAAATTTTCTGAGACTATGTCTTTACAATTCCTCTTATTAGCTTCCAACTTTTCATGGATGGACACATATTTCAAAAAATGTCTCTAACAATTTTCCTAGAAATTTGACAGTTCATTTACTTTTGGAAATAAAAAAAAATAATTGACCACACAGTGAAAACAATGGTTTGACCCTTATAATACTTTTCAAAATATAATTATCTTCAAATTAAAGTTTGTCAATTTTGAACATGTAACTGAGAATTCCCTATACAAAAATGTGTTTGAATATAAATCAATAAAACATTTAATAAATAAAGTCCTTCAAATTAGCTGGTCCAACTTGATCCTGTATTCTAGGCTAGACTGCTGTCTATTAATGTTTCCAAGTCTGGATCTATATCATCAAAATATAATCTTTCATACGCTGAGAAGATGGGCGTCCTCAGAATTGTTTCAGAAAGGAAAGGGGATTATAAATGTCCTTTTTTTAAAATTGATCATACATTAGGTGAAGAAATCACTCTTACAGGTAATCAGCTTTATAAACTGGACTTGATTTTTTTAAAACCTTTTTTTCTTTTAGTTTTTTTTTTTTAAAGTTGCACAATTAAGTCACACTTTGTACTACTAATACAAATAATAAAATATTTGGTTAACACCTAAAATAAGTTTTAAACCTAGTTCATTATATCACACAGAGTTCAAATAGAATTTAAGTTCCAGAATAATGAAACATTCAAAGACTTGTTAGATTTTTAAATTTTCATAGATATCACATTATTAAAAAAAAAAATCAAGTCAACCCATTATATCTTAATGTTTCTAATAAAAATTTTGTAATGAATAACAATTTAATATTTATACACCCCAATACTAATGAGCTAACTTGACATGGCTGCAGTCAAGAAACTACCAGAGTATCTGTATAAATGTCAAATTTACAAACCCATTCCAAACATCAATATTAATGTCCCTGGATAAGACATGCATTCACATTAATAAACATGATCACAATTCATCACTTATAACAAAAGTAACATACAAAGACTTACATGAAAATGGAACAATTATTTACTTTCAAAATATACTGTTCTTTAATAACCCCCCTAGAGACTATGTCCCACTCTTCATCTAAAACCTTTTAATACAATCACAACCTGATATGTACAGATAAGTTACATCAGAGGTTTCATTTGATTGATGCAAACAATTAGAAACTAATAAATGCTAGTTAAGATTATGCTTAAGAAGTAACAAAATTAACAGAAAAAAACTACAACAGACCAAAAATTGGCTGAAACAAGTCAAATACATATTTTAAAAAAATCAACAGCATACAAGCACTGGAAAAAAAAATATACAAATAAAAATGTATCTAAAGTAATCAATAAACCATTCTGAAACTATACACATAATACTATCACAATTCAGAAACATGTTGAAATGAAAGAAAGATCTGCATAGAATATGTAAAAGTATTAAAAAGAAACAAAAAACCCATTAAATGTTTTGAGCATTAGCAAAAAAAAAAAATGCAGCCTTCGACCTATATTGATAATAAAATATAGAGAGGCAGTTTCAATCACAATATAAAATTGTAAATGTTGCATATTTAGGGCAATCGCAATAGTTTCATTAAGTTTAAAAAAAATAGTTACAGACCTATGGTATGGTATTTTCAAAATAAAAAAGTAGCTAAAACTATGTTTCTCTTCAGATTGATGTCAAGACTTACACAGCTAGAAAATTGTGCACTAAATGCCAACTAAAGTTGAAACTGTTGCTCAACTCTGTCAGCAACCATTTCAGCTATAGCCAGAGATGATGTGGCAGCAGGTGATGGAGCATTTCTGACATGCAAAACTCTGCTGCTCATGTCAACTGAACCACTGTCAAATACAAAGTCATCCACAAGCTTTCCATCACGGTCCAGTGCTTGAGCTCTGACTCCAGCAGGACCCCTATACAAAAATAAGAACACAAAGTTCAAAAACAAAACATCAAAACATACTTAAATAAAATAATGACTACATGTGTTAACAATGAAAAAGGTTTGTCATTTTATTTACATGCTCCATAATAAACAAAGTCTTGAAACACCTTATAAAATACATGAATCCTCATACAAGATTGTCATAATACAATTATGTATGAAAATATTCTACAAAATAAAAAATTCTAAAAGCTTTAAAATAAATATCATTTGTAAGCAGTCTAAATATATATATATATATTGTAATGTAGTATGTTGAGATATACTTTTAATGATGGGAATTTAACTTTTAAAGATTGGTAATAACAAGAGTCTTTTATATCAAGTTAAAAATTTTGGTTGATTCTACGAGTAGTTTTTTAGAACATAGTATAATATTTAATTATGTACATTTATCACAGAAGTAATTTTCTATATTCACTTTGTGACATCAATGAAGAGTTTATGTAGGACTCTGTATTTGTTATTCAGTTATTTAAAGCTGATCATGAGTTAAACTGTTATTTTCTTGAATAGAAAATCTAAAATCTATAGCGATATAAAATATCCAATATTAAAAGTTAATTAAATGCATAGTTTGATTTAAATATGAAAATATGTTACATCTGAATGAATAATTTTAATAATATAAAACCAGACAATGGTAATAATAGTCTTAGTTATATCATTCTAAAAAAAAATTCCTTACCTTCTAACATCTTGAAGCCTCAAAGATGGAACAAACTTTTGTAACTGTTTGACTTGAGCATTAATATAAATACTTTTGTACATCTCCTGAATGCCATAACCTAAATGTTTGACTGCCAGTTTACGTAAGCCCCTGGTCAAAGCAAAGAAATACAAATTAGACATTATCTACCAAGCTTGAAAAAAACCACAACTTCTTGTCTTGTCAAGACGAAAAATATGACAATGATTTAAGCTTGTTGCAAGCCCACTTATAGAGCTTTGAGTCTGTTGTCACACTCAACTAGGCATTCAGTCATGCTTCCAATGAAATTCTTCCTCATTAGTGATCTTATCTTATGTTGAATTTCAAAATATTTTAATATTATTCCTTGATTTATATTGATACCAAACTATCATGAGTTTATGGTTCACTAGTTTACCATATTTCAGGCAAGCAATGCATATTTTGTTTATGTTTCACTTAGTAATAGGCGTTTTACTTTGGGTTTAAAATTTTGCTCCAATTATAATCAATTTAATGTAAATCATATCATTATATTTTAAAATATTTTTTTTTTGTTTAAGATATAAAGAATTTTATAGTCAAATTTTTGTTGTAGGCATAATGTATTAAGGTGAGTCATATATGTAAATCATAAACAGACACAACATTTAAGTTTAAAGTTCATGGGTTAATTTAGTTTGGTTTTTACCTAGTAGGAAAGCCTGGATCCATCAATACAATGGACCAGAAAAGTCCAAAACATTCAACAACTTTATTTCAATTAAATTTTTTTTTTTTAAATCAGTGCTCTATTTTCCTTACCTAAAGCTGACAGCATCTATAAAGTCTGAAAGACTAAACTGGGTGTAGCCATAGCCTTCCCTCTTGAAAGCCAAGACAGCATTAGGTCCCAGCCAGACACTGCCATCCATTCTCGGTGTGAAATGTACGCCTAAAAATGGGAATCTCGGGTCCGGAACCTTAAAAAACAATAAGCAATAATAGTCCAAAAATAAGTAGGGAACAGAACAGCAAAATCAATACTCAGTGGCTTAATACAACCAAGCTATATCAGGAGTAGACTGGCGATAAGAGCATTTTGGCAAAGGCCTGGTGGGTGTGTCACCAAATGGGCCACTATGAACAACAGTAAGGTATGCACAAGATTTCACAGTATTTTCTTATTTAAAGGGCTCATGTAACATTGTGATTGGTCCTCACCTTACCTCACTAAAAGGATGATCGGTATCTTTATAACAGAGTAATACAAGAAGTTACATCTGCCCACACATGTAATTAGTTCCATTTGTGATGCATTTTACAATTTTTACATATGAGATGGTGTGCAATATGTGGGCCAGATTGTAGGGTAGTGCCAAAAAAGGAGTTTGAAGCTTTGATGATAAAAATTAAATGATGAATAAAAATGACATGTAACATAGAATAATGACTCAAAACATGGCCTAAAGGTAGAATAAACTCTAGGATATGGTTATTTAACTGGAATCATTGATATTTCAAATAATCCAACAACAAATAAAGTACTTTATTTAGCATTGAGCTTCAATTCAATAGCCAATTTTAAGGAATGTTTTTTTGTTTGTTTTTGCCATGTTATGGTGGAGTGTTACTAAAAAAAAATATGATTCTATTCAAAAATGTAAAAATTCTTTTATAAAGAGCTACTTTTTAGAAAAATTGAATTACAATACAGTTACTGTATTTGTATTTTATATCTAGATTCTACTTAAGTTTCGACTCATATAGCAGATATAAGTAGCAGTACAAGGTACAATCTCACTGTGCAAGAATACAACAAATTGACTTACTGGATAAATATTTCCATTGACCATGTTACATTTTTCTGGTGCTAGCAGTAAATACTCTCCCCTGAAAGGCACAATTTTTGGTTCAGGGTTGCAGCCTGATTTCTCTGCTAGTCGATCAGAGTGAAGACCACCACAAGTCACAACATAACGACAGCTTACAACAGGATTCTGAAACATTTAGCATATTTACTGTTTTAACACAGTCAATTTATCATTTGATAAGTCCTTTTAAAAAGTTAAGATGCACATTGTCTTATTGAAGCTTGGATATCCTTGTTAATGTAAGTATTACTGACAAGGAAGTCATACTGACCGCAGGGCTACTCCCATGTATTTCCACATTGTGGGTCAGCCCTTGGATACTTCCCTCCTTGCTTTCGGCTTTAGTCAGAAATTTGTCCACTTCATAATTTGTGTAGATCTTTCCACCACGCTTCTCAAATTCTTTTCCATAGTGTTTAGTAACCAGTCCCCAGTCTATGATGCCAGTGTGTGGTGAGTGGATAGCCTTCAGAGCCTAGGAATAAAATAGCTCAGATAAATTAAACAACTATTAGCAAATACAATGTTAATTATATAGGCCTTTAGAAAATTATAACTGTGGAATTGTAAAAAGTTCACTGAAGCAGCTATTTTTTCTAAACCAGCAAAACAACAAATTTTTAAATTTAAGCAATTATTTATTTCTTTTTTCATTAACTGCTGCTTTAAGGATAGTCTCCAAATTAAAAACTTACCACGCAATTAGGCTCAATCTCTTTAATAGCATCAGGTCCTACCATCCTAATGTCTTTGACCCCATTTTTAAGCCCACGTTCCATCAAAACATCCAACCTGGGCAACTCTTCTGGTTCTACAGCCACAATCAGCTGAAGAAAACAACATCTGAATTTCTTACAGACATTCTTCTTTAATAAACTTTTATAGTGCCAATATAGACAATATAAATCAATAAACTAAAGCTTGAAAAGATTTCTTAGTTATATAATTAACAAAATGTGTTTGTTCAGATGATAAAGTGGTTAAAGAAATTGTGGTGAAAGCCTGAATGAATTAATATGAAATTTCAGTAGTTTTAGGGCAAACACTAAAAAAAGACATACGGTATAAATAAATAGTAAAATAATAGATAATACAAATACTTAGGTCATGGTTAACTGAAACTTATAAAATGAACCCTAAGTAAGAGTTCCTTATAAGTATTTTCTAACAAATAATCGCTAGTTAAATGTGTTCTAATTGTCATGATTCAAAAAATGTTTAGGTACATTACATCAAATATAGCAAGATTAATACTACACATATAGGTTTCAAATTAGTTGTAAAATATATAAGCACATACATATGGCCTCCTTCAGTCACAATATGATTAGGAAATGAGATGAAGGCTTGGGCTGTGGTTACCCACTCATCAGTTCCTCTCCATGCAGCTGATATATATCCAAAGGAATGGCAAGTGCTGATACAGATTGGAGCCATCATTGTTGCAAACTCTGCCAGTATGTAGCACTAGGTGCTGCAAACTGCCTAAATGTTGTGTTGTTATTTGAGACCAAAGAGTGTCATGAGACTAGCCACATGACCAAAACTGCCATAACATTTCAGGTAGACAGTTTCCTTTCAGGTGAGTGAAATCAGAGGTCATTGTCAATCTATTAGATTTTTGTGAAATGGTTAATGGGCCTCATTCACCAATCGTAAACAAACAACATTTGAGCCACATGCTTCTCTATCTCTTATATACAATATACAAGCTAATTTTAATCAACAATGGTTATCACATGACAGATTTTTTCGTTGCTTTATCTATATTATCACGTGACAGTTCTTTTTGGTGAATGAGGTAGATTGTTTATTGACTAAACAGTTGACAGAAAGGTACAAACACTACAATATGCAGAGATTACAATGAAGATTTCCCAGTATATCTATGATCAAGGGAAAAGTTACCTTGCCACATTTCTTATAAGGTATTTGATGTTTATCACAGTATTTATAGGCCATCTCCATGCCTTTAACACAGAGCTTGGCCTTGAGTGTACCAGGCACATAGTAGATACCAGCATGGATCACACCACTATTATGTCCACTCTGGTGGGCAGCTGAAATAACATGCATGGATCACAGCAAAGTTATACCAAACATGAAAACATAATTTTTAGAAAAATGTCTTTATATAAAGCCTTCAAAAGTATCTAGTATGTTTCAAATTGGTATGCAGTAGTTATCCAGTTACCTCTAATGACTATTCTTTTTTTTTTCTGAGCATTCCAAAGAACCTTGTTGGTTACAATAATCCCCTTAGAATCAGTTGATTACATAAAAAATGATTCTTTAGGTCAATTTTTCAAAACATACATTTGTTAAAGACTTTTTACTGTACACTCTTTCACAACACTGAAGTTTTCACTAGACTTGCCATTAAGATTCGTTGCAATGTTTACAAAAGTATCTCACTAACAATTTCCACCACTCTTTTTCCAACAATCCTCTCTCTCCAAATTTGAGATACATTTATTCCTTAATGTTGTCTTCCTAATTGTTTTTTTGCCAGCTGATGTTGATTAAAATGTCTTATATTGATTCTAAGCCAGGTCCCAATTACCTTCACTTATTCGTCCTTTTCTTTTGTACCAAAAGAGTTCACATTGCAACTAAGAAACTCACAAATAAAACTATTCTAAAGCATAAGAGAAATTCAAGTTTAACCTATTATCAAGTTTTAATATTTCAGCCCCTATTTAAATTTGATTGTTTCACTGCTATTATAAATTTTGAATGTTTCTTATCAATAGGTTATAGATAGATTTGATAGTGAGCTTCCTTCTTGTCTATTCACATTAGAATATTCTCTTAGGCTAGGGAGCTTTGAAAAGAACACAAGTTAATCTTATAATGAAGAGTTTAAACATTATATCAAACCTAATTCCTTCTCTTTCTCTAATATTGCTAACTTCAAATTTGGGTGACGAGTGATCAGCTCTTGAGCTGTGGCTGCACCAACAATTCCACCACCAACAATGACAAGATCATATTGATGCTGCTCTGACCTGAAAAGAGGAGGGACAGGGAAAGATGCATGAAATCTAAGCATTTCATTCCCAGACCAATGTATTCTCATTGAATGATACAACCCATACATTTTCTTCCAAAAACAGATCTCTTACACCCATAATACCAAAAAAAAAATGATGTGCACTGTAAATGTGTTTCTAATATTTTTGACTTTGAAAAAAAAATCTGTATAAAAAATGTTTTTTTTTTATTATTAAAACTTAGCAGAAAAAAAACAAACAACAACATATCTTGAACAAAGATGTAGGTTCTAACCTCTCAAAACATTGCACAAATTTTACGTTTCTTTAATAAAGGCAAAACTATTATTTTATAATTTTCCTATTCTTCAAAAAAAAATTAAAAAATCTTGTTTTTCTGTTTTATATATTATGTAAGTTTTTAGTCCAAATTTTAAACCATAAAAGTGATCATCAAAGAGCATTTCACAATTTTGGTTTGTTCTGTTTTAAAGGTAGAAAGTTGCTGGGTTCCCACACTCCTTAATCGTGATAATAACAATAACAGTCAACTTTCCATCCATTCATATAAATCTTTGTTTATTATTTTGGAATGTAAAAGTACAAAACAAGTTACTTTGAAAAAAAAAGATTTGGTTAGATTTGGTTAAATTCGGTAAGTATGTATAATTAATTTAGGTCAACCACTAATTAAATATTCCCTTAGCATATCTAATCATCTACATCCCATTGTACAAACAAAGACACAAAGATTGAAAGTCTTAGAGCTAAGGTCCAGTTACTTTCCTTGAGGTCAATGAATGTGAAGACTGCTGATAAGTCACATCAAGATTCATGACCTAACACTTTAAGAAAATTTTATCTTATAAATAATAGCGTAGTTTCCAAAAGTACAAATACAAATTTCACATCATGTTAACATAATTTTATAAATGCTTTGCATATAATAAATTAGCTGAAATCACAATATATTTAAGTTTAATAGTTGATACATAATGTATGCATGATTTATCTTTGATCTGAAATAAAATCATAATTTATATATCTAATTTATTTGTATGTGTTAAGTGTCCACTTTAGCATTCAACAGTGTACATAATTATTTCTTGTGCAGATTTAGCATTCTATGCCTATCAAATCAAATGAGCTCAGGCACTTTTGCAGGGATTCTAGACTAGTTTAGATGCTGTTTATCTAGCAGCCGAGTAGCAGTGCCAAACAGAAGAGTCGTGCTTAACACTTTCATTTATTAAACTATTAACACTTTCATTTACTAAACTTGTTTGAGAGTGATATATAGATCTACATATAGTAAACAAAAATGAACAGCAGCACCAGGGACCAAGTTTTTTTTTTAATGAGAAAGTAGTGAATTAAATGGGATGAAAATAAGGGACTGCGCTGACCAATGCTCGAACCAGTGACCCTGGAAACGACAACACCGACTAGCGATAATGCACCAAGCAAATTCAACTTCTAAACCATCGGAATGTCAAAAAAACATTCTTCTGGTCCAGAGTCATTTCGCCAGTATGCAAATTACCATCCCAGCTTCTAACCCTGCCAGCTGCCATTCCATACTCTTGGGGGAGGTTTGGGCTAGGAAGTAATAATCTTACTGTTATAAAAACAACCAAATCTAGTATCGATTATAGAAGCTAGATAATAGACCTGGGTCCTAGATCTATAGGCCTACTAGTTCTAGTTACTAGATCTAGATTAGTTACTATGTGTTATAGGAAAAAATGCTCAGTAACCAGTAATCAAGGACAGTAATGTGAATTAGATGAATCACCAACTACTGTCAAATTGTGATATAGAACCAATCCCTAATCCTAATGCCTAATGTCACTAATGACAGCCTGGTATGCTCTGTATCATTCTGTGGTTTCAAAAGTCAAGGGTAACAAACAGTGGCGCAGGTTCGAACCTTGCCTGCTCAACCCCCATCCATCATCAAGAAGAAGGTTTGACGTGGGGTGGGCTAGGAATACTAGGATGCTGAGCTAGAATTTCTAGATTATCTAGAATCTATCAATTATCATTATTCATTTATTTATTACTTAGTATGATTAAGAATAAACTAAGTTTCTAAGACTAGTCTAAGCGACACTAAGTTCACTAAGTCTAAGACTACTAAAAAGATTCATCATTCTATGATTCATCATTCACTGATATAATGATTTAATGATAATCTTATCTTATATAATACAGACGTAAAGAAGATGATTACGTCCTACGCGTCATGCATTCAGTCATGCATATTTACCAGTGACTTAAATTCTGCCAAGTCACTGGTTTTCCTGGCTAGCTCAGGCAAACCATTCCATGCTCTAATGGCACTAGGGAAGAAAGAGCATTTGTACAGATTTGTCCTAGAATATGGGACGAGGAATGTGCCTTTATCTTTGTGTCTTTCTGAGTATTTTATTAAGTTTTGTTTTTGTATTTGGAGATTATGGTTCAGTGTTTTGTGTAAAATTGCTACTTTACTCTTAAGTCTTCTATCCTGAAGGCTTTCTAAATTTAGTGATTTTACTAAAGGTGTTACTCTAGTGAAATGTGAATATTCGTTTGTTATGAATCTCACTGCTCTATTTTGTGTCTGTTCTAGTTTCTTAATGTTTTCTTGAGTTGAGGGGTCCCAAACAGAGGATGCATATTCTATTATTCAATTTATTGGCCTAACCAAGGTTAAATAGCATTTTAGTTTTATGTTCTTATTTGATTTATAGAAATTTCTTTTAATAAACCCTAATGATGCCTAATGAAGGCTAATGCTTTGTTTGATTTTTTTATAGTTTCATCAATATGGGGATCTGATTAAAAAAGAATTAGATCTAGAATAACTTGAATAAGAAACTTAGAAAGATTAAAAAAGTTATTACTAGATCTAGATCTATTACAGACTAGAAATAGAATGATTTGAATCAATGAATGATAAGAATCTAGTCCAATCTTAAAAAAGTTAATCTAGATCTACTACATCTACTAGTAAAAAAAGTACTAGATTCTAGTAATAGAGAGTAGTAAGTACTAGTCACTAGATCTAGATTCTAGACAATCTAGATCTAAATTCAAATTGTACTTACTGAGAGATTGTAGATTTATGTCGAGTTCCGCCCAATGCAGAAGAGATAGAACACTCTGCATTTGCATTTACAGAAAGGATGCATTTTTGCAAAGTATTGAATCTGACAAGAAAACGACACGACGCTGCCATCTTTATCTCTCGTCTAGTATTTTTTTATATTTTTGTTATGAAAGGGAATGCACTTTGAATTTTTGTACAATTAGTATTTTTTTAATTGTTATTTCCCCTACATCACTAACTCGAAATTTTGAACTGGGGGAAAAAAGACAATTCTAAATCGATAAAATTTATTAATTTGAAAATTTCATCGTTGATTTTAATATTTTATTCTCGTTAAAAAAAACTTTTTTGGAAAATCATCATTTAACAAAAAGGGTCCTTCAATGTTAACTTTTATTAATAAATAAATGAATAACCATAGGTGTTTTTTTTTTTAAAGCAAATCTTTTTATTTAAAATATTTTTTCCACACGAAACACAATCCATATAGGGCCTATAACATTTAATTCTCCATTAAGACATTCCGATAATAAACATCGTAAATAAGTGTGAAATAGCTACCCAAGCATTAATTTTTAAAAAGTTAACTTTACTCACAAGACACATAGACTTAAGTGTTAAACAAAATTTAACTAGGCAGGTGCGGGGGCCGCTGTCCGCACAGGTTGACACCCGTTAGGGGATGACACCCGAGTGAAAAAAATGTAAATTTCCAAAAAAAAAATAAATAATAATAATAAATAGATCTAGCAACTTTAAAAAGTGACAGAAGCAAGATCATAAGCATAGGAATGGTTGAATAAAATTATTCTTAATGTGGAAAAATCAAAAGCAAGAATTTCTTGTTTGATAAGCAGTGGACATGTGCACAATGAGAAACTCTAGAGAATACTGAAGAACGTTTATCAGGCTTTCAAATTCGACAGCCGAACTGAAGCTAAAAAAATGACAGGCAAGTCATTGCTATGATTAAAGTATAGATGAGAAAACAGGGGAACATCTTGCACTTATTGATTTCCTCATATCACATTGTTTCTAGCAAAGCAAATGTTGGTATATGATGGCGAATTGAAGAAGACTTATCATAAATAATGGAATTTTTAATTAATTTTTTTTGGGTGGGGATTATGAAAATGTTATCCAAATATCCAATAGAAAGAAAACTATACGGAGAGCTCCCTGATTTGGAAACCACTGCGTAGTTCATCTCATATATTAGTGTAGTGATCTGAACCCTCCAACATAACAATGAGAACGAAGAAGAAGAATCCAAATATGACCCAGTGCTAAAATAGTTACTTATACGATTGCAAGGCAGCAATGCAAAAAACAAAGTTACTTTCTAAGTTTGTGCGAAAACTCCAAGTTTATAAATGTTTTAGCAAACCACTTAAGGGATGTACTTATCAGAGACATAAATGCTGCAATGTACTCTGGTATATTTTATTACAATACACCTAACATAGATCTCTGGGTAATGTTAAAATTACTGAAATATTGTGGCATATTCCTCTTAAAATGGACCAAAAGCTGGTGGTAGCAGTTCTGATCATTTAAAACGCATGGAACGAGATTGAAATGAGCTCAAGGACATGTTAATGAGGTTACAATGTCAAGAATTCATGAAGAAGTGCAGGCAGTATTGATGAAGAACAGAAAAGAAATTTGAATGGATGTGCACATCGTTTACTGAAGCTATTTGGTCAAATTTCTCAATCAGAACATGCTTCTAACATACATTTTTTCGGTTTTCTAGAAAAAGTGTTTTCTTTCTTTGCCGTTTTTACCGCTTTTACCTACTGAGGGGATATTTTATAAACGATAGAGTGTTATATGAACAACTCGCTGGTGTTGCTGTTAGTTCCATGAAAGAACGTTTTTAAGAAAGTGTGACGGCGAAAATCTTTGCCTTTGCTCTGAAAATACAAACACTAGATGAGCAGCACAAAGACAACAAAACACAAGAGTACCTTCAAATTAAAGTGTTAATTATTGGCAAAGTGGTGGTTATGGTAGAGCACTTCATTTACTCTACGAAATGTATGACAAGTTAGCTAAAATGTTATTGAGATAACTTTAGTCGAATCAAACTAGCATGTTATCGCAACAGAAAAATAGGTTTTAACGATAAGAAAATATCAGGACAGTAATCTTAGGATGCCGGAGTCACTATACAAATGGAGAACAAGAGGTTAATGCTGCGTGCATCAATCACTTTTCTACTGAGCCAGATTACAAGATATGTGAACTAGAAGACACCTACAGGCAAACAAGTTTTGAAGGACGTCAAGGAATCTATACCAGCGTTACATATAAGCCTTTAACAATTTCTTGCCAAATGCATTTCTACGTGGCATATGATATCTTTACGTGTCGTCATGTGAAAGAAGCTTTTCAAAACTAAAGTTAATTAAAAACTATTAATAACTTTTAAAAAACGAATATCAAATCAAGCAATATGTCCGTTGAAAAAGAAATCGCAAAATATATTGAGTTTAAAGTTATTATATGTTTTCAAATTTGAAATCCTGAAAATGAAATTTAAGTTTTTATATTTTTTATTTGAAAACTTTTAAATGTTAAGATTAAAACTTTTTTTTTTCAAGTTTTTGTACCGATCAATATACTTTTCATAATGTTGCTTTTTTTTTCAGTAGTTGTCCTCAGGAAACTACTACTTCAAAAACTTTAAAAGTTTCCATTTGGATCTCTTCAAGGTTTACTAAGGAAAGCTTGTTCAGCTGATATTTAGTTTATTTCTAATTTACAAAATATTAGATGTTTATCTATGTAATAATCAACGATAAAATGTCAGCGACAAAACAAACAAAAAATTAAAACAGAATCGATATTCATTTTAAGTTTGTATAGCATCAATCAACAAACTGTATTATCGTGCAAAAAAAAAAAAAAGAACAAACCGACGATAGTTTCTATTGGGAAGAAAAGTGTAACTTTGGGTTGAGGGGGTGACACCCTTATCTTACCGCACCGGGTGACACCCATCCTAGTGACGCCTCTGGTTAGTACTATTTAAAAGTACGCCGACTACGTCCGCATTCAAAGACAAATGCTGTCATCACTAATTAGTTTCTCCAGATGTGTGTGTCTACAAATCATGTAAAGTTTTCTCTGTCTATATTGAGACTAACAACAAAAGACCTTGATTGTGATTGGTTGCATTGTATGAAGGAATAGGGGCCTCCACAAAAGAGAAAAATATATCCTAATTTCTATTTATTTTTCGCATATTTACGGCTGGCCAAAATGTCGTGATTAACAAGTGTACGCTTGTAGCATTCTGGGATACGTAGGTCTAAATATAGCTCTGGATTTACAACGCAGTGCATCTACCAAGGACCTAACCCTACATAAACTCAAAATATACACTTTTTAACACTAAAATATGCATATTAAATTTTATTAAAAGGAAAGTGAGATTAAATTTACAAGAAATATTTTATTAACTTCTAAAATATAGCATTCTTTTCGATATGAGTATTTTCATTCATAAATGCTTTCGAAAAAATTGTAGGGGTCTCCAAAAAAATCCTGCCGCGCGGCATTCTTATACTTAAATCCGACCCTGAGTTTCTGATATCCATGAAGAACATTTCTCTAGGACATTTTGTTGACCTAATGGTATCTCTGTAAGCTTCTTATATTAATACTTACCTATTACTAATTTATTATACTACAATAGGTCACCGATTACATAAAGTATAAAATAATATGTTACCAATTTATCTAAAAAAAATAGCATTGTTTTAATTTAATTTTACTCTTGTGTTCGAATGGCTAAAAGTATCAGAGACTGCATTTTACTTGCATTTCTTGTCAAAAAGCGGACTCGCAAGGACCGTCTACGAGTTTTTGTGAAAACACAACCAAACCGTCACTTATAAAATTTGTCATTAGTCACCAGATTGCAAAAAAAAAAATTAAATACAAATAAATAAACACAGCTTTTCTCGTAGTAAGTGAGCGAGAGGAGTTGAGCAAACGATAAAATACACAAATACAATGACGCAAAAATAACAATGTAGACATCACAAATAAGCAGATCCTGGATTTGTTGTTATGTTTCACATGTTTCGGATGTTCCCACAGATTCAAAGATGATTACATCCTAGCCCTAAAACCTCCCGTCCAGGGCGGACTACTCATCCAAGCAAAATAAAAACAATACGCAGGTGAAATGAAGTCCCACAAAGAAGGATGTAGCACTGGACGAGAGCGTGATGTCGTGAACATTTTTTTCTGTCACACAAAAGTCGTCAACAAAACGATGCACGCCATTCAGGAGAAAGACGACATCTCTGGCATAAAAAGTCTTCAAGTAACACATTAGCAGGGACGTTTTGAAATTTTTTCTTCAAACAGTTTTGAATCGATATTGTTTTGTACGCTTCTCGCGAAAATAGTCCACAATTTGAGTTGATGAAACGACGTCTCGTACTTAAAAAAATAAAGTTACCATGAAAATATGTATTTTTAACCTTGAAAATATTTTGACTGGATGTCCCTCCCCCCTACCCCCTCCTCCCTTTCGAGTTCGAGAATTTTATATTTCACCTGTGCAACTCAACAATAGGACATGACTTTTTGACTCTAATTAAAGACTAGCTTAACCTAGCTATATGATCAGGACGAAACTTGATGTTGTTGTTTTTTTTTAAACGAATGTTTGTATACATAAAAAAATGGCTTAAAAAAATGAAACGAAACACATGAAGCTTCTCAATGTTCTAATATTAGACTAAACAGCAGTTGCATTGCTTGAGGTGGTGTTTTAAAATAGAATACAAAGTTTTGACGTATTGCACATTTTGGCTTTTTTTCTAGAATATAATAGTGGGCCACCTTCTGCAAGTTGAATATAGCAGAAAATAAATTGACCATACTACATGTATAAGTAATTTGGCAACTATACAGAAAGCCATTCAAAAGCAATCCTCTTATTAGCTTCCAAACTTCTAATGGGTAGAAGGACAGTGTTCGAACACAGATTTTGAAAAAGGCTTTAATTAATACCTAATAATAATAATAATAATAATAATCTTTATTGTCCGTAAGGAAATTTGTCTTACAAAACAAAACATTATTTAAAAAAATGTACATTCACACCAGACTCACTCACAATTTACATATGAAAAGTTTACATTAGATTTTTTATTTCTAGAATCTTCTTAGATTTTGTAAGGATGTTTGCCTCAAAGAGCTGCCCTAATGGGGTTTGTTTTTGGGGAATGACTTTACCAGCAGCATTTAGGATTCTCTGGAATTTATTTTTATTCTTAGTGCTTAGATTGCCATACCAGGCAGTGATATTGAAATGTAAAATATTGCCGATGTGAGCGTGATAAAACATAGCCAAGGCCTTTTCGCTAATATTAAAAGAGGACAGTTTTCTCAGTAATCGTAATCTTTGCTGCCCTTTTTTGCTGCTATAATCTGTATTTGCTGTAAAATTTAATTTATTGTCTAGGATAGTACCAAGGTATTTAAAAGTTTGCACTATTTCAATGGTCTCTCCAGCTACAGTTACAATATCATTTTCCTTCTTTTCCCTACGAAAATCGATAATCATTTCTTTTTTTTTTTTTTACATTTAATAATAAAACATTATCTTTACAGTACCTTTCAATGTGGTCTATTTCTCTAAAATACTCGTTTACGTCTGAACTCTCTGAGAGCAGGGCAAGAAGAGCCGCATCATCAGCGAATTTTGTGAAAGAGCAAAAAGGACTATGGGATTGAAAATCATTGGTGTACAAAATGAACCATAATGGCGATGTCACAGCCCCCCCCCTGGGTCGCCCCTGTGTTAAATATGCGTGCATTTGATATAACATTGTTTACCCTAACCCTCTGAGGTCTCTGGGTCAAAAATTCATTAGCCCATAGAATAATATATGGACTAATCTTCAATGCTTTCATTGCACCATAGAATGCTGACCATGTCCTTTAAAGCTGCATACTCAATCAAGAGGCCCAGTCAAGACTTTGGCACCGAAACCTCCTATAAAATAATATGGGGAACTGCCTGATCTGAAAACCTCTGCTCGGTTCATCTCAGATATAGAAGAAGAAACTCTGTCTGTCTGGTACAAAGTTTGAACAGTCACAGTTGTTTCAGTTGCAAATTTGAAACTAACCGCTTTGCTAAGCAAACTGTCAGGGGCAAAGTAATACATAAAGTATGATAAAGTGTACGCAATGTTTGGAAAACTTGATGAAAAAAACTGAGCAACAATCACATTTTCTATTGAACACAGCGCTAATGTGTGGTGAAATACTGCACTTCTGAATTACACTCTATAAGTCTATGGTAACTGTGGTAAGTATAACTCTCTGCCCTCGTCTGGAGCGAAACCCTGATCGACTAACTTCTACAGTGCCAATGTTCGTTCAAAGTCGTTTCTCTAAACTCTAATAACATATTTCATTATCTCCTCTTGACTTACAGACTTGTGTAGAACTGGCTGCTGAGGTACAAAGATTTTTGACATTTTTTAAATTAAAAATTTTATAACCGCTTTTGTATAGCTACTGTACTCATCGTTAATGCAATTGTGCAAGATAAATGTAAGATATTAGGATTTAAAATATACTTTTTGGTAGAGGCTGGATAAATGTTGGATGTATGATTGATACATGTGAATGCACCCTATCTTTAATTCTACAAGGAATGCATATGGGGAAAGGGGGGGGGGTTCCCAATGTTTATGTAAATAAATGTTTCAAGAAATTTATATAAAAATTCTCATACAAATAAGTTAGTATATAAAAAAAAAATGCATGGAGTTACACATTGTTATATATGGGGCGATAAATGCCTATAGGATGATGCAAGGGTGCTAACCGGGGAAACAGTTTACTTGGCTTTATACAATTCGATAAAATAAGAAGAAAAAAAGGTGAAACGTGAAGGGTCAAGGCCAGACTGGTATTTGTTCTTTTGAATCGTTCAGATATTAAACGTAATAAATCAGGACACCTTTTATTTTTTATAGTTATGGGAAGATTTCATATTTGATTTTATTTTTTACGAATTCGATATCTGAGAGAAAAAATGTAGCTCTCCATAAAGACGCCTTCGTGTTTCGAATAAAAATGAGTTCCTCCGAGGAAGCTGGCGCAGTCAATGTTAGCCCGTCGGGGGGGGGGCACATAGGGTGCATTTGGGCATACTTTTGTTCCCTTCCTTTATTTATAAAATAATTTTATTATTGCGCCCCTGACGTTGAACTCCAATAGAAAAGTAGTTCCCCTGTTAGACAACGACTAAGGTTGTTGTTTTTTTTTCCAGTGACAATATTAAAGAGTATTTCTTTTCTTATCTTATATAATACAGACGTTACTTCAAAAAAGAAGATGATTACGTCCTTCTCATGCATATTTACCAGTGACTTAAATTCTGCCAAGTCACTGGTTTTTCTGGCTAGCTCAGGCAAACCATTCCATGCTCTACCATTCCTCCATATCCCTACAGTTCAGAGTGCTTCAATCAGCCTCCTCTTTCCATGCCGACCCACGCGTGTTCTTCTTCTAAGTCTAGACTTTGAGCCAGTGTAGCTGTTCAAGTCAATCTAAGCCTTTATCTTCCTATAAGATATTTTGGTTTGGATTTCGAGTATTTATCCTTCTAATATTTGTCATTTTTATCAAACAGTCTAATACTGAAATAAGACTTCTAAACAATAGAATTATTAATTTAGAGTTTCTAGAACTATTCAAGAATAAAATGTGTGTCATACTGGTTTTGGCAGAATAATTTTTTTTTTTTTTTTTTTTATGTTTTCTATTTTAGACCGTGTATTATTTTAAATTTTGAATCTACTTACATTAAAAAAAAATTCCTGTAATTGAAAGGTGTTGATCTCCTTGTACTGAGTCTGTGAGTCTGCTGAACTCATTGGATCAATTCACCTCAGTACCTTATCGCCTGGATTCGTTCACCCGACCAAAACTTACTCAAAGTAATCCACCCACTTCCTGAGCTTATCTTACCTTTGGGATAGATATTTTTAACAAGAAAAGGGCATAACATAACCCTCAAATTTGTGCTTTTTTTTTTTTTTGGGGGGGGGGGGGGTTCAGACTTTAGTCCGTCTTATTTCTAATACTAAAACCTTAAATCACGAACAACACCACTACCGTCTTTTTTTTTCCCACTCATAATTTTGTAGTAGTAGACCAGGTAAAAGTCATTAGTTGTAGGCCGAAAAAAAAAAAAAAAGAAAGTAAAATAAATAATCACACAGGATCTATTTCTGGTTGAAGGTTCTGAGGATTTAAAAAAAAATATTTTGTGAATGAAGTATCTTTTCAATCCTGAATTATGATAACAGTTAATATTTGAAAAACAGATTGCCAGGTAAGATTCTAATCTGACAATTTGAAAGCCGTTTAACGTTTGGGGAAAAATTAGCTGGCCAAAACAGCCAATCGCGACACGGAATGAAAAAAAAAATAAATAAAAGATGGATGTGAAATGGCTAAAAATATATTCTGCAAACTATTTTTTTTTTCAATATAAATTCGAGTCGTGGGCGCGGGCACACACACACATACACACACACAGTATTACTATCTATGACATAGAAAAGCAAGGTATTTCTTCAAAATAAAAAACGTCTTCTAAAACTGTTTATTACTCAATGGGTTTTATTTTTATAGAGACAAGGGCACTATATTATCTCCACATTATTTGTAAAGACTAATCAATGATGTTCACATCGGTCTTAAAGAGTCATAGCTGCAACATTCAACCAGTTGAATATACATGTGATACGGTGATAATATAATTAAATTTCACTAGTAGATTCGCAAAAGTCATCAGATAAAACGTATTTAAAAAATGAGCTACCCCAACTATTGTCTTCCCTTGTCTATATACTTGTCCTAATCTACGTCCATCCCGTTTGCACGAACTAACGAATAATCAATTTTTAGTACTACGGAAATTATAATGTTTATTATTAGCAAGTTATCGTATTTGCTTGAAAGTAATAAAATATTTAAACACCATATTTATGCAAACAACAAGACGTTGATACGTAGGCTAATTACTGTGTTGCGAATATCATCTGAAACTTATTTTGCTGTAAATAACGTATTTATTTAAACCACGAGACCCTGACATTACATGACAACGCGTGAAACGTATAAAATCTCGTGGCTGACATGATAGCAGCTGGGTTGCGAGAAAAGAACGCTAAATAAAGTAATCCAGAGCGGGAAGACAGCACAAGAGACACTGTCTCGGAGAATACTGACAGAACGGTTTTCAGAAACGAGCAACAAGCGATGAAAACTGCGGAGGATCTTTTTTTTTTTTTTTTGTCCTAGCTTATGGAACAAGAACTATAAAATTGAGTCCGAAGATGTAAGATGATTGCAGTATTTGTTCAGGCACGTGACTATGCAGACCCAGCTGTGAGTAGCAATTCTGTTTCACATTTCGACGCAGATGAAGCCATCGTCCGACAGGGAGCAAGATCATGATGTAAAGCACTGAAGGACATCTTGCCTTTTAAGTATTTTAAAATTGGATAGCGTATCAGACCGATACCACTCTTTGGGTGAAAAGTCGATTATAAGGTTCAGCAGTCGGACTCGCACAACAGATATCTGTAGGTTTGATATCGGAGTTTATCTGTAGGTTATTAGGCCGAGTAAATAGAATGTGTTTTATAATGAACTAGCCGCTTAGCATATATGTAGTAGAAAGAGTATAGCAGATCGTAACGCATTTAATGTAATACAGAGTAGCAATGGGACATGATGACATAAACTACTTCAGCTCAGTATCCACATTTGAGCTTAACGCTAGTTATAATTCATACATTTTGAATCCAGTCTTCTGTTTCTGTGAAAGTTTGAGACTTAATTCCGAGACTTGATATCGTCTGCTGGGTGGACTGGATGCTGAGACAAACCATCTGGTTGTCTGCTCGTTAAAAAAAAATGGCGGTAAAGGCAAAGCGAAAAGGTGAAAGTTACTTGATTACGTTTTTCTAGCTAAAAATTTGCTTCATATTATTTATAGCTGCAGCCAATTATTGAATCGAGTAGGTCATCTCAGACTTTGACGGCTATCTCCAGGGCGCTCGGGCACACGCACGCGCGCGCACGCTCGTGCTCGCAGACGGAGAAACAAAGAGAACAGCGAGAAGGGGGCGCTTTGAAAAGGAGAAATTGTGGCGCCTTGACTCTCGCAACTCCATACCAAAAAACTGTCGACCTTTCACTCTCAGTCATATTTCACCTTTGATGGAATTCTATGAGCAGGAGCTTCTCGACGGCCCTTTCGACCTTCTTTTTTTTTTAAAGTGCCTACGAGCGGAGACGCCCCAGGCTTATAGATGATTAGGAAATAAGATAAAAGGAGCGGCGCAGGGACTGGGATGTGGGGGAGAGCTAAGGCGGAAATTATCATTTAGTTTAAGAGTCTTTGGTTCGTAGGAAGGTGAGGTGGTGGCGCTAGAAAGAAGCACCAGATAAAACTGTCTACGTCTGCAATAGAAAACGTGTCCTTTGTTTGGTTTGGTAGTTCATGCATGTTTTACATTTTAAACGAAGCGTTTATTTTTGTTCAGATAGTCGTCTCCTGTAATGTCTCCCATTCGAACATGAAAACAATGTAACCATGGCGCCTCACGGTAAGAGGCTGTGTGGGGGGTTGTGGGGGGTCTGTGTAGGGGGGGGG
>JADKLZ010000104.1:13215031-13228356 GCA_021533235.1 Biomphalaria straminea
CTTCAATTACTGGACTCTGCAACATTCCAAATGCAAAGGGTTGGGGGCGCTGGATCCAATTAAAGTGACCGGTAAACAACCACACTGACCATTCCATCAGTGCTAGAAGTCACGCCTGGAAGTCGGCTGGACACTGACGGCTCCCCGTAGGGCGCTAGGGCGTCGGGACAACCAGTGAAAGCGAGAGAGGGAGATAGATAGATTTCATGTTTACATCAATTATAGATGACAGAAACGAAGCAGGTGATCATTGACTTGGCGGGCGTGATGCAAGGAGGCACTGGGGGTAACAGAAAGTGGCGAGTCGAGGGGGGGGGGGTCGAGGCTGATACGGTGACATCAGGGCGGCGAAGGGTGAAAATGTTGAAAAAAAAAAAAAGCTCTATTCAGATGTTGCAGTTAGTTGAAGTGGCAGTATTAAAAGTTTAATCAAATAGCTATATTATCGTTTTGAAATATAGATGTCTAGAACTCATTATGAATGCTATGACATTAAACTAACATTTAACATTAAACATTGCCAAGGTTAAGTATTTTTAAAAAATGGAAAAACATTTTTTTTAAATAGACAAACACAAACTTGAACAGCCAAATGAACTAAAAAGTTCAAATATTTATCTGTAGCGTCGAAGGAAATGAAGATAGAATTGAACGAACATACACAAGTGTAGGCCAGTAATAAAAACATAAAAATATTGGTTGACTTTTGTTTCTATACAAAATTAAGAGTGAAAACGAACTAGATCTATAAGAATTGGGATTATTTATAAAATAATAATAACTAGTCGACCGGCGGCATAGCATACGCCGCTATTTTCCAGGGCAGGCCTTAGGCACTGCAACATATGCGACCACAGTGGGTCCCGAACTTTCTTTGGACCCGTGCTAATTTTTATGTGTATAAATAATGCAATTGAACCATTTTATAAAGCATAACAGATTTCCCGCGGCCTCTTGATTTACCAGGAGCCCCCTGGAAATCTCCTTAAATGTTATTAAATGCTATGCCGCCGGTCGAAAAAGTCCTGGAAATTTCCGGACATTATTAAAATCTTTTTAAATTAAAAAAAAATATGCTATGCTATTTTGTGAATGAAAATCGTGCGGATTTGGATAGGCTATTATTTCCCATTCGATTCACACCATGTTGCGTCATGGGATCTTCCCATTTCCTTGTTATAAGTAAAAATGCGTGAATTCATGAATGAAAAATACTATGGATGGAGATTTAAAAAATGGCTAATTGACCTTAATTTACGCGATATTAAGAATATAGCTGCACTCATGTAACAATGCTTTAGAAAAACAAATTTGAATGTTAATTTGATTAAATGGACTATAATTAGTATGTTCATGTGCTAAAGCATAAAACTATACTTGCGAAGAGAAGTTCTATAATCTTCTTAGAGTTGAATTCGAGTTTTAGATCTAGATCTAGATCTAGGAACAGATTTTAGATGTATAAATTATTAAATTAAACCATTTTATAACATATAACAGATTTCCCGCTGCCTCTTGATTTACCAGGAGCCCCTGCGACGATATCTCCTGAAATGTTATTAAATATAGACCTACGAAAAAGTGCTGGAAATCTCCGGAAATTATTGAAATCTTTTGTAATTCAACAGTAGAGATATATATATATACATGTGTTTTCACGAAGTTACTTCCTTTTCCCGGTCTATTGATTTCTTTATGTGTCTATGCTATTTTGTGAATGAAATAGTGCGGTGCGGATTGGGTCCATGCACACCGTG
Organism: Biomphalaria straminea; assembly: GCA_021533235.1. Lineage (NCBI taxonomy): Eukaryota > Metazoa > Mollusca > Gastropoda > Planorbidae > Biomphalaria > Biomphalaria straminea. The sequence goes on from JADKLZ010000104.1 coordinate 13,216,789, forward strand.
GTGCGTGCGCCATGGGATCTTGCCTATTTACTTGTTGTTGTTGCATTTTGCTTTGTGTTGCCGGTCTGACCTAATTCTTTTGAGAAATATAATATAGATAATGAGCATATTTTGTTTTGTTTTATTGCCAACTAAAAACAGAAAAAGACAACAGAATATGCACTAGGTATGAAGAATTTTAAAAAAATATAAGAAAACACTTTAGTTCTTATATACATTTAACTTTTATTACGAATAAACTATTACGTCTAGTGAACTGCTAGATCGTATTCATCACAAGACATACAGTTTATGCGGCAACATTTTTTATGAGATATACGGTAATACGGTACACATATAAATATCAATACTTATCCATGTGTACAATTTATACAAGAGCAAAGGAAGATACAAGTTACTTTAAATGATAATATTTTTAAGTAATGATTATTAATACTGTTAAAACTTCTGATATGCGCATTAGGCATGCACTTTTATCATTTTATACCTGTTTATGTTGCCTAGATACAAATTCTTAAGAGATCTCATGTCACATGGACGATTGACAAACCAATCAGCGCAAAGGATTTTTTTGTTCATTGCTATATTTTTTTCCCTGCTTAGCTTAAACGTCGTGGTTTGAAATCCTTTTCTCTTGCCCTAGTCACCTGCCCTAGTGCCCTAGTGGAATGCTGAATGAGGAAGATTCAGAGTTTGGAGCACATTTGGTGGGCAAACGTTAGAACATGTCTAGAAATTAATTGCCAGAACAGCGTGCATTTGAGAGGCCCCTTGGGAGAACTCTGACACGAAGCGTTTCCTAAAGTGACCTTGGGAGAGTGAGGTTTCTTATTTTAGAGGAGGGTCTAAGGATGGAAAGATGAACCTTGGTCTAGGATAAAGAAAGGACCGAGTTCTTTTTGTTGACAAAAGTTTCACCATTAAACTTTAGAAAAATCTTGACAATATTTAATGAGATAGATAGATAGATAGATAGATAGATAGATAGATAGATAGATAGATAGATATAGATAGATAGATAGATAGATAGATAGATTTAGATAGATAGATTTAGATAGATAGATAGATATCTAGATAGATAGAGAGAGAGAGAGAGAGAGAGAGGGAGAAAGAGAGAGAGAGAGAGAGAGAGGGATGGAGTAAGGGAGACATATAGGGGAGAGATTAATTGAGAGAAAAGGAAGAGAGAGAGAGAGAGAGATGGAGAAGTGGAGAAATCAGAATGAGATCGGGATTGAAAAAGATAGAACAAAACTTGGGTGGCTTATTAACAGGCAAAAGATGTCTCGTCACATCATATGGGAAGTGGGTGGGGCAATAGATAGATAGATAGATAGATAGATAGATAGACAGATAGCTAGATAGACAGATAGATAGACTGACTGATTTATTGATTGATTGATTGAGAGACAGACAGACAGACAGGCAGACATAAATAATTACGTCTATATAAAAATAGAACAAAAAAGGGTGGAAACTTGAAATGAATATATAAAAGAATGCTGAATGTGTATTGATGTAGGAGAAATTCAACATATGACTGATGGGAATGAATGCAATGAGAACTTTTGTGCAAATCTTTCCAAACCCTTGTCTATAGAATATAAATCACATTTAATATAAATACAAGAAGAATGAAATGTATAGAAAATGAAATACAGAAATAAATAAATAAGGATTTAATTAAAAAGAAAATTCCGTACTTCCTAACAAAAAAACAGTTTAGAAGAGAAAATAAGAAGAGAAATAAATATATCTTGTTGGGAAAAATCAAAATACATAAGAGAGAGAGAGAGAGAGAAAAGAGAGAGAGAGACAGAGAGGGGGGGAAGAGAGTGCGAGAGAGAGAGAGAGAGAGAGAGAGAGAGAGAAGAAGAAGAAACAAATTCCATACTTTAAACCAGTGATTCCCAAAGTGGTCCCTGTGGACCCCCAGGGGTCCCCGAGGACTTCCAAGGGGTCCACGAAAGTGAAAAAAAGAATTGGGGGTCCATAACATGTAAATGGGGGTCCACGACAGAGGATCTCATTTAAGAAGGAATTGAGTTGAATATAAATCTCAAATTAATGAAATCACCTAATATATCATGCAAATATACATTATTTATACTTGATTATAGCTAGGCCATTAAATTCAGATAGGTAATCATTTAGATTCTGTAGATAATTACATGCAAGCCCAAACCTCCCGACGGAAGAAGCTTTGAAGGACAATTTTTATATTAGTCAAGAAAAAAATGTATCCGTTTGGTGAGCTGATTCGCTAGCCTGGTAGCCGTTAGCTCCAGTGCTCCTATTTCTTTTCTGTGGTTGTCATAGAGCTCATTAGTTAAAATTATCTTAATTTTTAAATTATTTTTTTCTCCATTGGGCCATTCAATAAGTATTCCAGCTCCTACGTTTGTGGTGGCTTTCTGAGAACAATACATGAAAACTCTGTTAGGGCAATGGTATTCTAGAAGAGTTCACTAAATTCTTGAGCTCTGTTGAAATATAGCTAAACATTTCTTTCTTCTAATGTAAGTCTTTGCAAACAAACATATTTCTGCAAACAATATAATTCTCTATGCAGCTGGCCAAGTCAACCTTGTCTGGTAATGATGTATTTTTTTAATTCAAATTACTATGGCTCAAGAAATCCACGAAAAACAGCTCTTTGTGAAACATTTTACTAAAACAACAAATCTCTATATGAAAAATAATCTCCGTAGCAATGGAAGTCGAACTTGCAAACCTTTAAAAAACAAAAAGTTTCCAATGTGTTTAGTGATAGTTAATGTAACAACGTGTGTTGTTATGCCGGGGATTGATTTAATCTTGAATTAAAATAGTTGAATAAATAACGATCTAGGATTCACAATAAAAGATTCTTTGTAGAAAGCAAAACTCTGGAACATTTATTCAAATATAACACGTAAGTACAACTTATGTACAAGTTACAGATCAACAAGATGAAATAATATTACAAAGGCTTTTAAATCAGAGCTCCTAGAAAACACGACAATTATATTATCAAATTCTTTCATCGACTGCTGACGTCACTTCTAATCTCGCCGATTCTCTGGCGCTCTTTTAAAAAATGTCTTTATTTATCTTCAAATTAACCAATAGATTTGAATTTCTAGAAGCACAAAAATAAGCTATAAATAACTCCCGGGTAATACCAGTCTAGAGATGAACCCAGATTCTAGGTTTTTCTAAGTGGCCCTAATAAATAAAAAATACATAAATAAACCTAGAATGGCATATGTGACAGTTAACAATACATATTAACTGTTACATAATGGGTTTAAATTTCAATTTCGTTAATATTTTTTTTTTGTAAAAAATATATATCTAACTTAAAATGTAGTTTTAAATTACTTTTTCAATCCTCATTTCACTGGTTGGAAATTATTTAAACAAAATGTGTAATTTGAAATTGATGAATTTTCAAAAATTCAATATTACTTAACAGGGGGTCCACGGAAGACCAGAAAACATACCAAGGGGTCCACGAGACAAAAAAGTTTGGGAACCACTGCTTTAAACCCTTGTCATCTCATTCACCATCAATATTAAAAGCCAAAAGTTTGTTTCATTCAAGGGACATAACAACCTAGCAGACGTTTGATTTCCCGCGGCTGCTGTAAAGACTGTATATGGCTGATATTTTTGGCGCTAGACCACTAAACTTAATTGAATAGCACGTTGTAACAGGGCGAGCTGGTAGTGATTTTAAGCCGTTTCAATGAGCAAATGTTGAGCTGCAGAGTTGGTTTTGAAATGAAATAAAAAATGATCTGTCCGATTCAATAAGATGCCGCCATTAAAAAAAAAGAGCTGCCTACGTCAATGATCTTTCATATTTGAACTGGAAATAAAAACAATGTCACGCTGTCCTGGGCCAAGCAATAATTTTCTTTATTTTTTAACAGACCGTGCTAAAAAAAAAAAAGTTAATAGTTGGCTGAGGTTATCTTTTGCTAGGTTCATTTTCACTTGACTGAGATTTATCAATAGAGAGAGAATGTCTCCTTAAAGATAGACAGCAATATTTATTGGCGCTCATAGTCATATGTCACACTACAATAACACTGAGTATTTACTATCGTTAAACAGTTTAAGGAATAAGTATCAACTTTGTTTCAAGAGATGATTTCGCATTGGTCATTGGGACGGTAATCTCCACACTGGACAACACTTGAGCCTAACTAGACAACTCTTCTCTTAATGTCCTTATTAAGATTCAGAGTTAGAAAGAAGGTTGTTACAAAATGTCACGTCTATTCCAGTTAATACTGACTTAATATTGTTGCTGTGCAGTTTAGATTACAAGGAAGGTGCACGTTGTATTTCGGGATAACTCCAAATCGTAGTTCTGGATTCTGCTATCAAAACTTTTCTCCCTGAACTATGCCCAGATATCGAAGTAAATGTCTGCTGATACTACATGATTTACTTATGATTGTGAATATAGCTTCAAACGAACGGACCTCATTCATCAAATGTAAACAAACAACATTTAGCCACGTGGCGCTCTATCCCTTCTATATAATTTACGATCTTATTTTTAATACACGATGGCTGTCACGTGACAGTTTTTTTTCGTTGTTTTATCAATATGATCACGTGACTAAATGTTGTTTGTTTACGATTGGTGAATGAAGTCCATTCTTTTGTTGCTAAATTTACTTCTGCATGAAAATTTACTGGAGCTATCAAATTAAAGTTTTATTTTTATTCAAATATCTTTTTAAAGAACATAATTAGTAAAATCAGACTTACAGACACCTTACAATGAAAGAATCAAGCTTATTACCCTGACATTATAATTTATAACTATTAAAGATAGGTTCAATTCAAAACATGCTTCTTTTCAAAAAGAATTTCTTTTTTTTTTTTCAACTGTCATTTTGACGGGTAAAAATACTAGTATTAGTAAAAAAAAAAAAAGATTCAAAAGTAAAGAGTTGTAAAGGTCACGAGGGACAGTCTTAGCTTGGACTGGATAGTCGACATATGTGTAACTGGACCGAGTGCTTGCCTCTAGAGCTCTCCGTAGTGGACCGTTAGCTATGTGAATTGTTACACGAGTCCCGAGCTCGTGGTGATTGCTCGTACGTGCAAGAGTGGGTGGTGAGCGAGTGTGTGTGTGTGTGTGCGCGCGCGCGTGTGGCTGTGAATGTGACAACGTGTACGTAAAGCACGATGCAAAGATGTGATGAAAAGCCGTGGCATTCCATAAAGTCTGCCTCGAAAGGACTTCGCCCCTCTGCATCGCACTTCGCCATCATACTCCTTAACAATCCTGACATTGTTTCTCCCTAACCTTGGATTCTTTACTACTGACATTTGTATGAAGAAAAAAAAAACTCACACACATACACACATGAGAAAAAGAAAAAAAAAAATCTAGAACTCCCCTCTCGTCTGCTACGTAACTTTCTGTCAACGGGCGCTATAATGGAGTCAAGAAAACTCCACAACGGATCAGACGACCAGGTCGAGGAGGTCGCCCAGTAGAGTGATGTCACTCAACATCCGCCGGTCAGGGGGACATAACTTATTTTCAAAATATTGTAAGGCTGGCAGACGTTAAAACGAGATGAAACAAAAAATAACAGACAGAAAGTATGTCTGCATTGTATATTTTTCCAGAGAAGGCGAGAATGCTTTTTGATCTAGTAATGTCCATGGCATGTCCATCATTTGGGAAGCGTGGTCGAGAGGCTAAGTGCGGCTTGAGCTTGGCTTGCTTGGCTACCTAGAAGGGGGCTCGAGGTTCGACACCCGACTCGGGCAGAGTTGTGTTTACTGAGCGCCCAAAGGCAGCACGGGAAACCAATTCCTAGATACCCCCTCCCCCCCACCGGTCCACAAATGAGATTGGACCAAAGCGCTCTGAGCATGCTATAAGCATGAAAGTAGCGCTATATAAAAGCTATAATAATAATAATAATAATTTGCTTAGTCCGAGATAAAAATTAAACAATGTTTATGTTTCTTGTACTGCCAAAATTGTATCAGATGTGAGCTATTTATAGCAGTATCTTATTTTACTTATTTAAGCTGTTTGTATATTATTTCAATTCTAACCTTTATTCTAATAAAGTGAACTAGTCTTTGAATAAACGATGACATGATAACTATCGTGAAAAAAACACGAAAACCAAACAGCAAATATCATATTACAACTTTTACTATGACTTCGGGGCTTGCAAAAACTTCCGTCAGGGAACAGTACCAGGAAAAAAAAAGAAAAGCCAGACAGAGATAGCGATGGGAAGACTACATAAAAGAATGGACTGACCTGCCATTGAAATATCTCTATCTAAGGCAAAAGACGAAGAGGAATGTAGAAAGACGGTCGACTAATCTTGCATGGTGCCCCAACGGCCAACAGACTCAGGGTTAGGTAAAGGTAAAAAAAAAGTCTTTGAATACATGGCGGTCCATTGGATATATTAGTGAGTTTCTTATTCTTACATGTAAATAATAATGTTGCTACTACTCCTACTAATATCTTTACTATCCTTTAGGCAAATTTGTAAATCGCAAACTTATTTAATGTCCTCGGTGTACAGAATAGGGAAGTATTGATTAGAGAAATATTTGAATGAGCCATTCAATTATTTCTATACACTTTTCAACACTAGAGACTCAAAGTTCTAACTGCATTCACTTCTAGCACAAAGCCAATTGTATTCTTTTAGCAAAATAGGGCCTCCTTGAAATTTATTTCATTGTCTTATTTCTTACACAACTGGAACGAACACAAGATTACTATGAATAAGTTTATGTGTAAAAATCTTCAACGTCATGTTTACCTGTTCTATGACAATTTAAAAAGATATGAATAGTATCAAGATTAATGTCTCGTTAATGACCACTTTCAGTAATTTGCCAATCTAAATGCATAATTAACTTAAATACTGACATCTAAGAAATCTGAATGGAATCAGAGGATGTACAGAAGTCTATCTCACCTCCCAGCATTCCAGCTAAAACCTTATGGTTCGAGATCCATGTGATTCTCTAGGGTATGTTGCCAGCTGCTGATGTATGGCATGTATTAATTACAATTGTCAATTCTACTGGCCATATTAAGCTTTCTGATCTGTGTGTATCCCTAAATCTTCAGATCGTTCATTTTTGAAAGCAGCTATGACTCGTCCATTTGTCCCATGTGGACATTCTCGGTATCTCCCTCCCTTATCTCTCAGGAGGGAGAAGGGAGGTGGCAGTACCGATGCCAGTCGCCCTATTTCGGGCGCCGGCATGTCTGTCCCATCTGCTGACTAAATTTTTAATCTGTCAGCGCCGAGATGTTTCTGTAAAAAAATTGCGCCTTCTTCACAAGCGTTGAATAAAGTACGCCTGCATTTACGACTGGGGGTAACTGTGTGTATTCACTCGTTTGAAGATTAACAATGTATAACAATGAAATAAACAGCTGGCACCGAGTTCTTGTGTAGATACGATGTGGCTCGCTGTTCATAAACAGATGAGCGATTCCAGAACATTCAGGATCGATTCTATTCCATTAGCTGTTTTATAAAAGTAAATACATACTTGGGGGGGGGGGGGAAGGGAGGCGTGTTGGCTGAGTCGTAAGGTGCTTGGCTCTCGAAACACGGGCCTCGTGTTCAAATCACGGTTATGATTAGGATTATTAACTTTAAAATTTTTAGAATCCCCTGATTCCACCTAAATTTATTGGGTATCTTACATACGTTAGGGATGTAAAGGCATTTGTTGTTTTTTTTTTTTTGTGCTGGTCACACGACACACTCGTTACCGTCAATCATAGATAACAGATAAGTTTTACATCAACTTCCCCCATATATAGCAAGGTCTGAATTGGGCAACCCCTCCCCCCACCCTCCGATCAGTTCAGTCTCCAAATGTACTCCCGACTGCCTTCCTACTTTAAATGCAGGACATTGAAAAATAAATGTTTCTTTTCAAGTCTGAACTCCAAATGACCGGCCAAAGCTCCAAGTGATCAGCCGAAGCTCCAAGTGACCAGCCAAAACTCCTAATGACCAGCCAAAGCTCCAACTGACCAGCCAAAGCTCCAAGTGATCAGCCGAAGCTCCAAGTGACCAGCCAAAACTCCAAATGACCAGTCAAAGCGCCAAATGACCAGCCAAAGCGCCAAATGACCAGTCCAAGAAAAAAAAAAAGACAATTTTGAGGAAACTGGAAAAAAAAGCATAGCATACCACCATAACATACTACTCGATACTTCTGTTAACCATATCTATATTTATCGTACAAAAGAATATCGATCTCCATCGTACAGTGAAATCGATTCTAATGTCAGAGTCGAGTCTTCACTAACTTTCGATGCCCATCCCCCCACCCTCTTTTTATTTGTATTTTTACTTCGTTTCCCGGCATGCCCCGCCACTTTTGACCATTCTCTCAAAGGCATGTTAATGAAGTGAGATACGAGATACAAGGCAGTAAAACGCTCGCGAGGCGGACAGCTATCGTGGCCATCTCGCTTTGGTCAACTGACAAGATCGCCACAGTCTCAGGGCTGCAGGCACCATCGTACTGCAGTGCCGGTACCATCTCTCCCCCCCCCCCCCAACTTCCATTTAGATTTAAATTTTACTTTGACTTTGGAAGAGGACTACGACTACTTCAAGTGGATTGTTTTCTTCTTCGTTCTGTTGCTGGTCTAGATCTAGATTCGGGTAACAGCAGTTTGGAGTCCGGGAAATAAATGAAAATTCGTAGATGCTTTGTAACATTTATAGTGAACCAAGAGGGGAGGATAAGGGGGGAAAAGGGGGTATGTGTGATGAGCAGAAATGGTCCAAACTTTATCTCGCGCTCTCCTAGGCAAGTTTACATTGGAAAAGGTAAACTTAAAAGTTTCGTGATCAAATGAGTTTCCGCCATGTTAACTTAGACGTCATCAACTGGTTTAAACCGGATCATAGCAATGAATAGACCTATTTCTCTTAATGAACGCCAAGGTCAAACATAAGAGAAAACAGAAAATAATCCAACGGACTTATTGTTGAGCGGGATGGGGGGTTATTGGGTTCCAGACTGCTCGTACAAGCTACCCCGAGGCCTTACTCAGTGACTCGCATACAAAACTTGAAATTCTTTATTTATGAACTAAATAAACACAAAATTATATCTAAGAGGAAACAGAACTAATACAAAACATTATCACAAAAAGTCAAAAGGTTTTGATCAAATCTTTCCTATTCCTTAAATGTTTTCATCATTCAATGTGAACACATGTCTTCATTCTACATCTGTCTCCTTTCATCAGCCGTCCCCCCCCCCCCCTTTCATTCAGTCACATGCAATAGCTTCTAAGTCAACACGGTGCATGTGTTGACAAAGAAGCTATTGCATGTGCCTGTATCATCACCTTATCACATCACCTTATAGAAACACACACACACACACACACACATCATAACACGTATTTTTTGTTTATTTTCTTTTATGTACTTCGGATGTTCATTTAGAATAGAAGATAATTACATGCTAGCCCAAACCTCCTGCAGGACTGCAGGACTGTGGTGGGGGGGATATCAGCGAGCAATTCGAACCAGGGTTCATTGAGACGACAGAACGAAGCGCATACCAAACGACCAGAGAGACATTTTGATGTACCAAAACAAAAACAAAATCTGTTATCAAGTCTACTAAACAAGAGAGTAGTCTGTACATACAATAAAAAAAAACTGTTAATGTCTGCGTCATTTTTTGTTGTTATTAGCAAGTACAGAATTTAAAAATGTTACAAAGCTTTTATCAAGTCACTCTGTCTGTCTGTCTGGTAAAAAGTTTGTATTCATGATTTCTTCAACACCCTAATCACGGATGAAGCTGAACGTTTGCACAATTATCTCTTTTACCTGATAACATAAGAAACAATAAAAAATTTACCGTTTAGTTTATTCACTATTGGTAACTAATTATTTTGTTTGGTATCACAAACAAGGAAAACAAATTGTAATTGACTTGTAGTGATTGGCGATATAAGTTTACAATTATGGTTTACAGTAACTTAATATAGTCTTGACTCCAAATTCTTGTTCGTATCTGTAAAAAAAATCTCTTTCCTTATAATACGATCCCTCTAAATATGACGCAATTTACTTGGGTTCACTGAACATGCGTGAACCAAGAACATGTACATCTTCATATACCTAGAACATGAGTTTATAATCTAGTTAACTTAGAACGTGACAGAGTGCTCACGCTCCTATGTCCCCGTCTTTTCATTCTGTTGAAGGTTTTAATTTCTTTCAGAAAAGCCTCTTCACGAGCACGCATTCTTACAGACACAGATACTCCTATACATGCGACACATACCCTCACACTTACGAACACACACACAGCAAACTGTGATAAAGTCATTCGACTCTTTTGTTTATCTTGTGTTGACATGGAAACTCTCGAACTCCGGAAGTGACTTTTGTTTTCAACAACAACTAGATATGGAGGATGTTTTATTTTGAGAGAGAGAGAGAGAGAGATGCACAGAGACAGAGATAGAGACAGAGTGAGAGAGTAAGGGCGTTATATATAGAGATAAAGAAAGGAAGAAAGCTTGAGCGATAGCGATAGATAACAGAGAAGGAGGGTTAGAAAGACACAAAGGGCTAGGAAGAAAGAGAGAGAGAGAGCGTTAGAAAGAAAGAGAAAAAGCGAAAGCTAGTGACAGGAGACAAGGAGAGAAAGAGAGAGAGAGAGAGATAAGAGAAGCTTCCATCCTCAAAAAAAAAATGCCAACTGAATGTATGTTATTATATGTCATGAAAACTGAACTCTAATCACATGTATCTCTTGCCTGCTTCTACTGTCTCTTTTTTGTTTTAAATATCTTCTTCTCTCCCTTTCTTTCTAGCTCTTAGTTGTAACCGTTTTACGTTTGTTTCTTCTCTTACTGTCTCTCCCCCTCTCTCTCTTATTGGATTGGGCCTCCCGGGGCGACAAGGGGAAGCGTCCTGGCGCTACCCTCGTGCCACTTTCTTTGTACTCTTCACCTTGTGTGAGTAGCACGAGATCTTTTTTTTTTTGGTCTCCCTTTGCCCAGTATCCCCCCCCCACTCACACACACATGCCTCCGTGATTTACCGCTTGGGGGTCTGCCGTGCAGGAAGTAGTGCCACGATTGCTAGGAGGTGCCTTATCTGTGATCTGTCTCAACCTGCGGAGATTTTGTCAGTGTCGGCACATCGTCTTGTGAAGCTGCCTTGACTTACTTCGCTGTATCCGTTCAGAGGCGGGCACTGAGAGAGTTAAAATATAACATTTTGGTGCAGGAAGAGACTGGAGTGAAAGGGTTAAAGTGAAATGGACCGTTTCAAAACAGAACTATAAAAAATCTTCATAAAGATTAGTTGATGTGTTTATATCTGTGGGAATTGAAAAACTTCAAAAGTAAGAGGTAGTGAGGCAAGGGCAAAGAAAATGTTTAACACAGTTCAGATAATTTCAATGTTATGATAGGTAACTATACCTGTAGTAAGTACTTCTAGTGAGTACTTGTGGTGAGCACTTGTGATGAGTACTTGTGGTGAATACTTGTGATGAATACTGTTG
>JADKLZ010000104.1:13237680-13248259 GCA_021533235.1 Biomphalaria straminea
AAAAAAAAAAAAAAAAAACTAACTAAATAATAACATTGCAAAACATTACATTTGTGTTCAAAATAGTATGTATTTATTAATCAAATATTGTTAATTCAAAAAAAATCACTTTTACATAAACATAGTATAAGTGAATTTAACGCGCTTTCTTGCTGGCAAAAGTATCAATAAATTTATCAAAATCATTTTTTTCCACCAGCTCTTGTTCAATGGACAAAAGGACCAAATTAGTGAGTCGTAAATTTGTCATCATTGATCGCAAGTAATCTTTGATCAGTTTAACTTAGGAAAAACTTGCATGTAGCGACGCTTACCGCAATAGTCAAAAATATGTGATTCATGATGACGATATTCGGGACTGAATATTTGTTTTATAAAATTCAAGAGCTCAACAGCTCCTTGTTTTGGAATTTCGGAGGCTTCTGATGAAACTGTGACAAACCGTTGAAGCCTATTTCGCCTTAGCAGAAATTCGTTTTTATCAATGTCGCTTGGATTACTATCGAAATTGAGGATTTAATAGCTGGGAAGGCTACAAAAATTCATATATATCTGCTATATCATGAAGTTGCTCGAATCGGGTGATTATTTCTTGAACAATCCTGTCCAAGGTAGAATAAATTTCCCTTCGTAGCTCTTCTTTGTGTGTAAGTATAGAGTCGTCACTTTTTTCACCAGGCATCTTTTTCTTATGGCCAATACGTTTTTGAGGTTCTGTACTGATTCTCAGATCTGAGCACACGATTTCTGCAAAGATAATGCTGGCTTCAGCAATGTCCTCTCAATTACTACTTAAAAATGTCTCTATTTTTAGTTTAGTGAGTAGTCTCGAATAGACAATCCTTGTTTTTGAAGGTAGACTTGCACATCATTAATTTCAGTTAATACAGGAGCCCAAAATCCAAGATAGGTGAGAAAATTAAAAGACTGAATAGCAACTAATAGCAAACTAATCGATGAATTTTCATCTCTGCTAGTTAATGTCTCCATTTTCTATAATTTTAGAAAATGTATCCCGAACCATCTTGACGGCTTCTCCTCTGGCGCTCCAGCGGGTCTCAACTAAACGTTTAAGGCCAGTTCCGGTTATTTTGATGAGGATATCCCAGCGGTGTGTTGAAGTTAAGAAAAAAGCTTGTCAACGGTCCAGTGAACCAAAAAATGTTACCAACTTCAGCTTCAGCAGCTCGAATTCCTGCTAAATTAAGAGAATGGTTTGAGCAGGCAATGACACCGTAGTTTTGACCTTTCATGACCGCAGCATTATCATAGCCTTAACTCCTCCAGTCCATTATGTTTAAGCCATCCGAACATAGTTTCTCTAGAATCATCTCAGCGATTCCAGCTGCATTATTGTCAATACTGTTCCCTACTCTCAGGCGAACTTCAAGTTTCCTCCAAGCAAGCGATGACTGAATGTGAGCTCTGCTGGTCTCATGTTTTTTTTCTATTTTCGGGAATAACCTCCACCACTCATTGAATCCATCTTTGGATTTAAATGAAGATTTGGTACTTGATCATGTTGACAAGAGTATGCAGGGTAAAAAATTAGATTTCTTTTTTTGGCGAATAACACATCCCCTTTCTAAGAACTTTCTCGACGTTTGAAATTATCCGGAAAAACCAAGCCTATGAAAGCTTTCTAGCCTTTCCTTTTGCTGATTCTTGATGCCTATGCACCTCTCTGAATTGAGCTTTCATACGCTGAACATTTCAGATCCTCGACTGACAATATGTATGCAAATAGTATTGTTTACACTGTCTGATGGTTCAGCTTCTTCAGTATGAATTTTTGAGGAGTGTACTAAAGACATGCTTGTGTGCTGTCCTTTAGTCTCTAAAACCTGCAGTATTGAAGTATTTTCTTCAGTTTCATCATTCAGGATGTCGGCCTGATCATTTTTTTCTGGATTTAATGATAACCGTCAAGGAGATAAAACAAAATAGCGACATGACTAGTTTATAAATCTTTAGCTCATGTTTAAAATACAGTAGTTTATGTTTGTTCGTGTCCATACACTTAGTCGTTTTTTACTGAAAAGCTCAGGGAAATAGGAAATTAATACACACTTGGGGGATTTTGGGGCCCCTCTCCAGTTGGTGCCCTGTGCGGCCCGCACCACCCGCACATTGGTAGCTACGCCACTGCTGCCTGGCTATTCAAGGGCCGAGATTTTTTTCTTAAGTCAGAGACGAACGACTAATTGTTTGGTTTGACTGTTGTAGGTGTGTGAATAGAATGAACATCATGACAAAACTGGTACTTTGTTCAGGTCTCTAGTTAACCTTATCCTGATGAGCACCACATAAGGCCAGTGAATATCAGCCTTTAAGCCTTTTTTTTCAAAGATAAGATAAGATAATTTTTATTCATCCAATCTAATGGAAATTTAGTTTGATTACAATTAACAACCTTAGCGTAACTACTGTACAAAACCAATATTGATGATAAATTCGAACAATATTCACACACACATACACATTCACAATCAGCGCTTTATGAATTTGACTTCTATGTACTTCTCGATGACGACAGCTGATCTTGTAACACTCGGACCGAAAATGCGAAAATGGGATAAAGGAGTTTTGAAATCTTTCTATTTAGTCCTAATGGAAAGGAGACGACCACTTCGTTCAGATCTGATGTAACAGTTGTTTAATGGGTGCAGGTTCTCTTTAAGAATCGTGTGTGTTTTGGAAAGGCATCTTTCTTGGAAAAGCTCTTCAAGAGATGGTAGCTGTACTTGAGAATATCACTGCGTTTTTAAATAGTCTATTTATTGTCTTTGTGTCAGTGAAGTATTACCATACCAGCTATTATCAAATCACTTCCTCATTGTATCTGGTACGAATTTTGTACAAGTTTGATTCTCACTTCCCCATGCTCAGATCAAGTTGAAACTTTGCTCCATTATTCATTGTCCCTAACAAAAAAAAAAAAAAATTAATCAGAAAATTAACCAATAAGTTCATTAGTTATAGGCAATCAATTTTTGTTTGTTCGCCCAGCTATGAAATATCACGAAAGGTTGATCCTCAGATGAAATTCGTTTGAGAGTCCCTCTGTTGGGCTCAGAGACATCTATATATAGATATATATTGTTACGAATCTCATCTTTAGTACATACTTCTGGCACCAAAATGTGATGGGTTGCCACGGCAACATGTTATATGACGAGAAACAACATTCGAATACCTGCTGGGTTTATTGCATGGGGCCCCATTCCTCTTTTATTACCCTCATGCTGAACACGCCTGTAGAAAACAAAAACACTTTTTTTTTGGTTGGGGGGGGGGGGGGAGTGTTACACTCGCATAAAAAATGAAATGGAATTTATCAGAGATCAGCTTGTTGTCGTAACACGAGGAGTGGGTCGAGGGAAAAAAAGACTGGATGACACATGGGAACTCCTTGTTGTCTGTTCTAGCCTTGCTGAAGATGCTTTTATTCATAAAATGTTTAGAAAAGGTGTATGGCTGGGTAAACGTGGTGTAAGAGGACTTAGACTTTGAGAATGAAAATACAGGTCCCTTGTAAACTGGTACAGAAAAAAAAAGACAAAAACAAACATTTATTTGTACCATCGCTCAAACTTTTACATGCAAATATTTTGGAATGAAATTATTAGAAAGATAGCTTAAAGTATCTATACGCTTGATATCTTTTAATATTTATTGATACATTTATAACCAGCCTACTTAACTATAGTTATAATTAAAGATGTTAAGTTAAAATTAAATTGCTTTAAAGTTCTATTTTCAAAGTTACGTAAAATAACAATTCTAGAACCTAAAAATTCTTAGATATTTTTTTTTCATAGTGATAATTTTTTAAAAAAAATCTATTGCATGTCGACGCCATTTTTGTAGCACCATAAATTATTTCCAGACAATAATTAAACACATTTGTCAGAGAAGTGAACAGTGCCCTGGAGCTGCAAACGTGCTCACCACGCGATACGCGACTACCCACCCCTCCCCTCCCTCCCGGGTCCCAGCTTCACGCAGCGCCCTTGCCTGCCCCATTACATCCACGACTTGTTAGCGCTATAGTGCCCGTGCACGTGCAGTATGCGGGTTTTGTCACGCACCGCGTAAGCCCAAGACGGTAACGGCCGTAAAATGGTACCGCGGGGGTCGTTACCACGTCGGATAAATAAACAATACCTTCTCCTCTCCCCCCCCCCCTGTAGACAACCCCCTCTTACCCCACCCCGGCGACTGTCTTCAGGCCCGTCAGCACCTTATCTCACGTAATAGTTTCCAGGCACTGATGAAACGCACTGGGAATTCTCGGAGATGGCACGGTCTCTTTGGGGGGACTATCCGTTCCTCCCAGCTAATTGCACTTCGAGACTGACCCTTTACCTTAACGCTTGCATTCCCCTGCAGCCATCTTAGAGATCAGATATCCCGCTGTCCTGCGATGCTGATGTTGTTTATCCAATGGAAAGCGTGACCACGAAGACAACCAAGCACATCCCCACACGTGTTCGAGTAACTGTGTTTGCGGAAAAGCCAATCGGAAACTGATAGGCTAATTGGATTAACTCTCTAACGTTTGAGCTTACAGAAGTCACATCCATGTATTGACCTGCTGGGATCGAGATGTTACCTTTTTTTTCTACAATCAGATTCTCGTTAGCGAGTAAATAACTTCTATGCAAAGGCTGGCATGCACAACTCCACAACAGTGAGCAAATCTCGAAACATTTTTTGTGTGTGTGAATAAATCTCTGAATTGAATTTGTAAAGGTCAACAAACAGGTGCAGCCACATTGTTTTGGTTGTTGGAAACTATGATCGAGAAATTTCACAGCGATTTGCTTTCTTTTCGAACTACAATAGAGACATTCCCCGGACGTTCACTGTTTGTCTTTGTGACTTGATAGAAACGAAATAAAGTTTACACATTTTTAAAGGAAATATTAATTTAATTGAAAGTTGATTTAAGTTTGTTACAATTATTCTCCTTAATTAATTAGATATTCTCATTCATCTAAGGCCCATACATACCAAAAATGCTTTTCTTTTCATTTTTTTAAATACAATAATTCTTTTATGCATCCTTTAGCTTAGAGCGATTATTTTTCGCTGAATAATTAATGTTAGATAAAAAAACAACATTTTTTACCTTGCTCCACCCCTCATCACAGAGAAAAAAAATCCTGGTTAAACAAATGTTAAAATCAAATAGACTTTATAAATATAACTAGCAGTATATTCCCCGCTTGTCACTGATATTAGAAACAATTAAACAAAATAGTAATAATAATAATAAATAAAGCGAATTCGTGAAATGTAAAAAAAGTATGAATGGTGCTATTAAAAAAGCTAATTTACCTAAATCCAATTTTGTTACAAAAAGATTTGCTTGCTTAAATATTGAGATCTATAGTCTAATGTAGTTTTTAACGCAGATTAAATTTAGATTCATTTTTAAGTAAAATACATCTATTTTCAGTAAACATTCTTGAACTATCAATTTAAAATTGAATTTAAAGTTCAATAAACATATTAATTATTTTATATCAGAATATTTAATATCACCCATATAGAATCTCATTAGCCTGTCCAATCACAGTATGTCTACTTTGCACTTGTAAAGTGTTCGCGACACATGAATGGAACTATTAAAAGGTATGTCAACACAGCTTAGCAGCAATAACAAACGAATATGTAAAAATGCTTTAGAAAAAAACAAATTTGAAGGTTAATTTTATTGAAATATGAAATGAATGGACTGTATTTAGTATGTTCATGTGTTAAAGTTTAAAACTATCTTTGCGAAGAGTAGCTCTATCATCCAAAAGTTGAATTAGATCTATGGTTAGATTAGTTCAGCGCATTCGCAATCATTCAATCTTGTCGAATGAATGTACATCAGGACGTCTAAAATTCGCAGATAAAATAAACACATTTGTGTAAATATGGGTTTGAAGCACAAATTTGAAGCTTAATTTTTTATTAAAAAGCGAAATCAATAGATTATATTTTGTATTTTCATGCGTTAAAGTAAAAAACTATCTAAGCAAAGTTTAGTTCTTAAAATTAGATCTAGGTCTAGATCCTTTCGATCTTGTCTCATGTAAACATGGCATAGATCCATGAAGTAGTAATACTTTCATAGAGTTGGGCAACTTTTTTTTAGGGTCTAAAGTTTGTTTTAGGGCTATTATGCATACTTTACGGTTCCAGTTAGTACCCAAGTAACATTTATGCAAAGTGTAATCTAGATTGGTCAAACGGTTTTCATTTCTATTAGGGACATACATACACCCATACATACATACGCCTTACTTTATGCTTTATAGTATAAGATATAATGTTCCTTAACATCAATTTATTAAACTCTTCAATGAATAGGGCCTAAGTACGGAAATACTCGAAGGTGTATATATGTTCATGATGAAAGTTTTCTTGTTCTCTAGCCAAATGGAAATTATTTTCTATTTATAGTTTGAAAGAATTATAATGGTCAAAGCAGTTTTCCCATTGTGGCTCATTATGTTTTTTTTTTTTATTTTAGGGTCAGAAATTAATTTGTCTTGTAATTAGTAAAAAAAAAATAATTTAAAAATCGTGCACTTTTCTCAAGGCACAGACTGCGTAGAGTTTAGCAACCAAAAATCTGGATATAATGAAAAGACTTTCACTGCGATCGTAAACTACCTCCATACCACGTCAGACATGTAAATAGTTCTTTAGATTCCAATGCACTTCAAAGTTTAGTTTATACCAGAGCCGGCGACCGCAGTGGGGCCCGCATTTCATAGGACACGCAATTTTATAGGACCCGCTCTAATTTCAAGTGTAAAAATGATTAAATTAAGCCATTTTATTACTTACAACAGATTCCCCGCGCCATCCTGTCGATTTAAATGAGTCCCAGGAGCACTAACACATCTATAATCAAGAAAAATTTGTATTCGTCATGTTGGAAACATGCAATGCAATTTTTAAATTTTTCATATCATACGCCGCTATTTTGCAGGGCAGGCCTTATAGGCACTGCAACATATGCGACCGCAGTGGGCCCTGCACTTTCTTTGGTCCCGTGCTAATTTTTAGGTGTATAAATTATTAAATTGAACCATTTTATAACATGATATAACAGATTTCCCTCGCTAAAGTCAAACCTGAGAGTAGTATCTATCTGTGTATTGACTGGTAGTCGTTCTTATCACACAAAACAATCTCTTCCGGCTTCCACTTTTTTAACCTTTCTTCCATTCACTACACAAATTCATAAAAGAGTTTTATGAAACAAAAATGTGTGCATTGCAATTGTGTGTAGGCCTACTTTATTTTTATACTTATAAATTGTGTTTAATCTCTAAGAATGAGGATAAAGCAATTTTTACATTTTTCATAATTTGGAAATCCGAATTCAATAGTAGATATATGTGCATGTTTTCACGTTACACTTGAAGTTACTTCCTTTTTCCAGTTTATATTTATTTACGTCTCTGTTATTTTGTTTCGTGAATGAAAAAAGTGCGGATTGGGATGCACCAATTTCCATTCACACCGCGTGCGTGCGCCATGGGATCTTCCCTATTTACTTGCCGCTTGCATGTTGTTGTTGTTTGACCTCTTACTTAGAGGAATATATATATAGATTGTAGAGTACAAAGGGAAGGACTTCTTTCAGACCTCGCGATATATGGGAGATGGTAAGGGCATCTATGGACGACGGGGTGTCATGTGGTTAGCACAACGAACAACCATTTTTACTAATGTCAGGTATCCTTAAGAGTTTTATGGACGGACCAGATTTGGAACCAGAGTTCCTTCGATTCGGAAACGAAGTACTTTAGCACTTAGACACCACACCCCTAATATGGTTCTTGGTGAGACTAATAACCTTTGCCAGGGGCGTATCGTTGAATGGATTCTATGTGACTTTCAAATAGAATTAATAAAAGTTCGTCTGAGAAACAGAATCCTCTCCCCCCCCCCCTCCCCCAAAAATTTCGCTAGAGAAAACCTTTCAACATTTCAATCGTCATTTGCATGCGTAGAAGAGGTTCTCAATTTGTCGTGCCTGTGCACCTTCAAACACAAAACATCAAGGTACAAAGGAAGACTCTAAAAAAAAAGACATTCCTTTCACGCACGACTTAGCAGTAGACGTTGAGATCTCATGAAGATTGATCGGCGAGCCTTTAAATTAGGCGTTAGCTTAATCGTCTAAGCCTGTCCAATTAGACTAATTCTATAGAGAACTAAGATCGACCATAGTGCATCGTAAACACAAAGGTTCGGCTATACTGGTTGTGGATCAAAACTAAAGACACAAAAATAAAGGCACATTCCTCGTTCCATATGCTAGGACAAATGTGTACAAAAGCTCCTTCTTCCCTAGCGCTCTCAGAGCATGGAATGAGTTGCCTGAGCTAGCCAGGAAAAAACAGAGACTTGGCAGAGTTTAGGTCATTGGTTAATATGCATGACTGAATGCATGACGCGTAGGTCGTAATCATGTTATTTTTTGAAGTAACGTCTGTAATATATAAGATAAGAAGATATGATCCTGTGACATCTCTACAGCAACAAGTAGAGGATAGAATAACAACAAATATAAGATAAGATAAGATATGGTGAACCTTCTTAATACGTTTTTTTTTTAAGCATATTTGTCATACAGGAAAAAGAGACAAGATTAGTGTACGTCTAGTAATCGTGTAGCTTGACTCTCAGAGCTGCAGTCTTTTTATTTTAAAAAGTGCACTGTTACTCTCTTTAGTAATGCCCTCTCATCTCTCTCTCTCCCTTTTGTTATAAAAAGAAACTAACTAAGCAATCAATGAACTACACCCGATACACAAGATAGTGTTCCACGTGGGTTTTATTCGCCGCTCCGCCCCCTGCCGCCAAGTACTTTCGGCATATCGGAAGGGCGACAGGAAGGGCGCCGTATTCATGGGTGGCCAAGGTCTGGGTGATGTCTACCTTTGAGGTTTTTTTTTTCTGTCTTAGTGTGCATGTGTGTGTAGAGATCTATATATGCGTATAACTGAGGACTATCTCCTGGTATATATATTTTTTTATTTTCAAAAAAAAAAAGACACCCTCCAGGACAAAGATTGTGGGAAGGTATTGATAAAAATAAATGGGAGGTGGGGGGAGTATATGCAGCATGCGACTCTAAAGAAGTAAAAGCTTGCTTTTTTTTTTTGATATACCTGGAGTTATCGTCTGCTCTGGCATCTCCCTTGTATCTTCTCTCCAGCAGACGACAGCTTGCGCCAGGTAGTTTCCTCTCTCTATGTACACCAGATGAACGTCACCGGAAACACGGCGACGCACGCAGAAACAAATACAACCCGATCTCAGAGTTTAGCAACAAAAAATCTGGATATAATGAAAAGACTTTCACTGCGATCGTAAACTACCTTCATATATATATATATATATATATTACGATAGCGATCTATCACACGTCAATGTAAAAAAAAAGGCTTAGCATGGTATCAGTAATTCCAAGTTAATACACAAAAGTATATACCTGCAGTTTTCAAATTACAATTAAATATACGATTAAAGCGAAATAGTTCAAATCATACTACCCCTCAATAACTTTCAATGCTGAACAGTATTATATGGTCTAGATGTAGAAAAAAAAAAAAAAAAAAAGGGATGTAGATAAGTTAACCTGTTTGTCTTGTGTGTTACTGTAAACGAGATTATTATCTGAATAAACTTTTTTAAAAAAAAAAAAAAAAAAAAAGAAATAGTTCAAATCTAATTATTATTATTATTATTATTATTATTATTATTAGATCAAGTCTAAGCATATTGCGAAAAAATAATATAAAAACCCATACACATAAATAGAATTTCATTTTATACAGTCATGGCAAGTTCATATTAGTCTTTAATTTTGTTTTTCTTTTGACCTTTTCAGTACAACCAGTACAGACTAAACAAGAAAAGCAAAAACAAAATCCTCTTTTTAAGGACAAAAACAACAACAAAAACACAAACTTATATTAAGTTAATTGTTTCGTACTATTTCAGGTGTTTTTTTTTTCATTCCGCTATCCAGGAACTTCTCTTTAGGCGTGTTCTCCATGTGGCTGTGTTTCTTTCTTCCAGTTGTAGGGGTTGATTCTGAAGATCTTGTCGCACTAGCCTTACAATATAAGAATACGCAGCTCTCCTGCCTTCTACTAGATCACCTCAAAAAGCATCTTGTGGAAGTTGACCTTTTGGCATTCTGGGAACATGTCCAAACCAGCCAAGGGTTCTATTACTGATAAAAGCGCAGGACATTCTTCATTGGTTATCTTATCTTGCCACAATGATCTCAAGACTACTAAACATTCAAAGACTGCATCACCATAAGCAAGAGATTAGAGACAGTGTTACTGCAGCGATTGGACCCCATGACGACCTGCAATATATCATGAATAAAATCTATGGCCATATTACAAGATCTTCTGGGCTCGCAAAGACTTTCCTTCAGGGAACAGTACCAGAAAAAAAGGTTCAATAGCCTAAAGCAGGGGTGGGCAACCTTTTTCAACAGAGGGCCGCATTAATCAAATTTGGGAACTAGGCGGGCCGTACATAC
>JADKLZ010000104.1:13260632-13274180 GCA_021533235.1 Biomphalaria straminea
TGAGTGAATCTTAGCTCTGTAAAAGAAAAATACATTGTATGGCGTAGTTAGGGTTGTGGTTGTTAATAGTTTGTAGTTCATAGCTTCTGAAAATATTGCAACTTGCATTTTAACTTCCAGGCTGGAACAATTTGGGGGCCACTGCCGTGTATTTTCCCCCAAAGAAGCTCTTCTTATAATTTTGTGTTTTTTTTATTTTACATTATGACTTTCAAAAAAATCGTTGTTTAGTTTTTGCTAAATAGTGATCTCCTGTTCCGTCTGTGTAAACCCTTAGCCAGATTTGCATGCAATAATTCCAAGTTGTCTAAATGTTGGCCCAATGTGCAGGATTTATTATTTTTTTAAGATTCGTATCATAATAAATCTCCTGACATCGGACAAGAAATCGATAGCTTTATGTCTTTGATTGTTTCTAGAAATTATTTGGGCCGATACAAAAAAAATTAACATGAAAATTCTTTTTTTTTTTTCTAAATGCGTTTGTTATCTGAGCTATTAAAGAGAGAGTTGAATTAATATAAAAATTAGAAGGGGGTGGAATTAAAGAAACATGTATTAATAAGTTTCTTGTTTACATATTGCAAGGTCTGAAAGAGGAAAGTAACCTTTGGCTGTATATAATTATAATATATAAAATGTAGATCATTAGACATTCAGAGAAACTTTAGATAAGTTGTCCAATTGTTGGGTGGTTATGATTCATGCCGTAGTGATGAAATGATAGCCTGGACATTAGGCTGGCATTAGCTATGGCCAAGCAATCACAGGAACTACACATATACAGTTAACTGTTGGCTTAGACTAGAGTTAAAACGTGGACATGTGGCCAGCAAATATCAGATATACATGTATTGGGATTAGAGTTGGACTCAATTACGTACGTTATAAATAGCATTAATTCTTGCTTTTTTTGTCCTTAGCTTGGATTGAAACTTAAGACGCGATCAAGTTAATACTTGAAACAATTATTTATTTAATTATTAAACATGAAAAAAAAACACAATATTATTGCTAATTAGTTATTTTATATCATTTCAAATAATGGAAATAACGTATACAAAAGTATTGATATAGCTTTAAGGGCGGAGTTCTTCCCCTTTGTTTTTTTAATGATCTATATATATATAATGCTCTTTTTGTCTCAACAGTTTAAACGAGTAGTAAGGAGTAAAGAGAAGATCACTCTGTGGATAGTCCAAAAGAAAAAAAAAGGGTACTATTCACACTACGGATGAAAAGTGAAATGTAAGAATTTGTACTCGAAAAAAATTCATCGATGCATTTTATTCATTCATTACTACGTACAGAATTACTTTACGAGCCTTGCGTGTAGCAAAGTCATAATAATTCTGCTTCCTGCATAGATCACGCTCAATAGCAAGAATTACCAAATGTTTCAATCTTTGAGAATTGTTGACCTCAAGTAATTCTTCTTTAGTTTGAGGCGCGAGAACTTCTTTCACCAGATTACACAACTACAATTAATGCCGCGCGTAAGATTGACGTTTTCCATATTGAATGACACCCCTAAATGACAATTTTGGTGAATATCGTATGGATTTTTTTCGTATATTTTACGATTTCGGGAGATTTCTAGGAGCTCCTGGTAAATCGACAGAGGGCGTGGGAAATCTTTTATAAGTTATAAAGTGGTTTAATTTAATAGTTTATACACCTTGAATTAGAGCGGATCCTATGAAAGTGCGGGTCCTATGAAAAAGCGGGTCCCACTCCGGTCGCATAGATTGCAGAGGCCTAAGGCCGGCCCTGCAAAATAGCGGCGTATGCTACACAGCCGGTCGACTAGTTTCTTATATTTTGCTTGTTACTTGCTCTTAAGTTAGTTGACTTGGTCTTTCATGTCTTGTATTTGACTAACTTTGACCTTAGGGCAATCAACGTTAGCTCATATCTTAGCCCTTATATCGAAGTGTGCTCCCCATTGTCCCACCGCTGATCTCCCTTGTATGTCGGCACCCCAGGAGTTCCTGTTGATCGAAATCTATCTGACTCTCTGGTTACGTAACACGGTGAATGCAAGAAAAATGGACAGACAAGAGACATGTGTTAAAACTCATCTCTCTAAGTGAATGACCTTGAAATGCAGGAGTATTACCATCACCATCATTTCTTTCGATCCAGCACCCCCCAATACACACACACACTCACACACACACACTCTGAGACCATTACCAGTCCTGCTGAGACGAGCAGTAAATTATGAGGTTTTTCTTCGACTTGAATGACTCCCTGGTCGTGTCTTGTTTATTTACCTAGCGAGTCCCTGGTCTTGAACACATCAGACATCAAACTTTGTGTTCTAACAACAAACTATGTCACTTCGACCCTGGCTTTTTTTTTTGCTCATATTTCCCCCCCCCCCCTTTTCTCTACACTCACTCCGATTCTTCCAATTTTTACTTTTTCCAAACTATCACTTTTTTTTCCTGTTCTTTTTCTGTCACTTTTTGATATTCACATACTTAGAAGATATATGGTTGGGTAATGACATATACTTAGGACATACATAATGGAATCACATACTAAGCATACATGATTCTAAAAAAAATACAAGTTAAATAATAGGATTTGCTTATCAATGACATACAATCATACATGATAAAACAATGTCGCATCAAACACTTGGTACATTGGAAAATAGCAAATTCTTAGAACTTACAACATACATAATTGGAAAATAGCAAATTCTTAGAACTTACAACAGAAATAATTGGAAAATAGCAAATTCTTAGAACTTACAACATACATAATTGGAAAATAGCCAATTCTTAGAACTTACAACAGAAATAATTGGAAAATAGCAAATTCTTAGAACTTACAACATACATAATTGGGTGGTATTGCTCGGACCCTTCTCAACCATCATAGATGGCTTGCACGTCACAAGCGTAGTTAGCCGTTGAGAAGATGATTGTAGTAAGAACTCCAGGCTGATTGGTTTGTTTGCCCAGATAGGCCACAGTTTCTGGAATGCGATTCTAACTTTCCCTATACGACAAGCGATGTCGTTACAAGCATCTCCATCGCTTATGATAACACTGCCTAAATCTATCTATTCAAGATCTGTATGCCCAATATTGACAGTTAAACTATTTGAGCTGTAACCAACACGCCTAACTTGTTTGTTTTTTTTCAAGGTTTATCCGGAAGCCGATTTTGAAAGCGTTTGAAAGCGTTTCTGTCGAGGAACTAAGTCACTTCTGGTAAACATTTAACTGTATTACCGAGAAATGCTATATAATACTCTAAATCGTCTGCAAAGTCAAGGTCCGTCAGTTGTTTTGATTCAAGTGATGCCTAATGCAGCAAGATTCGTGTTTTGTTTTTTTTTTTTGTTTGGTTTGCATGACATAGTCGATGGCTAGGAGAAAGACAAAGGGAGATAAGATCTACTCTTGTCTCACACCTGTTTTGTTGTTGTTATTCTATCCTCTACTTGTTTGCTGTAGAGATGTCGCAGGATCTTATATCCTCATCTTATATATTACAGACGTTACTTCAAAAAAGAAGATGATTACGTCCTACGCGTCATGCATTCAGTCATGCAATTACCTAAATTCTGCCAAGTCAATGGTTTTTCTGGCTAGCTCAGGCAACCCATTCCATGCTCTAATAGGGAAGAAGGAGCATTTGTACAAATTTGTCTTATCATATGGAACGAGAAGTGTGCCGATATCTTTGTGTCTTTCTGGGTATTTTATTTTGATTTGTTATTTGCATTTATAGTTTCATCAATATGGGGATTCTATGACAGTATTTCATTTATTGTAACACCTAGATAGTATGCGTTTTTAGTCTGTGTTACTAGTTTACCATGAATAAGATAAGTGGAACTAATTTGTTTTAGTTTTTTTTTTTACTCTTAATAACTGACATTTTTCTGGGTGGAAAGACATGCTCCAATTTGATTCCCATTTCTGTAATTCATCTAATTCTCTTTGTAAAATGTATGTATCTTGTGTTGTTTTTTATAATTCTATATATTATGCAATCGTCTGCAAATAATCTGACTTAGGTTCCTGAACTAATGCAATTTGGTAAATCATATATGTAAATTAGAAATAATAGTGTACCTAAGACTGTTCATTGAGTACCACCTTAGTTTAATGTTGTTAATGTTGATTTAAAGCCATTTATTATTACAGTTTGTTCTCTCCCTATTGTAAATTTGTTATCATCTGATGCAATGGACCAGGGGCGGACTGGGTGTCAAAATCGGCCCAGGCATTTCTATAACACTTCGGCCCATAAATTGTATATTATATGATGGGCCTCCAATTATAGGCCTACCTGTCCAGAAAATCTTTGTTAAGTTTAATCATGTATCCATAACTGTAAGCATGCTCTATATTTTTTATAAGAAATCTAGTCCTTATTAGCTTTTTTCTGAAAAAGATGAAGCCTGCAGTAGCACTGTCTACGGATGTAGACTATTACATTATATCGGAACTATGCTAAAAGAAATTAGTATTAGGACCTACAATGTTGAGTCTGTAAAAGACTCTTTTTAAACGCGACGCTCAGAGGGCCACTTTGTTATGGGAATATTATAAAACCTTTAACAATTCAATATGTGACCAAATGGCATTCATGAGACCCTTTAGGTAACCCTACCGGCCCATTGGGGTACTGGCCCACCGGGCATTTGCCCGAATGCCCATATAGCCAGTCCGCCCCTGCAATGGACCATTAATGCCAATTTTTTTAAGTAAATTATGGTGGTGAATTTTGTCAAAAGCCTTGGAAAAATATAATACTATTTGCTCACTATGGCTGCCTGGTCGAACGGTTTGCACGCTGGACTGTCGTATCGATTTACCGATGGTCCCGGGTTCAAGCCCTGCCCGCTCCCATCCCCCGTCGTCCTGCGGGAGGTTTGGACTAGGAAATAACTATCTTCAACTCTGAAGGAATTTCCGAAACATGTAAAACATTTTACAAACATTTTACAAACCTTTTGAAAAATCATCAATTAGTCATATTAGCTGTGTTTCACATGATCTATATTTCCTAAAGCCATGTTGATATGGAGTAAGGACAATATGTTTGAGTTTTATTTTCTGTTGCTAGATATGTTGTGTTTTAGGATTATACATTTGATGCTGGTAAGTGATACTAGTTTGTAGTTTCCTGGGTCAGATTTTTCTCCTGTTTAAAAAAAAAAAAGGGGGGGGGGTGACATTAGCTTCTGTCTAGTCCCTTGATACTCCGCCCTGGTTAAGAGATGCCTGAAAAAGTATTTTGAACACTGGTGCTAGCTCATTGCTTAGTTCTTTGAGTAATGTAGCTGAAATACAATCAGGTTCAGATGCTTTATTTGGTTTAATGTTCATTAATAGTTTTTGGATTCTCTTTTCTAGTACTTCTATATCTCCTATGTTGTCTACCTGGTTCAAATTATGTAATATGCCTTGTCTCTGGGGTTCACAATGCTGATGCAAAGTAATTATTTCGGATGTAAGCATCTGTACAAATACAAATAAAATGTATAGATTATGTTAATGATTAAATAGTTAAATAGTATTCGATGGTTGCATAAATTCAAAATCATTTTTTACTAATGATAATTTTAATTGAATTTAATTATTTTTGTTCTGCGGATTTATACACTATTAAATAAAGAGAAATTTTACACTAATATAAACAATCCCTAATTGGATTTTTATTGCTTTTTCTTAAATGCATTGTTGGTTAGTTAAAAAAAATCGTTCGCATTTTCGCTGTTATTATGAATCAATTAAAGAATGTATACAGATTTCTATATAATATAAATGGAATGAATACAAACAAACCGATGAATGACTATTTCACTGAGAGGGTATATAGTTCAATGTATTAGTTTCTTTAGTAACTCCTTATTATGATAACATCACTGTGTTTCAACCATTAAGTATCCTTTTCTTTATTTAATGTCATCTATATAATCAACTTTTCACAAAAGGTTTTAGAATAATATTAATATCTTCTAAAAATAAAAAGACCACGCTATTTAAACGTATAATCTTATAAATTAGAAGCGTGTCTTCAAAAGAGAAGATAATTACATGCTAACTGTATCCCTGCTTTAATCTACTTAAGCATGTTAATTAGAGACGCAAACTCTGCTTAAAATAGGAAACATTATCCTAGAGGACGACATTGTTTTTAAGTATTGTATATGTACTATATTAATGCATTGTATACAACATTTAATTGATCTATAAAATTTTTAAAAATCCAGACTTGTTGGAGTCAGGAAATCCGATGTGATGTGAAGCACTCAATTAGATCACAGCAGATGTACTCGAGAAGAATCTCGGTCTTTAATTAGAGTTTCGAATAAACATTTTATGTCTCTGCGTGCAGTAACATTGTGAACAATTTTAGGCAAACTATCATTTCATGTTTGGTTTCAGAACGTAGGAGGTATCATTCATAACAAGGCATTCCTTACAATGGCCTTAACTTTTGGCGCACTATGTCGCTCCCAAATTGATGAACACTGTTGTAAAGACTGGGTCTCAACGTTGGGTTAACGTTCGACTGTAACAGTTTCTAAGAATATGGGGTGTTCCATCTGGAGAGGCTTTGGGGACAGGTTCCTTCTACCATTGACACACCACCGGTGGTAAGACGTGTTACACTTATAACCCTAACCTAACATTAACACACATAACACACAAACTGTAATAATAGATGGTTCTAAATCAACACCAATAACAGTAAACTCAGGTGTACCCCAAGGAACAGTCTTAGGTCCACTACTATTTCTAATTTACATAAACGATTTACCAAATTGCATTAGTTCAGGAACAAAAGTTAGATTATTTGCAGATGATTGCATAATATATAGGACAATAAAAACAACACAAGATACAGAAATTTTACAAAGAGAATTAGATGAATTACAGAAATGGGAATCAAATTGGAGCATGTCTTTCCACCCAGAAAAATGTCAGTTATTAAGAGTAACAAAAAAACTAAAACAAATCAATTCCACTTATCTTATTCATGATAAACCAGTAACACAGACTAAAAACGCAAAATACCTAGGTGTTATAATAAATGAAAAACTGTCATGGAATCCCCATATTGATGAAACTATAAAAAAATCAAACAAAGCATTAGGGTTTATTAAAAGAAATTTCTATAAATCAAATAAGAACATAAAACTAAAATGCTATTTAACCTTGGTTAGGCCAATAATAGAATATGCATCCTCTGTTTGGGACCCCTCAACTCAAGAAAACATTAAGAAACTAGAACAGACACAAAATAGAGCAGTGAGATTCATAACAAACGAATATTCACATTTCACTAGAGTAACACCTTTAGTAAATCACTAAATTTAGAAAGCCTTCAGGATAGAAGACTTAAGAGTAAAGTAGCAATTATACACAAAACACTGAACCATAATCTCCAAATACAAAAACAAAACTTAATAAAATACTCAGAAAGACACAAAGATAAAGGCACATTCCTCGTCCCATATGCTAGGACAAATCTGTACAAATGCTCTTTCTTCCCTAGTGCCATTAGAGCATGGAATGGTTTGCCTGAGCTAGCCAGGAAAACCAGTGACTTGGCAGAATTTAAGTCACTGGTAAATATGCATGACTGAATGCATGACGCGTAGGACGTAATCATCTTCTTTTTTGAAGTAACGTCTGTATTATATAAGATAAGAAGATAAAAACATTTTTCTCATTTATTTCTTCTTCTCTCTCTCTCTCTCTCTCTCTCTCTCTCTTTCTCTCTGCTTCTCTCTACATCTCTTTCTCTCAATCTCTTTTTAGCGGCCCCCAAAAGGGGAATAGCCGTTATAGTTTTGTGAGGTCCATCAGTCCGTCCGTGCCGTTTAGATCACAGAAAGTAGAAAAGATATTGGAAATCCTATAACATAGTATTTTAGACATTTTAATGTTCTGATACAATACCTCACGTGGGGGCCCGGGGGGTTTTGAAAATACCCCGCTCCTCCCCCACGCTAGCTACGCCAGTGATTGGTACTATGTCCTGTTAGCATCGATTGTGCAAGACTGTCTTTAAGATCAGGAGATCTGTGAGCTGAGTTTGACCTTGCGATATATAAGACAGATGTTTCTAGGGCCACGGTTAACGAGGGTATCATGTGAGCAGCACAACGACTCACCGCCTTTACTTTTACCTAAATAATGTCAGGTTGAGCTGAGCTGGGCGCACAAAGATTCCGAAATTAGAAATCAGCAGGGTTCGAACCCCGGACCCCAGTTCAGCTTTACCGCTCAGCCACCGCGCCTCCTGCTGTGTGTTCAATGATAATGTATAGAAATCATTTTCAGGTGAGAATAAAGAGACGAGACCAGAGATTCTGAGGTTTAAATTCAATAGAAAAGACACTAAGAAAAAAAATGTCTTTCCCTACAGAAAGTCCAAAGCAGCGGGTAGTGGATAGAAAGCAGTGGATTTTTTTTTTCGTTCTTTATCAAAATAAAATAAAATAATAATAACTACCTGAACTAATATCTAAAAAAAAGTTGTTTTTTTTTTTAAATGTGATGTAGAGACTTCAGTTTCCTGTCACGTTGTTGTTTAAAGAACATAATATATGTGATGGGCAAGTGGGGGTGCGCTCTATTGTGTGTGTGTGTGTGTGTATTTCAATAGTGTTCCTCCTGAAGAAAATATGCACCTAGCCTTTCAAACAGCTCAGGAAATAGAAATCGGTTTGGGATTGCCAGACCACATCAAACAATGCAATTGTATATCTTCACACTTCAAACTACTAGGGCACAGAGCTAAGACTTTTGTCTTTCTCAACATGCGGTACGCGTCTATACCTCGGGGCACTCGAGCCAATGGGAATGTTTCTTAGTGTCACAAGTCTTTTTCCTCTACTTCAGATTGATTGATAAATGATATTATTAACTTTAACTTGAAGTGCTATAGGAAGCTGCTGCCTGAGTAGAAGAATGATCTTGTGTTGCCGGGGACTATGTCTTGAACTCATACAATATTGAATTATTACGATCTAGGAATCAAGTCAATAACTTCTCCGTGAAAATAAAACAAGTTGGAACTTTAATTCAAATTTAACTTA
This sequence comes from Biomphalaria straminea, assembly GCA_021533235.1. Taxonomy (NCBI): domain Eukaryota; kingdom Metazoa; phylum Mollusca; class Gastropoda; family Planorbidae; genus Biomphalaria; species Biomphalaria straminea. Next base: position 13,269,715 of record JADKLZ010000104.1, read on the forward strand.
AGTACAACTTATGTACAATGCAGATCAAATAATATGAAATAGAATCACAAAGGCTTATAAACAGAGCTCTAATAAAACATGACTTGCTCATATGAAATTATTTTATCGACTGGCGTTCTTTCTAACCCCGCCAAATCTCCTGGCGCTAGTTTTTAAGAAAAATGTCTAATTATTTTTAAATCAACCAATAGATTTTAAATTCTAGAAAGACAGAAAAGCTATAAATAACTTCCTGGTATTTCCAGTTTAGAGAAAGATCCAGATTCTAGGTTTTTCCCTAGTAAATAAAAATAACATAGACAAACCCAGAATGGCATATGTGACACTTAGATTTCAACCTTGTCATCAACAATTCAACATTTCAATGTCTTTCTGAAACATTGACTCAATGTTAAGTACATAATGACAGAAAACTAACTGAAATACCATGGCTTTTGAAAGTTAAAACTCACATTGAGTCATCACCCATGTAGGCTGTTGGTTCAATAGGTTCCCTCTTGCGGTCCTTTCTTTCTGAAGCCCGTTAAAAAAACAAAGCATATATAAAAAAAAACTTATTATATTACAACTTTACCCTTTGACCTTAAAATTGTGCGTGTGTGTGTATCAACGGGATACTCTAAAATTGTGGTGTTGAAGATTGAAGCAACACACACACAAATATACTTTTAAATTAGTCTAGAGAAGAGATTGGCTGTGAACATTCTTGCTGGCGTTCTTCTATGGTCACTGTTATGGAGAGTATGTATGTGTGTGTATGCGTATTTATGTTTCTGTATGTGTGTATGTATAATATATGTATGTGTGTGTATGTATATAGTATGTATGTGTGTATGTATAATGTATGTATGTGTGTGTATGTATATGGTATGTATGTGTGTATGTGTGTATGCATATGTATATATGTATATGTGTGTGTATGTTTGTGTAGGTGCGTGTTGCTGATGTCACTTATAGAAATTTGGGCGGATGTTTTTGGTTGTGTAGGCTAAAGAGTTTCTAATAAAACCAAGAGTTGATCTGTCGTGATGGAAGTGAATTCAACGGACTGGTGAGAAAGTTGAGATGCACTTCAACAAGAGACGCGAGACAGTAGGGTCAAAAGTATTAGTAGCCAGTTAGATTTTGTCTAAATATCATTTCATTGGTCTTACTGCTCTTAAAATTTCATTTCATTCGAGTTGAAACCACTGGCGGAACCAGGGGGGGGGGGGGTAGCGCCCCCCCCCCCACTCGGTATTACTTATGTTAATAATATATACTAATTATTTTATAGTTCTCTATATTTTTAGATATGGGGTCGTCTGAGTTGGGGATCCGCCAGTGGTACTTAATGTACTGAATATATGACCTCTGGTTCTGGAGTTTGTGAAAATATACTCGTTTTGGTCAATAATCATTAACCCAAAATGTTAGGATGAAATGAATCAGATACTGACTACATTCTATTATATTTACGGCTGCTTCATAACAAAACAATTATAGGGCTAGTTCCCTTACTAAATAGGTTAGTTCCCTTAATGAAATAAGAACCTTCTCTTTCTTCGAGTTAATTAAAAATTAACGCTAGCAATCAATGTTTGTGTAGGATAGATAGATAGATAGATAGATAGACATTTTCCACTTATAATCTTTGTGTAAAATCTGTATCTAAGTGAAAGATTAGAAGATAGTGATTAAACACTATTAGATTAAATAGTAGTTTTCTGTATATTCTACTATTTTATTCGGCCTCTTTGGATTCATAGTATCTTGTCCATTCTCAGTAGCCTACTAAATTGTATTCTTGATATGTGATAAACAGCTTTGAATCGCGGTTCTTAGGGTTAGAGATCCCTATGACCAGTATTCGCATACATTAATAGTTCTGTCCTCTGGTAGTTTACCTTACAGTAGCCTAATGTAATGTTTAGTCCAAAAATGACTTTAACACATTTAATAATAAGTTCGGGGAGGTTGTACAATAACTTCTAACAGTTCAGTAACTATAGTAGCTTATAACAGTTCAGTAACTATAGTAGCTTATAGTAGCACAGTAACTGTCTTTAGTAGCTTGTAACGGTACAGTATCTGTGAATCATACGACGTACTGTTTTCATTTCACTTAGTAGCTTATAAAAGTACATTAACTGTCTATATTAGCTTGTAACAGTGCAGTAACTATCTATATTAACTTATACAAGTGCAGTAACTGTCTATTGTAGCTAATAAACAGTACAGTAACTGTGTACAGTAACCATTAGTAGCTTCACTCTAACTGTTACTCTAACAGTGCGGTAAATGACAGTAACCTTTTCAGTTCCGTACCTGCACGCGACATCACGTGGACTTGTTAGTAAACAAAACTTAGCCCCGCCTCCTTCTCACACCTTCCGCTAACAGTGGCAAGGGTGAAGAGATTTAGAAGAGAGAAAGGGGGGAGGGCACCAGCCCGGCGACGGGGAGCTAAACCCTTGCCGCCGCCGTGGAAGCAGACTCAGCGGCACTGCGTGACAGGGGGGAAAAAATGAAGTCTTGGACCGCGCAAGTCCCGCAAACCCCTGCGCTGGTCCTGGTGTAGGCCACAGAGAAGAAAAAAAAGGAGAGAGAGAGAGAAGAGAGAGTGTGAGGGGGGAATAGCAGAGCTTCAGAAAAAAATGACTACATTCTGGGTTTGAGGCTTCGCTGAGCGGTGTCTCAGGGTGCTCGAGACTTGGGAGAGTATGACGTAGAGGTTGTGGAGAGTTTTGTGTCTACGCCAGACTCTTCTTTCAATGACCAAAAGTTTGTGAAAAATTAAATTCATAACAGGACTAGTTCTACTTCACACTGGATTATCTGCACCTTGTGATTGATTACAAGTATCAGTTTCTTTCATAGTGTTTTATTTTCAATTCGAAATTGTGAGTGTGTACGTTTTGGAGGATTTTGTATTTATTTTGATTCCAGAGATTTGTAATAACATTGATAATAAGCTAGAATAATCTTGTTCGTTATAAACACTGAGGGTAACTCGATTAAAAAGAAAGGTTTGTTTGCACATTTAGGAAGATGTGATGTATCGGCTGCGGTTTATTAATAACATCTCTAGATCTATAGACCAACATAGATCTACATGGTGTGCACACATTTTTGTACATAAAAGGTTTTAATCGAAGACACGTTGTGACCTTTTATGAGGTGACCTCTTGTGTTGTGACAATCTTGCGTCTTACAATGCACTATAATCCATCTATAATTTATCATTAGTTTTGTAGATTAGTTTTAAAACCTTTCAATCAATGTTTCCGTCTAGTGAGTTCACTGTTGATATTATAGGCGGTCTTGTTAAAGGCTTGTTTCTACAAACATTCATATCATTCCGTCTTGACATCCAGATTTAAAAATCTTAATGTGACTTGACTAACATAGATCTCGTAAAGTACTTGCGCCATTAGGGAATTTAAAGCCTAATTCGGAACATTTAGTCTAGTTCTTTGACTCTACAAAATCCAGTTATCAAGATTCTAGAATTGTTTTCTGTCTCTTTAGGTTAGCTTAATGACTGCGGCATGTTTTAAAAGAAAAAAAAAAAAACTAGAAAAGAACCAAAATAATATAGAAATATTTTTTTTTTTACTTTGTGGTGCATAGACCAACGTAAAATAAGTCTGTCTCTTCTAAGTTGCAGTATAACAGAAAATATTTTATAAAACTTAGATTCTACTTTTTTTTTTAAAACGTCAGATTGGAGAATACGTTGTGCAATAAGCTTATGAGCAATGAGCTTACCAGAACGACTGGGAACATGTACACTCAGGTTCTTTGAACGGTTCTTAATCAGGGGCGTAGCTAGGAATTCGCCATCATTTGGTGGCCTGGGGGGGGGGGGGGGCTTGACGTCTTTGCGGGCCCTTGCATTTTGCGTAATATTAAATATTTATGTAAAAAAAACACCATTTTTCAAAATCTCCTCCCCCCACCCTAGCTACGCCACTGTTCTTAATTCAAAGTTGTGCCTGCTGGCTCACACGAGTAAGACTTGTTATTTGCATTGCGCGTAATGTTTCTTGATACATCTCTTAATTAGGGTCAACGATTTATTGTAGATGCATTCAGCTACCTAGATAGCTTCTTGTTGTAGCCTAGACTGTGAACCAGTTATCATTTGGAATGTCGCAGTTCCGTGAAGAACGTTGGTGGAGACTTTAGCAGCGGGCAAGCGTTAATGGGAGGAAGAGCTTTTCAGAAGACCTCGGGGATGATAAATACAAATTTACGACTGTCGTCTTACGCAAGCCGTAAATTACCTTCTTAAACGATGAGTCAGGGGCGTGTCGTCGTACACCCTAGATATCTAGCTGTTGTACAGTTTAGTTTCTTATAACGAGTTGGGCGTAAAGTTTGGATTAGAGTTAGACGTAAAGTTAAGATTAGAGTTAGACGTAAAGTTAGGCTCAAAGTTAGACGTAAAGTTAGGCTTAGAGTTAGACGTAAAGTTAGGTTTA
>JADKLZ010000104.1:13281397-13292352 GCA_021533235.1 Biomphalaria straminea
ACTCGTTCACCTATCCTGTTGCTCACCAGCTATATTCCTGCTCACTTAACGGACCACACAGACACTGGCACATAACACGTGTTATACTCACGATATCGTCTCGTCCTTGGTTTATCGTACTCCCCCCAGCAACTGTTCAACTTTCCATGATGTAGCCACAAATCTCTACCCCCCTCTCCCTATGTAAATCTTGTGCAACCAAACAAAAAAAGCCACAAGATCATGCAAGTAATCGTACATTTAACTGTCTTCCAATCTCTCCCCCCTCCCCCCCTTTCTTCTACGTATGTTTTCATGCCATCAACACACACTCCATCTTTACAGTTATCATATCTGATTCTTATCCCTTGCGACATTAAAAACTAGGGGTTTTAGAGCGGATCGAGTTACCTGCCCTCTTCAGTATAACTTGTATCATGGGAGACAATCGTGATAAAGGAGGAGAGAAGAGAGAAAGAAAGAGAGAAAGAGAAGTAGAGAATTAATCATTATAGCTGACTTGACGATAAAGGCACACACACAATGTTAATTGTTTTGCACTTCCGCCAACAGATTTCCTTGGTAACTTAATTCCCGCCAAACTCAATGAAGTCATGTGATTAGAGATTTGTAGTCTGTTTTCCCCTTGTTTTGTTACGTCTAGTATATAGTCCAAGATTGAAGATGTCTGTAAGACAGTCTGGATTGTTTTTGTTGATGTCGGTAAGACAGATTCTACATTGTTTTAAGACACACTTGTACATTAACATTGTTTTAAGACACACTTGTACATTAACATTGGAAAGGCTCTAAATGATGAGTAACTGCATCGAAGTTTTTCATTTCATCGAATGTCACGTAAAAGTGGGTTGATTCTAATTATTAAGTTGGAAAGATGTGTTCTTTTAATACGACAACGTGTGTCTCTTTTCGAACACAATACAAATACTTCATATTCACTTGTTGCCCAATACGTAACGTTCTAGCATATACCTTGACAACTTTTTTGGATTGAAAAAAAAAGAGTCATCCAGCGGTTCCCCGAAAGTCAAAGCAATACATCACCCCTGAGCTTATACCTTATGTATGTGTGTGGTAAAGATGTGACCATTATATTTCATACTAATTGTCCTAAGTATGTTACAAGACGTGGTCATGAAATATGAGGCTAAGGTCACTAGAATTTGGGTTGTGTTTCGGTTCAAACCTTGAGGGTTTATTTTCAACTTTTTTTTTTCCCTCATATCAAATCGAGTTAAATTCTCTCTAGAATGAAATCTATAATAGTCTAATACTACATGTATTCGTAACTATTCGTATATCGGAAGGGTCTGTTTAGACTCCTTGATCGAGCCCTGCTCCTTGTCAGATCAGAGAACGTTATCCAATGTTGCGTTTTTGATCTTTCGATTAAATATTGAATATCCTTCAACAGGTGTGTTTCAATTACATCGTTCTACATTTAGACCCACCGGCTTGAAGTCGTTGTCGTATCAAAGATATATATGCTCTCTTTATCGTTTGTTATTGCTAGCAACGACAATCGGAGCTTGTGATTTGTTGCCATTGCTTTCTTGTTATCTCCTCCTTGCAAGATGGCTGCTACTTTGTTGTTTAGAATGTACATCACTGTACTTCTTGTAACGCCTCAGGATTGGAAGTGATGATGGTTTAATTAACTTCATTGCAAATGAGCTCTCTATGTGACCTTTAACCTATTTAGATCTAGATATGGAAAAACGCACGTTTAGGTTTTGACGAGCAGGTTTCATATTGTCCATGCTTTTAAGAGTTTTGGGTGAATGTGTGTATGAAAGAGAGAGAGAGAGAGAGAGATGGAGGGAGAAGCAGAGAGAGGAAAAGAGGGAGGGAGAGAAAAAGAGAGTGAGAGAGAAAACAAATAACTTAAATGTATGAGTACAAGAACAGCCCTGGGTCTTTGATATGTCAACACCAATGTCGCTGTATGTTTTCACTTTCTGGCTGCTCTCTCTCTGTCTCTTTCTCTTTCACTCTCTCTCTCTCTCCCTTCCTCTTTCCCAATCTCCCCATCTCACATTCTCTGCGCTAATCCTGAGACGGGTGTCCCTGTCTTCGATAATTACCAGCACTTCTACCAGCATGGCTCTGCCTAAGTTGCTGTCATATTGGCTCACGCAGTCCTCTCTAGACCAGCGTAAAGTGAACACGCAGAGTGTCGGTGTGTAGAGGGGAGGGGGAAGAGAGAATGGGTCAACAACGACAGACATAATTGTGTCATCTTTCAAGCCCTCATATCTGGTCCTACTCACACACACACTGGCCACGCTTTCACGTTAGCACGAGTTAACTCACGACTCGCCATTGTCTTGACCGTCTTGATTTCAGGGAATCTCATGTTTAACTCTCTCTCCACTGACCGTCTTTGGTTACAAGTTAAAATAAGAGTAGAACCAAAGGAAAGAGACGCGGAGGGGGGGGGGAGAGGGGAGAAATCTCTTTTGTTGGCATGACAATGTCAATCATAAGTAAGAAAGAATCAGGGAACACAGCTCCAGCATAATTCTCTTACATTCTATCAAAATCTTTAAAACCTTATCAAATCAATTGACTGCACGTTGTCTCTGTATCAATGTTCATCGTGACAATATTAATAATATTAGACGTTCTAGATCAGTGATTCTCAAACTTTTTTCATTGACGGAACACTTCGCACATTCGGATTATTTAGCGGAACATTTTGCTTATTTTTGTAGAGATTAATTTCATGTAGTGGCCTACTATTAATTATTCCAGTAGCTCAGGCTTAGAGGAACACTATGGTTTCACGGAACACAGTTTGGGAACCACTGTTCTGGAGATTCTATCATCGTAACTACTTATAAAATGTGTTCAAATACAATATTTTTTGTTGACTTGAAACATCGTCAATCAAGTTTAGTAATCAAATGTCTTTATATAAACAAGACGAGTTGTGTACAAGTTCTGTCAAACCTTTGTTTAAAAACATGTTTTGTTAGGACAATGTCCAAGGCTGTTACCTGGAAATACTTCCAAAGTCCAAGTCTCATTATCTAGTTGACATCATGAATGGATTTGACATCCGATGTACATGGTTGACCTCTCTACTTGCCAGCCTACTTGCTGTTTTGGTCTCCAGTGTTGACCACAATAGAACTATAATTAACATGTCCAACAGGTTTCATGGTCTAACGAACAGCGTCCTAGTTATTGGGGCCATGATGGAGTCGTTAGATTTGGTTGGATTTGGTCATTTCGGGGGTAGAGGGGGGAGTTGTTAGTGTCCAAAATCTGTTACGTCAAGTGTCAACGGCTAGGTCAACGGCTTGGTCAACGTTTTGATTTGTCCAGTTGATGCTTATTGTCTGGACGAATCTCTTTGTTCACATGTGCCACGGTTTCCTTACAGAATGGTCAGTGTTGGTCAGCCGTGGGATGGCCTGATTACAGGCATTGCTTAGAACTTAATCGTCTATTGACCTATCGCCCCCTCCCCATCGTCAAGTACGAGAAGGATCACGCACAAACGCACCATCCCTTCCCATTACTACACCAGCTTTTTTAACGAGTCCACTGTAACCATAACCTATTTGACTTAAAGAGGCCCATTTCCATAAATCAATTAACTTACAATTCTCGGCTTCCAGAACCCGGATACACTTTATGTCACACACACACACATACATGGCATGTTTCTTAGTTTTTTTTTAAAATAAATACAGTGCGCTTCAAATTCTAAAAATAATACCTGTAAAATAGTATCTAATTTCGTACTTATTAAAAAAAAATTTGCGCGCAAGTGTGCGTATGTGCGAATACACCTCAACAAGTAATACGCCTCAACAAGTAAACAAATAAAAAAGTAAAGCTCCTCTTTCAGACCTTTGGTCTAAAGGTCATCTGATTCTGTGGCCCACGTTTTACGAGGGTGTCATGTGGCCAGCACAACGACCAACCGTCTTTACTTTTTCCCAACTAATGTCAGTCACCCAATAGAGCTGGATGGACTGAAGGGCGCCCGAAAATACCGAAATTAAAAATCCCAGTCTTCACCAGGATTCGAACCCGGGACCTCCAGCATGAAAGTCAAGCTCAGCCACCGCGCCCTCACACCTCAACAAGCAATGCGACAATGCACTTACACATACACGTTTCTTAGTTACATTAAGTGTTGACCAGATTAAGCGTTGACCAGATTAAGCGTTGACCAGATTAAACGTTGACCAGATTAAGCGTTGACCAGATTAAGCGTTGACCAGATTAAGTGTTTAGCAGTCGGCAGTACTGTAATCTTCGTTAGGTAAAACAAAGTTTGAAACAAAATATTTACAAGAAAAGTTTCGTAGCTTGTAATACATTCGAAGTCAATGTCCTGATATCCTACAACGTCCTACAATGTGCTACCATGTCCTACAATGTGCTACCATGTCCTACAATGTGCTACCATGTCCTACAATGTGCTACCATGTCCTACAATGTGCTACCATGTCCTACAATGTGCTACCATGTCCTACAATGTTCGACACACATCTAAATGTATAAAAGTTTAATCTAAATCACTACACAAAAAATGTGGGTAGAAGTTTGGCTATGTTTAAAACAAAGCAAAACCGTGGACTGATGGTTTTAGTGGCGGAGCGATAATTAGCATAACTTTGTTTAGTAAACTTGTAGACTAGAGAGTTCCACCAAGACTCATTCATGTGAAAATACAAACAAATAACAACATTATCCAGACTTCAGTACTTCCTGGAGAAGAAGAAGAGAGAGGAGGGGAGGAAATGGAAGGGGATGATAGGTACTCACACGCAGGTGGGAGTCAAGGTCTAACAGATGCCAGGAGTCGTAGCTCTGACGCAAAATTTTTAATACTCAGATAGCTTAAACGTTTTGAATACAAGTAATTTTATTTTAAAATGTTTTCCTATTTTAGTGTGTAGTTTGTGTTTTTACAAATGTGTTTGTGTCGTAAATCTGAACGAAGGTTAACTGTACTATGGAGGTGGATATAGGTGTAGATACATCGTTATAGAGTTGGAATGAGCCCAGGGTACTCTGCTATTTTTTTTTTGTGCGCCTGCATTTTTAGTGCGTATAATTAGTTTGACTTGCAACGGATGTCTGAAGCTGGGTGCGCTTTCTTAGTGGCATATCTTATAACTAATCAAGTAAACGAGCCAAGATTTTGTACATTTTTGTAAACAAACGCCATTGTGGTTAAAGTAAAAAAAAAAAACAACAACAACAAAAAAACAAACACCGCGCACAGACGCACATACACACAATGTGGCAAGTTCTGTTTTTGACAAGTTATTGAAACGTTGGTTAGATATGTCTATACAATTTAACTCTTACTTTTACCACATTCTGGTGGAATCAACGTTGGTATCGTCAGTTAGGAGAGAAAGAGTTAAAAGATATATCCCATGGTGTTCACATAAGTGGAACTCGCTCGTCAACATTAGCTACTATCACAGCGACAAGTTTTTTTTTGAGTGACCTTTGTTGGTTAAAGTTTAGAATAAAACCCAATATATGTTCCTGTCACAAACATTTGTGTCTACAATGAATCATTGAGATGGTAGCACATTTGGTCTGTAATCTGGCTGGTTATGCAAGATCAATCGTTCAGAGAAAATCGAATTCATTTTTTTTAAAGCAGCGTTTAAAAGATCTAGCCAGTGTTTTTAAACCAATAAAATCTGTTAGTTAAAATTTTGCACCTGTAATTATGCTTTCTGAAAATGTTTTAAATTCATCTTTTGTTAAATTTAACGATCATTTAGTACGATAAATGGAGAATGAACTTTATATCCACACCAGTTTGATTGACCGGGGTAGCTCGGGAATGGGGATAATGTCAAACTATTGCAATCGTATCGTGACACTATGTGACACTATCACGTCGCTGCTGTCACAGTGTCAATGGAGGAAGTCACACAAGTCCAGGTCACGTGTTTCAGAAATCGAACTCCCGAGGCGGGAAACCTTCTCTGGTTACATCCGGGCCAGTGCGAAAGGAAGGCGGTAAAAATATCCGCAGATCTCCTTACTTGTTATCGATGTTTTGCCTTTCTTTTTTTTTTTTTTATTGTATTTAAATGTCACCTGTGTCTAAATGTCATATTTTGTTGTATTCTGCTTAGAGAATGTTATCAGTCGGACAAATGAAGGCATGTATGGTCTAAACATGTGACATTTAATCTCGCTGCTTATACAGCAAACAAGTCATGTTTGGCACAGCATGGCAGCCTATTAATAGTCACTTGGTAGACAGCTATATACAAGCTTCCACAATAATACACACATAGAAGGATTTGCTAAACATAATCTGTTATTGAAGTTTGCATGTTTCCACGCAAGTGTCCCTCCTCCTCTGCCCCTTTATAAAAAAAAAGCCACGCCTTTTCTAGCGTCCCCCCCCCCTCTTATTCTTCGGTACAATCAGAATTCAATCCCTACTCTGACGGTCTGACGTGACTGACCTACATCTCTGACACTGACCCTTGACCCTTCAACTTGGTTAAATATTAATTAACAAGGGACGAGATCCTTTCTAATCCTTGTTCAGCATGCCCTTTTGTCTGAACACTTTGATGACTGGGGGGGGGGAAGAGGAGGGGATGTTGCGTATCCCCTTTTGAAAACAGCCAACGCGAAAGATAATTGCTCTCCTACCACCTCTTTCATACACGCTAATGTTTTTCCAACTGTATCTAAACATTCAATCATTGACATGGTCAAAGTAACTCCATTACCTCCCTTTTCTTTACACATACTAACTCTATTATTTCCCCTTCCTATTATGCCTAAATGAACATTTAATTATTTTTTAAAAAAAGTTAATTTTGCGAAGTGAAGGAGGTTTCAGAAATGGTGTGTGTGAGAACCTAATACTTTACAGTGCATACATTGCTTCATATAATAAAGGAAGGACAACTAGCCAAAAGTAAACTCTTGCTTTGGCTTAGTGTTAGTTCATTCCAAGTCTAGATTTATCAAGCTATAAAGATCTTCTAATTCGTATCCATAATTTCACACCCACTAGATATTGCTATGCATTATGAATCACGCGTTTTAAAAATTTTGACAAAGTTTGGAGATAGTTGGGTCATTGGAGAGTGAGATATTTGAGATAAAGAAAGAAATAAGACAAAGAGGATTGTCAAGGCATGAATAGGTCAAAGGGACTGGGTGGAAGAACTTAGTAGGTAACCGTCCTTCAGTGGGAAGTTTTAAATAAAGTCTTCTGGTGACTAGCGGTCAGTGGTAATAATCATGCATTAGTCATGACCAGAAAAAAGTGCGGTATGAAAAGCATAGTACTCAAACTGTTAAGTGCCGATCACGGTGTTGAGGGATAACTTGTCACAAATCAACCACCAATGAAGGCCCAACAATGATATAGTAAGTCGACGCTGCTTGAACAATAAAATCAACTTTAATACTCAGAAGGGAACCGTCGATGTCCTTCTGTAGCCTTATTTCAATAAACAGCGTCTGGTCTCTTTGTTGACTAAATCGTTTCTGCCTTGTTTTTAATCTAACCTATCGTCACTTCCGTCACTAATGAAAAACTTATCCTAATTATCCCCGAAATAAATTTACACTCTAATCATGTCATAACAAAACATAGTACTTGCACATAGTACACACACATATTAAACAAACATAGTACAGAAACATTTTACTCATAGTACCTAAACATAGTCCTTAAATATAGTACACAAAAATAGTGGAAGTCTGAGGAGAGCTCCCACGCTCGTCTTGTGGGCCGCAACCGTTTAAAGTGCCGGTCGGCTGCTGCTCTGCGGCAGGCCGGCCGCCCTTCTGCCCAAATATATTATCCTAACATAGTACAGAGACATATTACCCAGACATACTGCCCAAATATAGTATCCTAACATAGTACACAGACATACTGCCCAAATGCCCTAACACTGTATTTCTTTGTGTTCCCCTACTGACCTCAGTCACTCCCCTTAGTCTTGTTAAACAATCTCACCAGTTTTGCAACGCCTCGTCACCCATGTGTGGCCAGGAGAGTCACAGGGAGCGCAGCGCAATATAGCTCCCCAGGAGTAGATGCAACGTTGCATGCCACCCTGGCGCCCAACCTTTTGCTAAACTGCAACTCCTGCTAATCCACTTGCAGTTGAAACTCGTAGATTTAAAACACGTTTTTTATTTTTAATTTTTTAAATTCTTATTCCATAGTCCTTCCCCCCACCCCCAACTTTAAACTAATTATCTGTAAAAGATTTTTTTTTTGTTGAATCGTAAAAAAGCCGGTTACAGGACTGGTCAGACAGATGATATATACATTTGTTGAACAACTTTTAAAGAGCAATTAGATGTTGGGAAGTTTAAATGTAGATTAGCTTAAGCGGAAATGTATTTGACGTCATCACTTTGTGCGTAGATCTCTTGCAGCCTCCATGTGTCACGACTCTGCAATGTCCATCAAATCCATGCATCTCATCCAACTTCGTAGTGTTGCCTCGTTCGAAGACCCCGGAGCGAAGTTAATGATAATCTCGTGGTCCAGTCTCTCTTCATCCTCTTTTCAGGAGCTTCCTACCCGCTCTCTCACTCACACACACACACTATCAAAGAAAATGAAAACTCCAACGAAGTCAAACACACACATACACACCTTCACAAACACTTACTCACACGCTCGCTTTAACACACACAAACTTACTCACTCAACACACGCTGACACAGAGACGTGGACACTTGCCTGAGGGGGGCGAATATCCTTTCAAATCTTACCCTCCTCTCCCCCTTTAAAAAACATTTGGTCTCTTTCTCATTTTCATCTCTTCCCTCTCCATGCACTTCAAGTGTTGATCTTCGGGATAGCTCGGATTGTACTTCCTACGTCTTTTCATAGAGGGAAATAGAAAGAGACAGAGAGAGACAGAGAAAGAGAGAGAGGGATGGGGAGAGGGAGAGAAAGAGAGAGAAGATGAAAGAACAAAGGCGTTGAGCAAAGGAACTCTTGCGTCCGTCAATGAGGCTGATAGTCATCTCCAGTTTACCCAAATGTTCAGTGTTCTACATTTTGTTCACGTTACGTGTCTAAATGAAATAATGATGCATCTCCCACAAGCCTTAAAGTCCTTAAAAGTAGGTTTTAGCCAGGTTAGGCCTCTCAAAGTGATCCTGTGTTCTAAATGTGCCATTATTTTGTCAGGCCTCTCAGAGTGATCCCGTGTTCAAAGTCTTTCAAAAGTTGCGATTTTTAATTCACCATTTTATCACCGTCAGTGTGCGATTGGAAACTTGTAGTTCTTGTTTGTAGGGCTGTAGTTGGATTAGCAACACTACACTCTCGCCAACCGTTGGTCATCCTACCAAATTGACATTTAGAGTCTAGAGTTATGTTTTTTTTTATTTTATTTACTATGTTTCTAAAGGTTAAAAAACGTATTATATAATCACAGATCGCTTCAAAACATTGCTATCTTATTTGTAGGTAGAAGTCAGCAAGCCAAACTTCTATTAACGATATTAATCTTAACAGTTTCGCTTTAGACTACGTTAAAATGTTAAATTTATTTTCATTTCAAAATCAAGATTGACTCGAATGCAAGTTGACCCCTAACCAGTGCTCCTTTTGACATTGAAAACTACCTTGCATGTAAAATAAAAAAAAAAACAACAACTGATTATCTGGTCATTTGCACGCCACAATAGATTATAAAGCAGCAATTGAATTCCTATTGCCAGGACAATAAATGAGCTTTTCAATTTTAAATTTTGAAATTAATGAATGGATGTATTTTATTTCATTGATGTTTTTTTTTTGTTAAAAGAAATTGATTAATTTTTGCTCGAGATGTATTTTAATTTGTAATTATTGTGAAATATTAAACTATGTATTAAATGTAAATGAGTTCATCGATAAATGCTAATAAAGTTAGATGTCACATAGAAAATATTTATAAGAAAAGTCTTCTTGTACATTACTTAGGGCCTACTAGTACGAGTACTAGTTTTAGCTTTTGAATTAAAATTCCTTGTATCCAAGAAGGATTCGAACTCATTTCCTTTAGCTAGGTATCCAAGGGGTTCACTCAGCTGAGACTTACTTATATGTACCCAGATCAGGTTTGTTTTCTCTGTATGTGCCCCCCCCCCCTCTTTCTTCTTTCTCATTATCTCCCTCGAAACTTTTCCTTTCCATTGCGTCCTCTCTCATATCCGTGAGTGAAGAAACCCTCAAACGCCTCTCACTATTACTAGCGCCCCCTCCTAACACGTCATCTCCTGGGTGAACCCAACAAAAAAAAATCTTATTAACGCCCCCGCTGCTCCCTCACTTGTGGCTCAAAGGGCGCCCAAGCGTTAAACCTAAGAAGAAATTTTCAGGACTTGTGCCTCCTTGAGAAGTGTGTGTGTGTGTTTGTGTGTGTGTGCCAGTACTGGACCGTGTGCTAGAACGTACAACTGGCTACCAATAGCAATTATATTATAGGGGAACGCTCTCACACTCCCTGGGAAGCCCTCTCCTTCCCTACTCTTTCAGTGCCCCCCCCTAGCTCTTTGTTTCAATATTTTGTTTATTGGCATATTCAATGATGTAGGTGGCCTACTAAACGAGAAAGCGGTCAAACTATCAAGAGTAGCTTCTTATTATATTTGCTAGGCGACTAAATGACTAATATACTAATGTACTTCCGAGAGCTTATATCAACAAAAATTCCAAGACTCTCATGACCTAAGGACCACTTTCTGACTGCCCAGTGTGTGTGTCATGGTCTCATCTCACCAAAAAGGTCAACAAATTAACATTTTTGTGGCATTTAACATTTAGGCTGTAGACAACATGCACAATTTTGAGCAAAATCTCCAGTGGTCAACATATTTAAAGTATCAAATTAGACTATTACGCGTGGAGACCCTGCTTGACTCCAAGTCCATGATAGATAGATAGATAGATAGATAGATAGATAGATAGATAGATAGAT
>JADKLZ010000104.1:13300587-13313573 GCA_021533235.1 Biomphalaria straminea
TCGGTCACATTGACTGATGGGACATAATGGGGTGGGGAGAGGACACACACACACACACACAGTCAAGGTGCCAGAAGGGAGGGGGGGCGGGAAGTGTAGGGTTTACTAGTAAGAAGGTCGATGTCGCGGGGTTAAAAAGAGTGTCATAGTCACCCGTGATTGATGGAGAAAACTGGAGTGCCTGGGGGCGAGGCTGGCGATGGTAGTCCCAGACTATATTGTGTGGACTAGTCTTCACGTACGTGGCATTTACTACCGAGGTACCGTGTTAGGGAGCTGACTGGAGTCTGACAGAATGTCAGGGTGTCAGAAACAATGGGGCGCCACCCGAGCTGCCCTTCTTTCCAAGTATTCTATCCCACAATATCGCTGACGTCCATAAAAAAAGACTGGCCTACGTGTCCTGTTACCCGTGACCACGTGACCACGCCATCACGTGATACCTTCAGATAAAACAACAATTTTATTCTTGATTCCATCATGTCAATCCAGAAGTGTTAAGCAATCAACACAATGTATTGATTTTCGAAAAAAAAAAACTACAAAAAAAAAACAACAACAACAAAGCCTGTAACCTTTCGCAATAATTGTCTGTAGTCTATAAAAGGAAAATTCTCCAAAACAGTTGCCACGGCCTATATAATTTGTAATCGTTATTACATAAGAGTACACCAACTGGTCTCGTGCACGTGCAGAAATTAAAATATAATAAATCTTTGTAGAAATCAACAAAACTATTTATTGAAGGCTGGAAAGAAAAAAAAAAAGCTGGTTGCACTTCTTCTGTCGCGACGGCAAATTGTTCCAATGCAATGTACACTATCCTAGATTGTTTATTTTCATTTGAAACTAATCATACCGCATTTACTATCTACTCTCTTTCCTCCTTTTACTTCGTTGTATAAAGTCTAGAAGTTTTGATTACTATTAAATGCTACACTATTCGGCTCATGCTCCTGAATACCGTAATTAATCTCTATTCTTTAAATTCATTTTTTGAATTCAAAAGAGATGCAATATTAAACAATACACTACAGCTGTGTATTTTTCAAACACTGAAACTAGTTCGATTTATTGAAACTTTCCCTTTTCTGACGTATAAACATATCACTTTGACATATGTTTCATAGCATTTCAATTTTGAATTTTTTTTTTTGTATTTGCTATTCAATCTTACCTCGTTATAGATGTCCAAGAATGCTAAAATACATGGTAAAAGTTGTGGACACATATATGCATATCCAAGCATTAAGTAAATTCATACTTCCAGGCAAACTTTCTTGGACTAAATTCTTTTGACTTCCAGTAAAGCAAAGAATCGCAATAGTACTTTGTAATCAGACTTGTCCATCTTGAAGTCTTTGCTTCTTGTTCTTGTTTCAATCTAATGAAATCCGATATCAAAGAATTAATCTGTTACGAAGGAGAAAGTAATGGGATATTTAATGTTACCTTTGTGAACTGACGTATTTTCGCATTTACCCCGCACACGCGTATACCCCGCAAGAATTACAAAATACGTAAAAACGAAATCGTACAACCCGCACCCTTATATACCCCCTCATGTGCAAAGCGTGACTTGCCGTCAACTACCCGTACATAAATTACTATTATCCGTACTAATTGTTCTCTTAAGGTTTATAATGAGATGTTCACAAAGCTTTCCAATGTACATTTCACAGCCACATAGCGAACTATAGGAGGTATAAAGACCAACCAGTATGTCTATTATTTCCGTTATGCTATGTTTAAGAGTGAAATAAATTTGTAAACCCCGATCCTTCGTATACCACAGCCGCCATCCACGGGTTATATTTGCGAAAATATGCTTCAAGAGTAAAGGATTGTGCTTTTCTAAAAAAAAAATACGCTAAAAAAGGTGGCTATCTTTCAAACATTTTGATTATACGCATGAACTTTGACCTGATCATGACATTAATGACATCCTGCAGCAGACGAACGCCACAGCGGGTGACATTGGCACACGAACACGTTCGAACAGACTCTGGTGACAGAGGAAGGGCACTGGCATATATATTCCCCAGACCTGACATTACAGACCTTCAAAACACAAATTGCCCCACGCTGAGTCCTCCACCTTGTCAGTGTTGGGCGATGACTGTCATGTCTTGTTAGGATCCCAGGTTTACGCAACAGTTTTGTTTCCTCTGCGCTAATTATCTCACCACCGCAGTCCTGGCCTGCGCGCAGCAGTAGCAATTAGTTTCTGCTCGCCCGACAAAATAATAATACTCCTGTTTCTGGAAAGCAAACTCATAGACATCTTAACGAATGGTTGTAATATTTTGTACATGCAGACATTTCTCTCTATAAAATATAGTCATAGATTGCCTTCTGTAATTTAAGCATTGCGTCATCCTGAAATTAACATTACTAGGCACGGATGAAAGGCAGCGAAGCTATAATTTTCAATTTAAATATGAATATATTATCAATGTTTATGCAAAATCAAAGTACCTCTTTTTTTACCGGTTTGTTTCTTTTGGTGGTATTTTCAACCGGAAGTTGCACCCCTAAATTACATCAAAAGTGAAAAAAGAAAATATGTCGGTGGCTGCTGGTTGGAAGCACCTGCGTTATATTGTTTCTTATCTTATCTTTCTCTGTATGTTCTAACTTTCTCTCTATCTCCTTATCTGTCCTGAGCAGACCCACGTATACACACATATGGGGCAGCACATGCATGGACCAAAACTACCAATAGTATGAATTCTTAAATTATTTTTTTCTTTGCTTATCTCTGAATGACCTTGCTTATCTCTGAATTACCTTGCTTATCTCTGAATGACCTCTTCCTGAGATCAAACTGTCAAAATGTCTGTCACATTAAGTCGTTAACATTCATTGATTATTTTTGTCACAGACAGAAGCCATTGTTGCACTCTTATTGACCACATAAACTGAATGACCAGCAATTTTCGCTTAACAGGAAAACCCATATGATAAATAATTCCTTTAGCTTGCAGAAGTACTCAACATCACAAATGCATGCACTGAAATGAAAATAACTGCTAATTATCTATGTCATTTTGACCCTCGTGTTAGTTATTCGGTATCGATATCAGTATCTCGTGTTGTACACAAAGTAATCGGTTTATTACAAGACGTGAAAAAGAGGGTGAAAAATCAAAGAGAAGGGGTTTCGTAAAATAAACATATTCCCATACACACAAAAAACCCAGCTTATCTCCACTCATCTCACTAGATCAACCGAGCCCAGCCCACCTCACTATAATAGATCAACGTAGCTCACAGCAATACACATCACTTCAAAACATTTTATCTTCTTACTCAAACTGAAATAAAAGTCCCAAGCGATGATAAAACAGATTCCATGACAGGAGAGCCTGCTGAACCTTGGCTAGGGCGTGAAATGAGATCCTCACTTCCCCCCACCCCCTAACTCTTTGCATATATTTTTTGTTTCGTAAATATACATCATATATATTTAAAAGCTAGAACAATTTGCAGACAAATTCAGTTTGACGCGCATTTGAAATGCAAACTACTGATGTTGAAAATAATAAACAACAATTTCAAACATGAGCGTTTTGGACATTTTCGTGGATTGTACATTACGATAAGTTGGCAAGAGGTTTTTTTTTTTCCTTAGTCTACAGACTTGAGATCAGAGTCTATATTCACGCCCCGTCTGGTGCAGATAGTCCAAGAGAGGAAATATGGAGCGGACGTTTGGTTAAGAGTCGTTGGCCGTCAGGTGGCGCACGTGATTCCAGTATTGATAACCAGTCTTTGTGTGCGTGCGTGTGTGTTTATGTGAGTGAGAGAGATATAAACTACTTGTGTGTGGACGAGTTTTGTCGAAGGTGTAGTCTCGTAGACTTGACAACGTGATCTGTTCAGTCACATGACCAGACATACATCACAGACAGCCAGAGTATTTTAGGCTTGTATTTAAATGTATTAGGGCTGGAATAGAATGCCCGGGGGGGGGGGGGGGGGGGTCGAGGAGAAAAACGTTAGGTTAAGATACTCGTCAAAAACATACTGGTATAGATAATAATAGATAATACATGAGTATAACTATGTTATGATACGACATTATATATAGGCCCTATCTGTGGTAATTTTTGTTCTGGATATATTACATATTACATCTCAGACTCAAGGGCTCTAATCTTAATTCTTCAGTGCAATGTTGTGTTTGTTTGTACTATTTTGTAATTATTATTGTTTCTAGGTGTTAGGTTCTCAAAACGCGTACTTTCTGAAATTTGATGATTTGTCATTGACATATTTTTTAAAATAGTGTACAAAATCGTTTGGTTTATTTCAGTCAAGGACATTCTTGCGCAATAAAGCCAGCCCATAACGGACGTAAATAGCTTGTAGGCCAACATCGTGTGTTGACTTGAATTATAGATGGGAGAATTTCTGTTATTTAAAAAAAAAAAAAAGAAAACTTTTCATTAACTGTTGACAAGTTTGATAGTTCATTTGCATTCGAGAGTGAGTGTGGATTAGAGAGTTCGGACTGCCAAAAATAACTTTCTTTACATAGTCAATGACGTCATGTACAATAAAAGGATTACTCTGTCCAAACACAGGGACAGACAACCGGAGTCAGTCGTAGTTCTACGGAGCTCTATTTTTAAAAGGATTTCCTATTAAATGAATCGGGAAAGCGATGAAGCCGTTTATAAGGGAGGACAAGGATTACTTAGTCAAAAGGTTAAGGCGCCGATAACTCGTGTCAGTAAAAGGGTGTGTGTGTGTGTGTGTTACTTTTTTTGTATAATTTTGTATAATTTTTTTGTTCGGTAAAGTTTTCCTTCAAATTTATAATGTGTGTCACTGCCAGACATACATAATCATAATTAGTAAATAGATATTATCCTAATCCTATATTAATTAGAATTTCTAAAGAATGTAATGAAATGCTAGGGTCTATTTACACCTATTTGCTCATCGCAAAGCAAATGTCCTTAATTCATCAAATAGCGAATCTCCAATAAGCATTCCTTGTTTGTGATCCCTCGAATAAATCACTAAATCAACAAACAGAACCAAATGTTACTCCTTCTACGTGTTATTGGTAGCCGCCACTGGACACTGTTCATTATTTTACGCACAGCCTAACACATTTCTTTAGACTGTTTATGCGCCCCTGGATTTCCGGGCCGTGGCGAATCCTCGAACTATTTTTTTATCCACCAAATGGTCGCAGCATCTGTTCGTTATGACTGTACCCCCCTCCCCATTCTTTCCTAGGCACACTCTATCTCTCTCTTTCTCTCGCTCTCTCTCTCTCTCTCTGTACTCAGCTAACGGTCAACTATACCCCGGTGGCGTTAAGGACAATGGCCGAGGGCGTTCAATCACACGGACGAGCCGCTGATAGGTGAACGCGAGTGAGTATGTTTATCTACAGATCTATTTCTCGCGCATGTCCACAAGCTGGCCTCGAACCTTCCCATCCCTCGCTCCCTGTCTGCCCGGATACTCAGCCATGTCTCTTTCCCTATGACGAGAGTCCTATCAGGAAGTCTGAGGGGGGGCCCACCAATGATGCTACTTTTCATGTTCTCTCGCATGGGCTTCCTGATGTCGGTTGGGGGGTAGGGTGGCACTGCCTCGTTGAGGTCAAAAGGCACAAGTCCCCCCCCTCCTCTTTCTCTTCCTCCGACACCCTCAAACCCTTTTCGCCTCTCGGCTGTAACTCAACGTACCCAGTCATCGTGGCCCTCCTCACAGTGACGCCTGTTAGTCTCTAGAAGCGCCTTTGTTCTCTGGTACACAAATGTTTCTGATGATTTCTCCCCCCCCCCCCAACCAAATCGTACAATGACAAACGATGTACACCAGGAATTTTAAATTTACTAGGTCTAGTATCTGGAGTCCCACTCCATACACACACGTTGTGTTTTGTTCAAGGCTATCACAAGAGTTACTTTCCTTCCCCAATGAGTTAGTGTTCCTGAGTCCACTTTTTTTTTCCTAAAAGATTTGTTTACCTTTGTGTCTCTATCATCAGATGTTTACAATTTCTCTTTGCTTTGTTTACTCACACACATACACAGAAACACTCACACGTACACACATTCTTGAACTAGGCTGGTAGAGCCTGGACTTACCTAGATCTAGAGATGCCTACTTGTGACGTAGTGATGTCGTCATTAATGGCTAGTCTGACAGCATTTTTTTTTCTGGATCCTACTCTGTCCATCTGTTTTGCTCCTATCTTTTAACCTGTCCATCTTTTTTTTTTTAATCTATCTTTTACTCTGTCCATCTCTTTTGGTCTAACTTTCTTTCCCTAAAACCACTTTTACTGTCTTTCTACCTCGATAACTCGCTATATTTGCATTCTCTGTTTTCTCTTTGCCTCTGTATCTTTCTTTAACTCTCACGCTTTCTCTCTTTTTCTCTCTTCCTCACGCTCTTTTTTTTTCTCTTTCTTTTTTTCTATATTTAGTTTGTTGCTCTCTTTTTTTCTCTTTCTCTCTTTAATTAAATTTTTTTTTCTTTCGTTTTCTCTTTCTGTCTGTCTCTATGTTTCCGTATCTCTTTCACTTTCACATTACTCTCTTTTTGTTTCTTGCTCTCTTTTGCTCTCTTTCTTGCTTTCTTTTTCGCTCTCTCTATTTCATTCTCTGTCTCTCTTCCTCTATTATTGGTATGTCTTACCGGCCTAGTAACTGTTTTATTTTTCTATTTTATTTTATAAAAAAATATTAACAAAATAAAAAAAAAAGTATTGATGTATCAACAGTCACAAGGAATTCCCTGTGTGTGGGGCGAACAGGGGGGGTGGGGGGGAAGGGTTCCAAATAAAGGTGGCAACAGGTTACACCTGCAAGAAAAAAAAAGAGCTTTACAGCTGTAAGGTGTAATTGACAGAATAAATACCGTACCGAGGAGACCTCCATCGGATCGCTTTCTTTGACAAATACATTCTCTATTGTTGTATTTGTTTTTCAGGGGTAAGAAGTGGGAGAGGGGGGGAGGCTTGAGGATATCTTTGAACAAACGTTACGGAAATCAGGGAGGTAGGGGGGTGAATACTCACCCCGGAGCCACACACGTAATACAGTACTGCGCATACATTTATTATCCGAGGTAGACACCGGAGCACGCACATACATAACTCTCAACAAAAGAAGCTAACCAGCTAATTTTTAGACATGGATTTTTTGTCGCAAACATTTCCTGGCTCCTTGGGTGCTGAAGTGCGCACATGCGTCCTGGGTGGAGGTGAAGTTGGGTAGGAGACAAAGGGCATAAGTCAAGAAAGAGCAGATATCTTCTAGCTGTGATTGGTGCTTCTTGCTATTGGACACCAACAATTATTTGACGTCCCATGTAGATACAATTTTAAGGCACAAATAGAACCTTCCATATAATTACTAACAGCCATAGCACGTCTATAAATGGGACCACCTGTATTAGGCTTGAACACATACTTTATATATATATATGTCTAGAGCATACGTCACACGATATTCGGCATAAGTTTTATGACATTGAATATACATTGTTAGAGGTGCACTTTTTAAAGTCATGTTTATCCCACTTAACATTGTTATGTCTCATAGACAATCAGTGGAAATATAATATACTTTACAACCATTTATGACTATCTTGGAGCATTGATTGTCTCGTCCCCCTTTCTTTTCTTTATTCTCTCCCTTCCTTTTCGACTACCATTTTTCCCCTTATCTGACATGCGCACTCACTCCTGTATGATATATGTGTCTGCGCCCATTGACTTCGCCTTTTATTTATTGTATCAACGAGGCTTGAAGGATTTGTTTATGCCCCGCGTCTCCTTTTGTCCAAGTTCAAGGCCGTGAAGACTTTAACAAAATCCAGGTGGTCAGGATCGATAGCGCCCATTTTTTTTTTTTTAGTGAAATCAATCTTTTATCATAATCTCTAACGCCCCCCCCCCACGACCCTTCTCTCTCTCTCTCTACGCCCAGTCCACTGCCCAGATGTGGCGCTCTTCTCCGCTGGCAACAGGACGCACCGGGCAGTTGGTGAGTAGTGTCAGCTGTTGCAACGGATGACCGAGGACATTGGGATGTCGTGAGCGGATATTTACATGCCGCTTGAGAAAGTCTCTAAAGAAGGGGGGGGGGAGGGGTAAGTGTGCGTGTAGCGGTGTTGTCTGTGTATGTGTGCGTAGGTGTAACCTATGCAAGTGCTGCAGAGAAATTTTTTTTTTAAGTAAATTTTTATACCACATACTATTTGATAGTAGGGATTGTGTCTAAACAGGAAACTGGAACATCTCAATAGAAAACGATTCTGTTTTTCAAAACTTTCTGTTTTTTACATCTCGACCTTTTGAACAACAATGTAACATGGTTTATACTGAGAAGAACAGACTGCAAATGACCCCCACTACAGCAGCTACAGCCTGGCTAGAAGAATATGTCCGCAAAGTAAAATGATATTGAGGTAGGTGGGATGTCTCATTATTTGGAAAGCAGTTCAAACTAAGTCTAGCCAAAGAAATATTTTTTTACTTTTTTTACATTTTTTCCCCGTGAATATCTATCTCTGTGACCCCACCCCACATTTTCTTTTTCTTTTTTTATGGAAAGAAAAAGAAAGAAAAAAAAGAAAGAGCCGCCTCTGACTTTGTCATGAAGAATGGCCATATGACGCTCTGGTTTTGAAGCATCTCTGTGCGTCCATATTATTCATGTATTGTCCATGTGAGTGTGTGTCTTCACGACTAAGACTGGCGACAGCAAGGACCGCTACTCACAAAGAAATATGACTTATTTTTCTTTCCCCCTTCCCCCCCCCCCCCACTACCAGCACACAATCTCCCTCCTTTATTTGTTTTCACGCCTGCCTTGACTTTCTGTCCTAAAGTGAACCTCGGAGAAGTGACAGCTGAGGGGTGCGCTCACCCGTGAAGATCCTTTCAATGAAATCCCCTTAGATTAGTCAGATTTCTTTTTGCCCGAATAGATGGAAAGATCTCTTCGCCCGGGCAACAGTTGCATCACATACACACAGCGCTGTCTTCTGCCTAGACTCAATGTGACCAAGGAAATAGAACAATTGCTAGAGACCCATGCAATCACAAAGTAAATATTAAATATTATGATTAGTTTTACGAAAGGGCATGGGGCAGCGTTGGAAAGGGGGGGGGGGACATTGCATTGACACCTTTCATATAGAGGTTACGAAGGTCACGATTTTGATGACATAGTTCAAGATGGCGCAGTGGCGACGCCAAAGATGTGAGAGGTGCGTACATAACACTCACGTAAATCAGGTGTCCCAGCCCTGACTCTCTAAACATTTTCCCTTCTCCAAAACTTCCGTTGTGTGAACCTCTTTCATTATCAAACAGTCCTTCATTACAATCCTACAAGGCACGATGCCAGGAGGAAAAAAGATAAATGTACATGTAGTTGGGTTATATGGAGAACGGATTTGCCATCAGACGCTATGAGCGCAACAGAGGATAAAAACAGATGGCTTAAAATTGTGAACGTGTTAACTCTTGCTCTCCTATTTGACGATGCTAACGTTGATTTCACCCTCCCCCCCCCCATTCAACTAATTTGATATTGGATTTATAAACTTTGATTTCTGTTGTGTAAAAAGAGCACGCATTTTACTATAATTCAATACCAAATATAACATTTTCTGATAACGAACAAAAATGTTATTGAAGTTTAATTATAACAGGGTACTGAAATACAAATGAGGAAAATGAATAATACTATCGAAATGTGGAATATTATTACGGTAAGAAAGAGCTAACATTGGTTCCGTGTACACGTACCCCACTCCCCATAAAGTGTTACCCGATGGACACATAAAAATCCCTATAATCCTTCAAAAAAAGAAGAGAAGTCTTACATCTTTATAAATCGAGAACCAGGGACTTTATACAGCTTACGTTTTTTTGTGTTTACAGACTAACCAAGACATATTCCGTGACGAGCACTGGTCTGTCAGTGATTTGCAGCGCGAGAATTCTGAACATTGTCTCGTGATGATAACTTATGCATAGACTTTCAAATGAGGTTCTTGAGTTTGTGCATACAAAGTGGCAGTCGCTATTGACGACTGTGGAAAAGGAAGTGAATAGAATAGTGAACAGCTTGACCACTTAGAATTGAGCGAATTCAAGGCCAATAACAAATCATTAAAATAAGAACAAAGCTTATATTAAGGGAAGCACTGCACAATCACTTCCATATTTCTCAATACTACAAGCTTACATAGCGAGAAGACGTGCTCAGGGTGCCATATTTCAGTGAGAATCAAAAAATTCTAAACAGAAATTAGGGTAAATAAAAAAGTAGTATTGTTCCCCTTTCAAACCTCGTGGTCTATAGGGTAGATGATGTAAAGCTAATCTGTTTCTATGGTTCATGGTTAACGAGGGTGTCATGTGGCCAGCACAACGACCAACCGCCTTTACTTTTCCCCAGCTAATGTCAGGTACCCATCAGAGCTAGGTGACTCAGAGGCGCCCGGGGATCCCGAAATTTAAAATCCCAGTCTTCACCAGGATCCCAACTCGGGACCCCGGTTCAGAAGCCAAGCGCTTTACCGCTCAGCCACGGCGCCTCCATTTGGGTATAAAAATATATTTGTATGTAATATAAAATGTAATAATTTGGAATGGACAAAAAAAATCTCCCCGAATTCCAAGGAGAAAAAGTGTGTAAGGGGGGGGGAGTTGACTTGGCTTCGTCTCTTGCACCGCCTTTAAATCTTGATAAAAGGACAAAATGTATCAAGTCTCTTGATACTAATTCAACTGTATCTGGTTGCTTCTTCTGTTTTTAGAGTCAATATCACGCCTCTGATCCAATGACATCCGGGTATCTCTTGTACTCGATATGACCGCGCCGCCTCCCCTCTCAGTCCAACCGTTTGCTCGTATTTTGACCCCCCACCCGTTTAAGTTCAAGGCCACCGTGAAATCGTGAAATGAATCCCGGGAAATAGTGCCTCTCTGTGTATGCGTGTTTGTTTTATTGGTACCAGGTCTAGCCTCGTTCCTATAACTTCCCAACGCCCTCATCCCGGGGTATTTGCCATAGCGCCCAGATTAAATAGGGAAAGACAAGCCTGCCATTGAGAACGATACGATTTTTGAGATGATATCGCATGAGCGTGTACTGTGGGATCTGGAAAAGAAAGGTGTGAATCGAGAGGGCGGAAGTCTTTAGGTTTCATTTCAACGGGGCTGGGTTGGGGTGTGTGTGTGAGAGAGAGAGAACCTTTTGTTTAAAGGAGAGCGAGAGTGTGTGTCTGTATGACATAGACTGGACCTGATCTGCTACAAAAGAAAACAAACTGGAATGTTTAAAATGACAGGAAAGAGACATGGTCCGTAAGTGCGTTGATCTTAAAACTGCTTTTAGGTCACCGAGATGCCCAGTCACCTGTCAAGCTGACTTGTCAATCAGAATGTAAGATATTTTTGTACTAAAGAGCCTTTCCTCTGTCCGGCCCGGTGACCACGTAGTGAACTGGTACGAATAAACCCCAGAGCGCTCTACCAAGTCAAGCTACCTCACAGTGTCATACGTTTTTTATTTAAAAGATCTTCCTATGATTCCGTCATGTTCGCAGGGAGGTGCCCAATGTAGATACACTGTTAGTTCTTTGATATCTTCGTGCTTACGACTTTGTTTTTCTTGAGTTTAGCCTCCTTTTGAGAACGAGGCATGCATAAACTCATTGTAAAATCAGATACCGTTTATAATGTTAAAGGTCTGTCTTGCATAACAGAATATGTGATTTTGATATTATGAAACGTTTTGTGCATAGTTTATGTTTGTATTAAATTTTATTTTGCAATGTAAGATTTGAAATTCTGAGATTCGTCTTTTTATTTGCTCTAGATAAAGAGAACGATACACTATCAGTCTATTGGTCTCCATTGCCCTTAGCTTGTGACGTCTCATGTCAGTGTTGAGGTCATACGAGTGTCCGTGAACAGTTGGCATCGTATCAAATCGTGCTTATCTCGCCCGCCTTAAATGTTGTTGGTCGTATTGTTGGTACAAATTTACCTTAGGTTGATACTGTACTATTGGCCGTTTGACTGTACAACGTACTGTATGGTAATAGTTCTGCGTGTAAGATTTTGTCCCTAGTTCTCTAATTAATATCTTAACTTCTTGTAGATTTACTTTAAATAAAGGAAATAATTACGTTCTACTTTTAAATAACGTAACAACTGCTAGGGCAGCCTCTGTTCTGGTGTTAGAGAATAATTACATAAGTTAAACAAATCTCTTCTTCCATTTGTAGGTCAATAAATGAGTTAATTTGACTCTCTCTCCACCTTCTCTCTGTCTGTCTCACCTATTTGTCAAGTAGGCTTACCTCTTTTCTTGACTTGCTCAACAGCACTTGGTTGTCCACCAGTCATTGCAGTTACGGCGCACCTGAGATGCAAACATTGATGGACTTAAAACACTTTTTCATTCATTATTTTACTTTTTAAATGGCAGGGATTCTAAAAAAAAAAAAAAAGTAAGCCCGCTGATTGGTTGGGACGTGAAAACGAAAATTAAGAATATTTTAAAACGGATATGACGTCACAAGAGATTTCCCCCCCCCCCTCCGATTCCATCCCCCCCTCCCCCACCTCAATGGACATTGTAAAAAGTTCAAATATGTCACGGAGGTCAGAGTGACAAAACTTGATCGTGACTGTGTGTTTGTTGGACGAGAGGGGGGGGGGACTTGAGAGAGGAGGGGGGAATGGTTCAAAGGAGGAGGGGGGAATGGTTCAAAGGAGGAGGGGGTAGGGAAGACTCTGAAGGTGCTAAGCGTCTAAATGAAGTGGATGTTGAAAGGTAAACTGAAAGACGTTGTGACAAGTATTTGCATTGGCTGCACAATCTCTCCGTCTCTAGTCGTCTCGTTCTTGCTTCAGTCTCTTTCTTTCTCATTCTCTGTGAAACTCTCTTCATAAAGTTTGTTTCTTACTTTCTATTAACTCCTTC
>JADKLZ010000104.1:13318807-13331317 GCA_021533235.1 Biomphalaria straminea
CTCCCTCATCCGCCTCTCTGGTCTTCTCCACTACTCCCTCATCCGCCTCTCTGGTCTTCTCCACTACTCCCTCATCCTCTTCTAAATTTTTCTTTTCTTCCTTCTGACTTGTTTTGCTCGCTCAGCGTCCGTGGACACACAGCTACGTCGATAATAACAGGATTTTTTTGTGTGCGTATGCATTATTAAAGTACCGTATCCCAAAGTGCTGGGCTGGGACCGCGGGACGCACGTTTAGAATTATGACCAACATGAGACCACACCACTGCCCAGTTGAACTTGACTCCCCCACCCCTCTTCTCCACCCATGTCCATTAGTGGTTTTGTAGTGCTTTTGTAGTGTTTTTGTACCGACCTCGTGTTCATTAGCCCGATCATCATCTAGGTTGCAGTGGAGTCATTACACAGAATGAGTACATAAAATGCGTACTCTTTGGCCCGGAGAGAAATGACCTCTTCTTTACAACGGGCGGCTCATCTTACAGAGTCTGCTTCCCAATGGAGTAGACAGGTAAAAACACGATCTACTGTCAATAGCATTGTTTTTTTTAGGAAACAAACTTGGAAAACAGTTGAGGAAAACTGGAATTGACTTTTCTAGTTCTGTTTTCGGATGATCTTGTTGGAGAGTTCAGATTAGTCCTGTATCAGAGATGTGCAGTGGTGCCCAGATCAGGCGGATCTCCATAAAAATTCAACTTTGTTTTCGATAACACGAATGTAAGGCATTGACAATGTATAGGCCACACCATTCGCAAGTCTGCATTTAGTATCAAAAGACTAACTGGAACCCCCAAGCAAAGATGAAGACCGCCTGGCGGAACCAGATTGGTGGCCTAAAATGTTTGTTTTGCATGTTAGCATGTTTGGATGTTTCCTCAGAGTTTAAGATAGGACGATGGGAGATGGCAACGGGCTGGGTATGAACCCTGGACCATCAAGACAACCTAACGAAAGTCCAGCGTGTATACCGCATGATGTTTAGTTTCTTCTTCTTCTTCTCTCTCTCTCTCTCTCTCTCTCTCTCTCTCTCTCTCTCTCACTCACTCACTCTCTCTCAAATACACACACTCATTAACTCATTAAGTATCATTATTCATCATGTAAAAGGAATTCGTCTGGACGAGTCAAGCTATAGAAGTCTTCCCTGTAACATTGGGCTGTTATGTTATTGGGAAACAACAGTGTGACAACACACACACACAGAAAAAGCGTACACGGTTGTGTGAAATACCAAGTTTTTAATAACAACCAACAAAAACAATTTTTCGGAGAACAGCGAATGATGTGACAGAATCACACTTACAATCAACTGGTGACAAGGGAAAGTCCCTCTGGGCTTAGGGTTTGATTGGCATGTCCGTACACCCGACCTTTCACCCAGTCCCACACACGCCAAGTCTAGTTTTATCATGTAGATGGACGTCAGTTTGAAGTCATTTATCTATTCGCACAACACTGGACTCTTAAGATATACAAGGATGGTAACAGAAGTCCCTCTACAGTGTTTGATAGCCCTCACATTTATCCTGTAGACTCTAGTCGTATGTTGTAGGATTTATAAATAAAGACCAAGATTTTGTCATGTGTATTTTTTTTCAGAGGTTCTAAACTACTTAATAGATGAGGGCGCATATTCTTTTTATTCTTCGCTGAAAGTCTTTCTATATAGATGTTTGGGTTGGACTGATTAAAGCGTCGGTCAAATGATGTCCAGTTAGGTCCTGAGCTAACTTAGGGTTTTATGAAACCTTATGACCACTAAAAAGAATTTTTGGCAATGGTCAGCTCTTGGACCCCGATTCTGGAGGTTCCTTTAGATTCAAGGGCTTTCTGGCTTTGGCGCATATTTTATATTGTAGTGTCGTCCACATGTACCCACCCAGCTGGAGGTAGTTGGTGCAGATTACCTCGGGACATTTCTTCACGTTCCTATCATGGGACCAGTTCATTCCGTGAGAGACTGCCAGTGTCTGCCTCTTTTCTTTACAGTACCCTCGAGGAACAGAAGGTCTTTCCAGACTGGGTTCGGGTTCACTGTAGTAGTAATACTTTAAACCAGAATAAAGTTGTTTTTTGTTCGGGGATCACTGTAGTAGTACTACTTTAAACCAGAAGAAAGTTGTTTTTTGTTTCACTTAGGCTCCAGAATCAAGGAGATAATCTACCATCGGGGAAGGGAGGCGAGTTTCTTAGCCTGTCAATGTTCCACTACACTACATAGACATTTCCACCATAACGAATACGGATCTTTTGGAAGAAATGTTAGAGATTAAAAGTGTTGTTTTAAAAGTAGTTTTGTTTTTAATCCTATAGTAAGAAGTGGCACATTAAATAGTAACATGTGAACAAAAAAAAAAAAATAAATAAAAGCAACTGACTTCAGAAGTTCTATTGTTTTTGTTTTCCACCCAATAACCAAAACTGCTCTGCGGAAGTCTGTTGATTTGTCTGCTGTACCAGATGGATGCAACATGTACTGGGAGCTGGACATTTGAAGCGAGATAAACATTCATAGTTAAGATTGTGAGAAAGAGAGAGAGAGAGAGAGAATGTGACAATTTCTTTTCTTTTTTAAATAAAAAAAATATAGGAAGAGAAAAACAAAAAAGATAAAGGGGGGAACTCTAAACGTGATCAGGATTATCGATTATGTCACAATGGACCTTGACCTTTGAAAGCTGTCATTGAATCTTTCTTTTTGCGTTATGTCAGGCGTCAACACACATTCCTTTATGTGCGTTCAGCACCCCCCCCCCGGTCCCCCAAAAAAAAAAAAAAAAACCCCCCCCCCCCCCCATCTCTCCCCAAATTTCCAAGATATTTTTTCCCCTCCCATTTTCCCATTGAACGTATTCTCTTAGCTTTCCTTGTCTCTCCACCAATATCGGGAGAGCTCTATATGAAAAAGCTTTAAACAGAAAAAAAAAGTCTACACGTTAGGAGGGATGGGGTGGGGCGGGACATTTTGTTTGTAGTTCCCAGAGCCAGAAAGCACTGTTCCCTGAATTATGCACACTGTAAATGTTAGGAGTGCGACTGACCTCTAGCGAGCTGCAACTTCTCACACCTCAGTCCAAATCCCTCTGTAGCCCTCTCCAAGTCTTTTTCATCTCTCCCCAAACGCTCCTTTAAACCTGGTCAATATGCTCAGGAAACATCAGCAATATATATATATATATATATATATATATATATATATATATATTGCTGATTTGCAATTAAGCATTCTTCCTTCAACTGTAATAAAATACTTTTTTTTTTAAGAAAACCTCAAAATTTGCGATATTCAATTTAAGCGTCATCGTCACATAAATCCTTGGGCACTTTATTGTCGGCTATAGGTGGTTTTAGCATTAAAGAAACTTTATTTAGCTGCAATAAAATAATATGTCAAATACGTTTCAAAACTGGTCCTGCTTATTAACATATGGTGTCTGGGAACAACTACTTTTCATAAGGTATGAGCAATGTACCTTGAGCCTTCTTTGGAAATTTAGTTGTTAAAATTGTTTTTGAGTCTAAACTGTAAACATGAAACACATAAAAAAGTCTTAATTCAGTTGGCGACAATTTCTAGTTTGAACTATAGAACAATTATTTTTTAAAATGTTTTTAGTTCTGCTTTCAGACCTTGTGGTCTATAGGGGACATGAAGTAAAGTTCATCAAAATCTGTGGTCTACGGTTAACGAGGGTGTCTTGTGGCCAGCTCTTTACTTTTCTCCAACTAATGTTAGGTACCCATCAGAGCTGAGGCGCCCGAAGATCCTGAAATTTAAAATCCCAGTCCTCACCAGGATTCGAATCCCGGACTCCTGTTCAGTATCAAAGCGCTTTACCGCTCAGCCACCGCGCCTCCATTCAACAGTAATAATTATAGGTAATAAAAAAAATCCAACCATATAAACAATAATAGTAATAATATTTATGATTATAAGTAACCATACAAACACGCACACATACACAATTGTAAAGTAGCAGTCTACCACAGTAGCAAGCTCATTTTGTTTTTCATCTTCTCAGTATTCTCCTGTCTACTTAAGAGCAGCAGATAATCCTATAAGTCACAGACTCAACATCTGCACTGTGTCAACTGACACACCAGGTGGTGCAACAAAGTCTGTATATGTGTGTGTGTCTGTGTGTCCTTTTGTGTGTGCGTATTCCTTAATTCTATTCAATGTCTACTATTTGTCACGTGATCACGTGAAGCAGACGGGTTCGTTTTGTTGTACAAATGAGTACATTATGTGTATATTGAACTGTGTGTGTACAGCGGTATGGGTGTATTATATCTCTAGTTTCCCCAACGAGACCTACCTTGTGGTCATTAGGCTAAAACGTTCAGCCAAGCGCAATGACCAGTTTTCTAACATATGTTAGGAGAGCAGAAGTCAATTACGGAATTCGAACGCACGACTTACAATATATCTGCCTAGGGTGGCTGCCTGGTCGTGGGGCATGCGCTTCGAACTCCCATCACATTGGTCCCGAGTTTAAACCATCCACGGCGTCCTGCAGGAGGTGTGTGCTATGACCTAATTATCTACACCTGTGTAAGCACGTCTGATAACATAATTAAAGTCACCTCTCTGTTATTCCTAACTCTTTGGGGTGGGGGAGGAGATTATATATATATATATATATATATATTTATTTATTTACTTCTTTATTTGCAAACCCTAACTTTTCTGATTATTGAACATTGCACGTTACAGTACAACAAAATATGTTTGTGACAACCATTTTCTTCCATCATGCCTGGGCTGTAATTAGTTTGATGGTATGACGAAACTCATTACATTGACAAACAAAATAAGCAAAATACAAACAAGATTACAAAGAGAGTTTGTGTGATACACAAACTCAGAGGCGGCCCCCGTCGGAGTCGGATCCCTGTCAGATCCGCTTTGATCTCTCAACGGACGGACAGACAGACAGACAGACGGACAGACAGGCCACACAAAACTAATATACATCTTCCGTGCTTTGATCTCTCAACGTTAGCCTTGTAAAGCCGATGTTCAAGGCAATTGCCACACTTGTTTTATGAGTTGATTACTTTACGAGTAAATACTGGTATGTTACTCGTATGTTGGAACAAAAAAAAATGTGAAAACATGTGCAGTATATTAGATTATTAATTGTCTTAAAGTAGGTTTCATTTATATTGCATACTAATTAGGTTTTTTCTCTTTAAATACTGTTTGCATAAAATATTTTTAAAAATTAGATTTTGAGCTTTTAGAAAAAAAAAAAAGTAGCCGTTGCATCAGAACTTTGAATGCTCTATATTATCGTGATGTCAGATTTTCATTTTCTCTTCTACTTTCTGAGCACTAAACGGGACGGACGGACGGACAGACGGACAGACAGACAGACAGACAGACAGACAGACAGACGGACAGACAGGCCACACAAAACTAATAGCGTCTTTTCCCCTTTCGGGGGCCGCTAAAAATACTTTGACAAAAAACAAAAAGACAAACGAGCATTTAAAGAACGGCACAATTACTGCCATAGCTATCACTACTGTAAGATTTATCTCCCTTTTCTATATAAAACAAAATTAATAAAATTTATGACTAATTAATTAGCTGATAATAATTTTTTTTTATATATCGGTGTGTTGGCCTCGACAATAAATAACTACATAGTTTCAGCTTGATCTGATAAAGAAAACTGGGGGAAAAAATGAGCACAAAATTTGTACCAGACAGAGAACAGAAACTAACAACTGCTAAATGATGTTAAGAGGTGTTTTTTGTTTTGTTTTCCATGAATAGTTGAAATCTTGAGAGAACGTTTCCATCTATGTAGACACTGAGCCAGACAGTATGTAAACATACATAAATAATTCACTATCATGTAAACAGTTTAAAACGACGAAACTTAGCTATGATTTACAGCAAAGGGAAAGGGTGTAAATAAGTAGATTAAACTTTGAGTTTCAACAAAAGAAATCGGGTGTTTTTAATCGGTTGGAGTTACTATATCTTGCCAGTGGTGACAGCTTGCATTTAAAAAATGTGCCAAACTTATACTGCAATGCCATATCATGGCTCTTATCCAAACGGTGATTTATATTGTCATAACTGATAAACCAACTAAGGCGGACCTGTCAGTGTCAAATAGTACCAGTGGATCGTACTATATCTCTCTAGTAGTGACATATTTACAAAGGGGCTACTATGTGCTTATCAGTTACCCCAAAAACACATCGTCCAAGGAAATGTTTGGCAAAACTGTCCTAGAAAGAACGTGAATACTTCATGTCTGACTCTTAGCTCTGACCAGATGACCAGTGCTTCTGCTTCAACGGATCTTATTTATGTATTCTCACCCCACCCCCACCCCATGTGGACAGAAGAAAGTGATAAAATCAACAACATTTCCCTAAAATAAAGCTCACTTTCTAACTCAGTGCTTCTCAAACTTTTACCTATGGCGCTTCCCCCCCTTTGTTCCTATATAAAACAAATTTCCTTCGCTCGCCCTTTAGCTAGCCCAGGGTCTGGGGGAGCTGTATGGCCCGGAAGGGTCTGGGGGAGCTGTATGGCCCGGAAGGGTCTGGGGGAGCTGTATGGCCCGGAAGGGTTTGGGTGAGCTGTATGGCCCGGAAGAATATGGGGGATCGCTTATATTTTTAAAGCCTATTTCGTAAACACCAATCTGATGAAGTCTACAGCCGTAGAATTATGATTTGCACTTACTGCTCCAGTGCCAACATTAAAGAATGTACACGGGCGATTAAAGTATTTTATTTTATGTTTTTCTACCCAAGTGTCAATTACGTTTTTACCTCCAAATCTTAGTTCTGTATTTTAACGTTTACATGAAACACTTAACTATAATCTTCAAATATCAAAAAATAAAACCTAATAAAATACTAGAAAGACACATTCCTCGTTACATATGCTAGGACAAATGTGTACAAATGCTCCTTCTTCCCTAGTGCTAGTAGAGCATGGAATAGGTTGTCTGATTCAGCCAGGAAAACAAATGACTTGGCAGATATTAAGTCATTGGTTAACAAATAGTTAACATACATTATTAGAATGACCTATTAACATCTTTTTTTTTTTTTTTTTTTGAAGTAACGTCTGTATTTTATAAAGTACAAACAGAAGTAATCGTGACTTTAGATTTATGAGGTCGTGCCACCTTTGACCTTTCCTGCTAGTTATTTTTTCGTTGTTTTTTTTTTTTTGGATGAGCAGCTATTGTCGAATGCCTGAAGTATCTTCTCAGTCAACGTATTTACTAGTCTGTCACCAGGATCAAAACACAGTTTCAAGTCTATTTCCAAGAAAGGTTGCGGGTTCTTTAAACCAGCTAAAATGAAGATGATTATACAATTTATATGTCAACTCACGGGTAATAATTTATGAAAAGGTGTAATTTTACCCTGGCTTCACGCCCCCGGCCACGTGCTCATTAAGTCGTGGTGGTGCCATCTCCGCGGGCGCCATACGCCACAATCTGGAGATGAGGCGTATCTCTTGGAGGTAGTAAAATATAGGAAAGGGCATGGGGAAGGGGTGCCAATGAGAAGTGACGGGTTGCGCTGGGGGTGAGTACCAGATGTCGGTTCATGGGGCGCAGTAAATAGTGAGTTTTGTGTGATCGGGTACCTGATTTACGCCGACGGGTGCCGGTCATTGACGTGGGTGGTGGGCACCGTAAACCTTGGCCAGAAAGTGGCGCGGTTGGTCTCTCAGGTATGCTAATGAGGTCATTGCGACGATATGGATGCGCACAGCATGAGATTGGGCGAATGAAGAGAGAGAGAGAGAGAGAGAGAGAGAGAGAGAGAGAGAGAGAAAGAAAGAAAGCGAGAGAGAAACGGTAAGAGAGAGATAGAGAAAAAGAGAAAGAGAGAGAGAAATAAAGAAAAAAAAAGGAGGCGGGTTGTTTTGTGCTTCTGCTTAAGGACAGATAAAACCAACTCTAGGTTTGACAGTTAAACCTCCGCGGTACTAACCAGCTAATTCAAAGACATTTAGGTCAGTGTTTGTTAAACGTAGTAAAAGGTCTAATTGAAATGACTAGGAGCAAGACTAAAGCATGTGAGTGACCCTGTGCAAGGGCGTCACTAGGGGATAAAAGGTGGAGGGCCACACTCAACCTAATCCCTCAGTTTGTTTGTTAATCTTTTAAACGATACTGTAGATCCCGATTCAATTTGTTAATATGCTCCATAACAAGCGGAACGCCAAACTGCTAACTTTCTGTTGAGGCCCAAAGAATAACCTTGTAGAAAACAGGCGCATAGGACGTAGAGAAATCTTAACTCGACCCTCGCCGTACAACCACTTTGTTTGCATTCGTTGTGGGGATAATATGTAGGTCGTGACTGGGTTTGTGTGGCCATGTAAAACACTTTGAACTCATTTGAAATCTTCGGAATTAAAGACATTGCCATTTCTTTATTCATTCATTGACAACTACAACTTATTTGTAATTGGCCTATTATCCTACAAATTCTTATTTCAGCAATATCAGAATGCGCTTTCGACATTCTGACAGTGGTCCCAAGTTCGAAACCTTCTTCAGCCGTCCTGTTGAAGGTTGGAACTCGGGCCCAATATGCTGTCGGAATGTCCGAAACTTTAAAAAACAAACAAATGATACTACACTAAATGTGGAGTTCTTCCAGTTCATTCTTAGATAATGGTTCTAGAACTATGAAAGCTAGTTTCTTCTAACACTGGCAGTGACGAATCTCGCACAAAACCTTTATCATCCGTTCACACAGACTTGGTTATTTCCTTTCTTCTAAGCCGATTGCTGTCTGGAACCTATCCTAAGATCTAATCGATATATCACGTAATATAGTATTTGGGCCCTACACTGGTTCATAATACCATAGACAGTAGGCTACTAGTCTGTGAGGTGAAAGGAATGATGTAGTCCTAGGTCCATACATTTTTTATCATTCAAAAAATAATTCTTATCATTTTGTCTTTCATTACTTACAAACTTGCAACGACTATCAACTATTTAGTTACTTTTTTAGTGCATCTTTATCCCTCGTATGCTTCGGAAATTCCGCACAAAGGCTGCCTAACAATGTGCGAATAGATGTCCAATGTCCACTGAATAATTGTCCGATGATGTCTGCTGTAGTATCGTCCACTGAAAGGTAAAAAGACTCTTAGATATGTTTAGGACCTCAAAGGTCTGCGAGGTCAGTTGCCACCAACCTTTCAACGGCTGATATGAAGATTGTTATTAGTAGAATGGCTTCTTCTGTTTCTAGAGATAACGAAAACGCCCAGAGTTTAAAGGGCACACCCAAAGTCTTAGATAGACAGATAATAGATATGACTGTATTTATCATAACTTTGAAATTACATTAGCACCCCTTGATATATGTCTAGTTCGAGGCCCTATGTTCCACAAGGAACACAAAGGAACGATGATGACGATGATGATATATGTCTAGTTGTTATTAAGCCTATTTGTATATTATGATTCCTACTTGCTTAAAGGAATTAGGTTTCTGGACAATGCCAAAGCATATGTCTATATGTGTGGGTCTGTTTGCGTGTAAGTAAACACGTGTGCGTGTCTCTGTCTGTATGTGTGTGTGTGTCCAGGACAAGCAGGGAGCTAATGTGTTTTAAATAATGCCATCAAAAGACATCATTTTTCGATTAAAACTCTGAACTGATCAGACCGGGGACAGGGCGGGTGAGGGGAGGAGGGGGGGGGACATGCCAGCACAAGGGCCACTGACGGATCAATAACTTTCACTGGATTCTGGGATATGGCACAAGGCGGAATGAACAGAGAGAGAGGACAGATGTGTGTGTGTGTGAGAGAGAGAGAGAGAGAGAGAGAGAAAGAGTGAGAGAGAGAGGGAGGAAATAAATATATCATTGGATTTTGATTTTCACTATTGGATTTAGCGATGGCGGATTCTAAAGAAGAAAAGTGATTTCCCTTGTTAGAAAGCTGAGACTCACAGCGCCAGTAGATAAGAAATGGAAACTCTTGCCTCTACGTCTGCTGACACTGAAGTAATGATACATAGTTGAATGGATAGATAGGTCAATGAAGATAAAGGGCTGGCTAAATAGAAAGTGTTCTAAGGTCACAAGGTCTATGGCTAGGTCTGAACAAAACTATTCGGGTCACAGGAACAGCAGGTTAATATTTAGATATACATAGATTGACATAGAACATGAAAAATTCAATGTTGGTGATTAAATGAACATAAAGGAAAAATATATATAGAGAGAGGGAGGAGGCATATATATATATAAAGAGAGAGATGTAAAAAAAAAAAGAGAGGGCCGAAAAGAGAGAGACGGAAAAACACAGGACGAAAAGAGAGAGACGGAAAAGATAGAGATGGAAAAGAGAGAGACGGAAAAGAGAAAGAAGAGAGTCGTGTGTTTGAGAGAGAGAAAAAGAGAAGAACAATAGAGAGAAAGAGTGCATCAAGAAAATGAGAACAGAAAGTGTGTTTGAGAGAGAGAGAAAGAACCAGTAAACGAAAAGAGAAAAGAAACATTGTAGAAAAGAGAGAGAAGAGAATTAAGAGGAAGAATGTGCGATAGAGAGAACTAGACAACAGTGAGACAGAAAGAGAAGAAAAAATGAAAAAAAAGAGAGAAAAGGGGGAAAGGGAAGAGATAATGAAAGAGAGACCTACAGAGTTCAATAAGACTGTGTTGGCTGTCTCAATTAGAATAAGTTACAACTTCTCGCTAACGTCGGTCTCTTTCTTTCTATCTCTGTACTTCTGCCTAACCATCTCCCTCATTTACCTAAGATTTAAAAAAAAAAACTCTAGTTTTGACCGACAGAGACAGAAAGTATAAAAGTAGATGAGTACCCTAAGCACAGATCTGGTGATCGTGCAATGGCTCTGTACAGCTCACACTTTGTTCATGTCTTTCCTAATGCCAACCAGTCTTGGAGATTTCACATTTTATTGGGTGCTAGCGTGTTTTACACAGCAACAAGTCGTGAAGAAACGTGGAGCTTTCCATTGGCTTTGTGTCTGATTGCGTGATCACTTCAGCAGTGTTACCGAGAAGCAAAGGACAGAAAGAATTAGTGAGTTTATTGGAAAGGAGGGGAAGAGTGTGTGTGTGTGTGGGCACTGTGTGTGTGGGCACTGTGTGTGTGGGCACTGTGTGTGTGGGGTGAGGTTTAAGGCAAAGCAACAGATATTATTTTCTGAAAAAGCACACCTTTTTTTTTTTACAAAGCTGAAATCTATCTGTATGTTTGTCTGTCTGTTACAAATTTTGAATACATTTCTTTCTGGTACTTCCCAGTATTGGATCAAGTTCAAATTGTGCACAAATATTCATTGTTTTTAACAAAACACAAATTAATACAAAATATGGTCAACTACAGGTAATTAAGGCATTGTATTTTATATAGAAGAAGAAATTCAAACCTTACAGTACTGAGAGAGAAGCAGTGATTTTGCGGTTCTTCTTCTTATAAATCTTTGTTGTTTTTTAAAGTATTTTTGTCTTTTTGCTCATTTGTAGACCATCGTTTTTTTTTTTCATGTAATTTGGATCACGCATTAAATTCTAAAAAAGTTTCTCTTATGTAAATGTTTTTTTTTTCTGAAACATCGCAAGGTCGTGAGTTACACGAC
Organism: Biomphalaria straminea; assembly: GCA_021533235.1. Classification (NCBI taxonomy): domain Eukaryota; kingdom Metazoa; phylum Mollusca; class Gastropoda; family Planorbidae; genus Biomphalaria; species Biomphalaria straminea. The sequence goes on from JADKLZ010000104.1 coordinate 13,330,439, forward strand.
AGATAAGTTCATTGGTTTGCAGTAAAAGTAGAGGGGAGGGGGGGGGGGGCTCTTCGTTTTCCTTTGCTAAATCTAGGGTTAGATATTGTAGCAACGGATAATTTAATGCTGAACTTCTCGGAGGCACATCCTATAAAGAAATAGATCATTTGCTGCATTCAATACCTTGCCCCTTCATGGCAAGACTTAATACAAGAGTCGTTCGAACCTAAAAAAAAAATATAAATAAATTCAAAACCGAAAAGCCTTGTGGCTAGAAGCTAGAATAGACCCGAAAAACGCCAAATAACTTGTTGAATACCATTGTGACTAACAGATACAACATACTAAAGAATAGAGTTCCTGTTAACTTTCATTTTAACACTAAATATCTTCTAGTCAATGGAGTGTACACTTTTTATTTTAATATCTCCATCATATATTAAATTGAACAATAGTGTCTCCCTTTTTTTTACCGGATCTCAAATAAAGTTGAAAATTAACATTATATTTAATGGGTGGACTCATGGTTATACTTACAGGATTTCAAATCAGTCATAATAGAATTTATTGAAAACGGTCGAACTACGCGCTCGCGCGTGTGTGTGTGTGTGTGTGTGTGATTGAATCAGTTACTCACAGTTTGTAAATAAAGTTTTGACTTCAAAATCACGCACAATTCAAGTTGACTATATATTCTAGTCTTGTTACCCTGGCCAACGTTTGTAATCTCGAGTAGCACGTGATCAGGAGGGGCCCCGTTTCAGCAAAGGCGGATCGAGTCTATAACCTTTAAATCATAATTTAGTGATAGTACTGACGTTTTGATCATGAGTCTAATAGTGATCGTTGGTATGTGCTCGCCTGTGTGCGTGTGATGAGGGGCACGTGGAGGGGGGG
>JADKLZ010000104.1:13331327-13343527 GCA_021533235.1 Biomphalaria straminea
AAAAAAAAAAAAACTCAATTTTAATGCTATACTCCATAGCCTATAGCCCAAACTAAAATTATTTTTGAGGAATAATTTTATGCTTAAAACTTTGTAATTAACCTAATATGTCGTTAAATTTATTTTTAACGATCTTGAATTTTTGTATTCGACCAGCTCATTCGTTGATGAATAGACAGTCCTTGTGTATATTGCATTATAACACGCATTGTATTACGTAAAGTAGCTTAGTGCTTCTATTCGGAAGTCTAAAGGACACTGCCGATATTTAATTTTACCTTACCTTCAAGAGAAGTTGTTTTATTAAAATACTGCTACTACCAAAGGGAAATACAATAGACATACACTGGGGAAACCCCGCTGGACCAAAGTAAAAACGTTTAGGCCACTAGACCTTCATCACTTTCAAACTAAAACGTTTTCACCCATCCAGCTGTTAACATTTTAAATATTATTTTTTAGTCTTTTATACCAAGAAGATTAACTCTTTCAGAAAAAGAAAAAAGTTTCTAGAGGCGAATAGATCATCCAATTTTAGGTCATGGCACATTAATTTATTGCGCCTCTAAGCAAAGGGGGCCCGCAGTTAGTGGGCGTGCCACGGCGGGGCACTGACACCGACCTTGATGTGACGATTAAATGTCAGTGATTCGTAAAGCTTTGAAACGAGACTGTTCAGAGGCGTCGTTAACTACAAATATATGTCAGGGGAGAGGGGGCGTCAGCACAATGTTATAAAAAAAAAGTTGCCCCCTTAACCCTCCACCCCAGCCAATTTTTTTTTCTTTGTTTCTAAATTTAAACATTTACTAACCATTCCACCCCACTCCATCCTGACTCTTGTGTGAACGTTTTCACACGACCAATAGCTTGTGCTTGAGTATGTTTACAGTGAAGGGAAGGAGTTCAAGTCTTGGCTTAATTCAGTGACTGTCGGGTCACTCGTTGTGTCCTGTGTCCGTTTTTAACTCCAGGCGAAGTTCTTTATCGTAGACCAGTTGTCACCAGAGTTTATATCCACTCTCTCAAAAGCTGTCCTATATGATGGCCCTAAGACTGATTGGCTCTCATATATTCAGTCCCATGAGTGTCCGGTTCCTTCACAACAGATTCTACCCAACCTGAAGCAATCTACATCGGTGATTCACCTGGGTACATCAGTTGTCTTTCTTTACATAAGAAGCTATTTTCTTTGTTCGCAAAAACCCCAAACTGTAGTCAAAGCTTATTAACCAGCAAGTGAAAAACTTTCCTGGTGGTTTGAACTAGAAGTGCTTCATGGTTGAGTGGTATGGGCTCTGAGCTGTGCTCTCGATGGTCTTGGGTTTGAGCACTGCCTGCCGGTAGACTGAAATAATTCTTGAAATCATGCAAAATGTACGAACAATTTCGAGGATTATTTTCCTTACAAATAACATTTGACCCACGACATACAATTACAAGTAAAATGGCGGCATTTTAAATAATTAGCGACACTTCTGTAATTCAAATCCGTGCTGTACGTACATATTTAATTCCATCAATTAGCATCCAGTCGGACAGTCGAAACTCCGAAGGTCATTAGATCTGTCTCTAGTTAGTCTCTACACACGAAGGATGACGGAGCGACAGCTTGTAACGCCCACGTGACTAAACGTCGTCTGCTTTCTTTCTAACAAATAGTTACGTCCCCTGTTCACACATCTAATTCCTTTTTTTTTAATTACATGACCTCTGCTGACCTCAGCGTAAAAAAAAAAAGTTAGGTTTGATTAATTGTGCGAAAAAAATATAGAAGGCAGATAATTTAATTAGTGATGCCCTTTTCAAAAGCTCTGACCTTGTCGGCGACAGTAGCGGGTCAAAGTTTTAGAGTTGGTGCTAAATTTTGCAAATGTAATTAAGTGGCTAGCACAAAGTGGATATAGCAATGGTCGTTGTCGGTTGAGGTACAGTAGAGAACATGAATGGTTCTCAGGCTTCAGTGACTAAAGTGTAAAGTGCCGGAATAGGAATGTCCCACGAAATAGAGAACCGTTTAAAAAGTGCATTCTTAATGAGCACAAAAGAAATGAATAAAGTGTGAACTAAATTGTGAACAATAATGTTGTGTGTACAAAGCTACAAAATTCATTTAAATGTATGGGTTTCCATTTTTTTTTTTGCTGATTTGCGGACAGTGTAGTCGATGGTAGATTCGCGGGTTACAAGTCTATGTGGGAGAGCGTAACGGTGCATAGGGTACAAGGAAAAAGAATCCTTATTTACTATGATCTTTGTTTGACTGGTTGGTATCCTACAGAATTTCCCTTTTCTTGCCTTTCTCTAAATATGGAAATACTATGCGTTGACATATAAAATGCTCATTTATTAATGTATAACACTAGCATAAACAAATCGCTGACTTTGTTATGTAAGCACAGACAATATATAAACTAAGTTCCATGCATCCTCCTACAAATAGTCATAGTCATTTTTTTTTTCTTTCGCTTTTAATAAACTGTATTTTGGTTAACACCCTCACCTTACACACACACACACACACACACACACACACACACACACCATTTTTAGTCTCTTAAAAAGTTTTCAACATAAATTGAAGTGGTTGCTTCCCCTGTTAAATGGAATGCTATTCTTAGAGACATGTTTTCTAACGAAACAATTTTAAAGTTTTCGGTTCTGATAACCAGCCTGAAAATTCACTATAGTATATATCATTATACATGTATAATGTATAAATGTAAAAGATTAATTGCCTGTAAGATCTGTCTTCTATTTCATTGGAATAAAATCTCCCGTAAATTTGCAATGGTCTCAGTAAGAAAAAACAACAAAAAAAACAAAAACAACTTGATCAAGTGCAGATAATTCTACAGGTAGGAATGTAGTCGGAGGAAGCCGAAGAGCATGTAAAAAAAACGTGGCTAACAAAATGTTGCAAACACCGGCTACTTGTACAAACACAAGAGACATGAGCTCTAGGTTTTGTTCACACTAGCTGAGCCTCTTATCTTAGCATACAGCCTAGGATATTATCTGCATTGAAACAGGGGAAAAAAAACAACAGTTTTTACATGTAAAAGTAAAAAAAAAAAAAGGCGTTGGGGGGGGGGGGTTAAAGAAAGTAGTGTATTAAAATAAAAGTATTGAAAAGTGGAATTGGAGGGATGGGATGGGTGCGGGGGATAGAATTTTTCTCCATTTCTTTTCCACCCAGATTTTTTTTTTCCTCCGGCAACTCAGATCAAAGACTTGAAAAGTTTCAAAAGATATTTCTGTGAGGGAGAAAATCGAGATGGTTGGTTCTGGGTATTTTTTGTTTGCTTTGAGCTGGAGTTTATTCATGTGTAGTGTTTGACTGGAATAAGTTCAACCCCGAAGCTATTCCTTTTTCTTTTTCTCCCTTCTAAGTTTTATTTTTATGTTTTTAAAAGGGACATTTTTTTTTTTAGTTTCGTTTTTAAAAAATCTCTTTTCTATGTCTTCGATTTTTCGTTGTGAGAAGTGTCATTTAGTTTCAAGATATTGGACTGAGAGAGAGAGAGAGAGCGAGAGAGAGAGAGAGAGATTGTAATAAATATTGAACAGTGTAAACTGGTGTTGAAACGATCACACGTCCAAACACCCGCAAATTTTTTTTGATTCCGTCGGCAGTGCTTATGAATTTAATCAAGACGATTTATTATAATGTCTAAGAAAAACTTGCCAATGTTTAATTTGTTTGATACTTAGAATTGTGTAACAGGTTTAACATCAACGAACAAAGTCAGAGAAAAATCCTTCAATACGTTCTTAGATGGACAACGGCTATTCCCAAAGGCAGAAATAGAATCTCTTCCTGGAATTTTTTACCCTTCTTGTAGCGCCACTGCCACCAGTTTCCTGCAGAGATTTAGGTCACCACAATAGTGCTTGAGTGTACATCCGGAAAGGGAAGGAGGGGGCTGGGGCGGAGGAGGGTCAGAAATTCCAATCAGCTCTTGAAGATGTAACTTAGCCACCATAGCCACTGGCTATGAGTGTAGTGGTCACTTGAGACTGATAGGTCTGTGTCTAGAAACGTACGTAATGACATCATGTTGGACAACAACAATAGTGAATCTACAGGGGAAACAAATTTCTAAGAAATCAGATCTACAAAAACTATAAAATGAGGTTTATATTTTATAACGGACGCGCCATGGTAGACCGCTTGGCTTCTAAATCCTGGAATACTGCTGAAGACTGGAATTTTTTTATAGGGATCTTCGGGCGCCTCTGAGTCCACCTAGCTCTGATGGGTACCTGACATTAGTTGGGGAAAAGTATAGGCGATTGGTCGTTGTGCTGGTCACATGACACCATCGGTAACAGTAAGCCACAGAAACAGATGACCTTTACATCATCTGCCCTATAGACCACAAGGTCTGAAAGGGGAACTTTATATTTTATAATAAGTTTTAAATGAAAATCTTGAATACTAGCGAATAGAAAAGAAATCGTGAAAGTGTAGACATACAAACGTATACAAAGATGTTCCATAACATTGTGAATAGAGTGGTGGGGCCTCGTAGACCTCTTCAAATTACGTCAGCATCAGCATCTTTAAGAAACATGCGTAGCCCCGAAACTGAGGTGCCAGAGCTCGTGTCCGGGGCCCCCGCGAGAACCTTCAACGTTGTTTAGACCTGAGAGACTGACCTTTTTAGAAACATCGCCCCCTCTTCACCATACGATGAAATCAGTTGGAAATAAATAAATCTTTGTGTCAGAGGCGCCCAGAACACGACCTTTTGGTGCTAGGTAAGGGGCTGATAAAAAAAAGGAAGATTTGATTCGCGAACTCACAACTTGGAGATAAGCTTCGAAATGAAAGAGAAACGAGGAAATGTACAGTCTTCAAATTAAAAAGAACATTTATTTGAAATTGTATTTGTTCCGATTCTGTTCTGTCTTTTTATGTTGACTTTACAAAGTGTGTGTGTGTGTGAGTGTTGTGTATGTGTGTCTTTATGTGATTTCAGTGTTTATCACATTTTTTTTAAAAAAAAAGTTACTTCTCTTTTTTAATCTATTTGAAAATAAACTTTTAAATAACAAAGTATCAATAAAACACAAAAAATATGTCCAATAGATGTTTGGAGACAATTTCAACGTTCTTGAGGACAATGCTTCATTCTGAGCCTCAATCTTTAAAAAGAAACTTAAAGCGCTCGACCTTAACCTGTTTGTTCCCCCTCATTCTATTTTTAAATATTTTGACTCTTAAAAAAAGTGAGAAAAAAAATCGTGACTTTTTTTCCATTTTACAATGAAATTATCATAATTAAAGCTCAGTATTTACGGAGATTACTTCATCACAGTGACCAACATCCTTCTCGATTAAAATAACGTTCTAATCTTGTATCTTGTATCAATTAAAATAACCATCTAATCTTGTATCTTGTATCAATTAAAATGACCATCTAATCTTATATCTTGTATCAATTAAAATAACCATCTAATCTTATATCTTGTATCAATTAAAATGACCATCTAATCTTATATCTTGTATCAATTAAAATGACCATCTAATCTTATATCTTGTATCAATTAAAATAACCATCTTATCTTATATCTTGTGTCAATTAAAATGACCATCTAATCTTATATCTTGTATCAATTATAATAACCATCTAATCTTATATCTTGTATGAATTAAAATAACCTTCTTATCTCGTATCTTCAACTGCTGTGCAGGTTTCTGCATGACCGAGTATAGGCTTTATCCCAAACTTTGATATGACCCATATTATCGGCAATGTAAAAAGGTCTGCAATGAAGCATTGCAGCCTCGGGCAAAATACAGGATAAGAAAGACGTGAGGGGTATGGCCATTTACTGAACCAAGCGTTCATCTCATGTCGGGTCTCAAATATTTACATAAATATATATAGATTGCAGAGAGAAGATGTGGAAATTAGAAGAGGAAGGGGGTGAGGTTGGATGCGACGTAGCTGCCGGGGGAAAAGAGAAAATCTATTCTGATCTGAATAAAAATCTGTCATTGGGTAGACTCAGTCTATTGTGCATAGAAATAACATTTTCTGTATGGCAGCGCTCACACAATTTCTCACCCTCCAGCGGCCATCGTGTGCTCGATTGTCTCATAGTGTGAGCGAGAGTAGTTTCTGAAGATTCGACTCAACTCAGAAGAAGACTAACCCCAGAAAATGAAAAACAGACCCCTCCCGCCCCCAAGCCTAACTCCTCCCCCCATTACTATGACGTCATTGATTGAAGGCTGAGAACTTTGGCGTTCTGAGAACGTGCAAATAACTAGCAGCCCATTCCCGTCATTGCTGGGAAAACGTTTTCTCTACCTCATTTTGTTTCTACGCTTTGTTTATTTGTTTATTTATCTCTCTGTGTTTTCCTCTCCCTTTCAGTATTCCTCCATCATTCTTCATACGACAACAACTCAAGAATGCTATTAGTGTTGAAGAAATGGGATGCACCCATGCAGGGGTGTTTCCAAATTTTGTGGTGTGAAAGTAGGAAGGTTCATAGGATGGGGGTGGTGATCATTTAAAAATACATTTCACATCATTACATCTGTACATTTAAAATACATTTCACATCATTACATCTGTATATTTTAAAATACATTTCACATCATTACACCTGTACATTTTAAAATACATTTCACATCATTACATCTGTACATTTTAAAATACATTTCACATCATTACATCTGTACATTTTAAAATACATTTCACATCATTACATCTGTACATTTTAAAATTTAGATTTAGCTTCCCTGTATTTTTTTTTTTTATTGTATGTCCCTTTTTTAGGACGGCTGTATGGTCGTGTGGTTTGGGCTTTGACCTGTCAACACAATGGTCCAGGGTTCGAGCCATGTCCACTGCCTTCCCCTGCCCTTCTTCTGTAAGGTTTCGGCCACGTCATAATAGTCTACATGTCTGTAGGAACCTTCTAAACTTGCAATAAATCCAAATTTAAAAAAAAAATAATTAAATTGACTTTTAATTTGCGACAGGTAGGTTTATTTAATTTTTGTGGCTAGAAAAATCCTTGTCAAGGTAACAAGGGCAAGGTCGCAAGGACAAAGATGTGAAGTATTATTATTATGATTAGTTTACTAGCCCATCATTAATCTATTTGGGGGGGGGGGGGCTCCTCACCGGAAACAAGCCATCACGGAATCAATAGCACTTACACCGCCATGGTGTTTGGTGGAACTAGATCCACAATGTCACAGTAGCAAGATGGCTTGGGGGGTAGTGGTGAGGAACGCCGGAAACAGGAGGGGCGTGGGGGGAGTTTTTCAACATCCAATTATCCAGATCATTATCCCATTGGTTTAAGCTGTTCTAAACAACCGCACTAAATGTATTGTCATCGGTAATGACGTCATTAGTGCTTCACTTTTTTCCTTATTTAGAAACAGAAAAGAGACCATTTAGTATCTAATATGTTTAGATTCACATAGGCTTGGGGCTGTGTGTGGACATGCTGGCTCTAGCTGGGAGGGGGTTGGATCACGTAGGCAAGTGGCTGTGTGGAATCACGTAGGCTTGTAGCTGTTGGATGCATAGGTTTATTACAGTGTGGGGCTTAGTATTATAGCTGTGTGGGATCACGTAGGCTTTTAACTGTGTGGTTTGACGTAGGCTTTTAGTTGTGCAGTATTGTGCAGTATGACGTGGGCTTTCAGCCGTGTTGGGATCACGAAAGCTTGTGAATGTGTGGGATCACGAAGGCTTGTGACTGTGTGGGATCAAGAAGGCTTGTGACTGTGTGGGATCGCGAAGGCTTGTAACTGTGTGGGATCACGAAGGCTTGTGACTGTGTGGGATCACGAATGTTTTTAGTTGTTTGGGGAAGACATAGGCTTGTGTGGGGGGGGGGGCAGTTTTATGACAGAATTGTAGACACATACGCCTGAGGCTGTTTTGTGGAGACATAAATATATTGCTGTGTGGCGGACACATACATAAAATTGATAAAGAAAATACAGCAATGTCCCACTCTGCTTGTATAATAAAAATCCATGTAGTATATACATTGTATTGATTAATGAAATATATATCTAGCGCTTTTTTTTTTTAATAAATTTATTGAAAATGTCTGCTTTGCCATCTTCTGGAAAGTACATTAAAATCTACGTCTTACTAACTTCACGATTGAAGACCATCTCAGCTTATAGGAGGGGAAAAAGGACATCTAATTGTATCCTTCACTAAGGTCAAACCCGGCTTACTTAACTAGGTCAAACCAAAAGATATTAAAAGAAAAACTTCTTACCACCCCGGTCATGTTTTCCACACTATTTTTAATTCCCTTATGTATCCGATCTGAAAGTTCTACACATAGAGGATATTAAGGGGAAATAAATCCGTTTGAAGTTAACTGGAGGGCACTGTAATAACGCTTTACAATTGAATCTAGACCCTTTTTTTAAAATTATTGTTAAAGAAAGTCATGATTAGGATTTGAAACTTTTCATCTTAAAGTTAAGTTTCCTCATCTTCGATGTGTATCGTGTTGGGATGTTCTTTTTACACCTCCTCATCCTGTACAACAGCGGTTCTCTACCTTTATGCTCGGCGACCCCTTTTTACGATTCCCCACTCTGCCGCGACCCTCCCCCCACAAACACACACATGCAGAAATAGAAGAACAGACAACAACAATCCATATTTTCGATGGTCTTAGGCCAGGGGTCGGCAACCTTTTGAGTCGAAAGAGCCAAAAATTACAATTTACAAATTTAAAATTTTTTAAAGAGCCGCAACATCTTTTTTCTTGCCAACTATAAATAGTACTTACTTTTTAATGAAAAAAATTTTTATTCCTATATAAGTAGTGTTTTTCATTCCAAAAAAAAATAATTTAGGAAACAACAAAACAGTTAAACCTTTAATCACAACACTAACTTATACTTGAATAACAAACAATTGGACAACCTAATTGTTTAAGAGCAATGGCTTTGCACGGTTTTAGAAAGTTTGGATAGGCCTACATTTAGCTCATAGCTTGTTTTTAGTTTCGAACACAACTCTAAATTTTGATTTGTTAGTTGGCTTCTTACTTTACTTTTAATTATATTTATGCAGGATAACGCGTTCTCGCACGAATATGTCGATCTAAGCAGCACTAAGCCAGTACTCCTACTACAAACTTCTTCACTAGACTGTAGCAATCTGGATTTCTATTCAACACATCACCTCGCGGCATTCCTTTAAAAGCTCTTCACTTTTGTTACGTACATCATTTCTGGACCTCCAAACTCTTCCAACTTGATTTTTAACTCCGTACACTTTCCACCCCACAAAACTTTTTAAATCGATCAATTTCTTTTCTAGAGATCCAGTATCAATTCCAAAATCATCAATGTGGATTTTGTTACTATTTGTGTTGAGAGGATTTACTTGGAATCCTAGAATGGTTGGCTTTGCACTGCTCAAACCTATCAAGAATTCATCTTATATATATATTTTTTACACCTATGCTGAAGTAATTCATGTCAAAAGTTGCACTTATTTTAACGCGATTATATTGTAGACATTGAAAATGAAGTACCTTGCCGCTCTGAATATCTTCTGCAAAAATATTTTTTCTTTAAAACAAAACGAATACTTCTATCAAAATATAGACTGGGTTTTATTTTCTTTGCAGTTGTAGATTCATAAAGTAACTTTCTTGCCACCATTTGTTGTTCAGGGCGATGAATTGTACATATTTCATTCAAGCACAAAGCAAAAGGTTTAAACCTTTGGAAAGCCATTGCACTTTATTGGGAAGAAACAGTCTCTATTTCCTTTAATAATTATTTTAACTGACTATGGTAGAATGCTTTTGACATGATGCTGATAACAATCTTGATTATCAGATTTCTGATTGATGGTATCTTTTGAATGCTACAAAGTGCTTCTTGCTTTGGTTTATAGTTCCGTGAAATGTAACAATTTCATGGTTTATTTTGCTCAGAAAAATGGTTGTTGCCCCTTTATTTGTTCCTGTCATGCTTGTGGCCCCATCAGTTCTATTGAAACGATTTTATTTAAAACGAGCTTAATGTTTTCAAAGTTTTGTTTGAAAGACTGACCATATGGGCAACTTGTGCCATGTCTTTATATCGCAAGGCTCATTTATAGTAAGTGATAAGACGGAAGAAAGTTGAATATCTTTCACCTGCAAATATGTTACATTTGAAGATATGTTAACTATTCTATCTTGTACTGTCTTAGAAGATAGTGGCAAATCTTTATTGTTGTTGTTTTTTTTTTTGTCTCAAGATTTCTGGTTTGTTTTGAAATCACGAAACAGTTCTTCAGATCCAAAGAGTCGCATTTTTCACCTGCAAATATGTTACATTTGAAGACATGTTAGATATTCTATCTTGTACTGTTTTAGAAACAGTTCTTCAGATCCAAAGAGTCGCATTTTTCACCTGCAAATATGTTACATTTGAAGACATGTTAGATATTCTATCTTGTACTGTTGTTGTTTTGTTTTTTTGTCTCAAGATTTCTGGTTTGTTTTGAAATCACGAAACAGTTCTTCAGAGGCACGAAGGGAGCAGTCTTTGACGTTTATAAATGGTTTGCCTTTTTATGCAATTTCTAGTCGTACCGCCATATTAGCATTACTTGTACATGGCTTCTAACTTTAAGAAGATAATTCGCTTCTAACTCATTTACTTGAAACAACAAACTATACGTCCATTCCCAGCCAAAGCGAGTGCTGAAGATGCCAATTCGTCTTGCGTCGAAAGCGAATTAAAACCTACTTAGAAACATCCGAAACTACCGAGAGTTTCAGATGGGCTGACAACAGTGACAACGCGTGTAATGGGGAAGGGGTGTGGTGAAAAGAGAGTACAAGTGGCTGAGAGATTTTTCGGTGCCTAGTGCAAATTTAACAATTCGAACTTTTCCAATTTTTTTTTCTTTTCTATAAGATAAATAATATTTGCGTATAGAGCTAAAGAGCCGCAACTTCACATCCAAAGAGCCGCATGCGGCTCGCGAGCCGCGGGTTGCCGACCCCTGTCTTAGGCGACCCCTGGCTAATTGTCAATGGACCCACAGGCTGAGAACCCCTGCCCTACAAGTTTATAGGACTCTCTTACACAGTTCTCCAACGAAGATATTATAGGTGTTTGACCTGTCATTAACAATGGCTACAATATGAAGAAAAATGAAATAAAACATTTCGTTACAGGAAAACAATGTCATAAGTTTAAAATATCTATATGCACATCTAATATGATCCCAATCGTGTGGTTATAAGTTTCAAAGTAAACGGGAGTATCTTTTGCTATTTATCTTTTAATGATGTAAAATATTAAATTTAGAAACAAGATGTAACTTCTTTAAGCTTTCAAGAATTCTCTTATTTCAATATTTTAGTGTCACAGGTTTGTTGTGTCTCAGATATGACTTGGAAATCTTAATGTAACCCGGGTGATGAGTGCTCGTAGGGTTAGAAACTAAACGTGGGAGGAGTACTGGAAGTTACCGAAGTAGGCCTACTATCGGTTGCTTGGGGAAAAAAACTGACGAAGTTAAATGACCGAAAGTGACCGGAACTTGACCATTCAGAGACTGGGAAATAATTATGGAACAGTGGAAGTTACAATCATGCCTAGGTCTTTGGGGAGTGGATCCTCTTCTTTATCTCTTTCTTCTCCTTTCCCCCCTCTCTCTCTCTCTCTCTCTCTCTCTCTCTCTCTCTCTCTCTCTCTCTCTTACTTTATCCATGTGTCTCCCTATCCTCAATCTTAGTATATTGACAGTCCGATTCCCTGTCTTCAGAACTTCTATCATCCTTGTTGATCTACTCTTGAAGTACAGGGTACTCACCCCACTCTCAACTCTTAAACACCCCCACCATTCCCTCATCTCCTATGCGTTGGTCAAAACAGGGCCGAGTGGGAGAAGGGGGGGGGGAGAAAGTTTATAAGTCGACGACCATTAATTGGACTCGCGGAATTGAGGCCAGTGGACTCCGTTGTAAGTGGATCGATACTGAACCTATCTCTCCATGTCTCCCCTCGTACTGGTGCTCGACCAACTCTTATGGTTTATTTTCTTACCGTTACCTCACCTGGTATTATCGACATTGTTATCTTAGAAGCAGTAGAAGTTATCGTGGAAGAGGCTGGATCCGTTTCCCGTGCGCACTCACAGAAGAAGAAGAAGCCAAATATGTGAAAGATTATTTTTTTT
>JADKLZ010000104.1:13343537-13357637 GCA_021533235.1 Biomphalaria straminea
GGGGGGGGGGAAGGAAAGAGGGATTCTAAGAGATAGAATCGTCCTTCCTTTAATCCAGATGAGTCTGGTCAGTGTTGGGGAGAATTTAACCCTTTTGTCAAACAACGGATGTAGAGATTCTGTCGTGTGCTCATTTCTTTCGCCAAACATTTCATCATCGCCTCGCGCCCAGGGGACGCGACTTTGAGCAGACTGTGGAAACTTAAGACAAATCTACACTAGCGACATACAACATTGTCAGAAAGGTTTATGGGGGGAGTCTTGGAAGCCTTTCAAATTGACAACTAAAGACATTTTTACTCCGTATACTAGCAATAGAAAAAAAAAGGAGGAATCTAGATGATAATAGAAATGACTGGTAGTAAGATATTTTTTTTTAGCATTAAAAAGTAACACGCTGTCTGTGGGATTTCTGTTTGTACTCATGTTTTTAATAAAGCACACACATCGTGGCACCATATGTAAAAAAAATATTTTCATTCTTGTGAATTTTTGTTTAAATATTAAGTACTGTCAAGTCTCAAGGGACGTTTGCTCTTTATGTTAAGATGATCGATGTAGTTTGTACTGTACTATACAGGTCAGTTAACCAGAAAGGGAAGAATATGTCAGGGCCAGCCATCTTTTTCTTACTCGGTGTTTAAACTCTTATTTCTTGTTTCATCCAAAGGCTACGTTTATAGGGGCTACGTTTATAGGGGCTACGTTTATAGGGGCTATGTTTATAGGGGATACATTTATAATAGGCTTGTCTTCGAGTCCGAAGATTAGTGAGGAATACAGTGTTTCCCGTGGCTGTGCAGTCCCAGCTGTGACCTACATATTTTGCCACATCCAGGGCAAGCGAAACCATTGTCCGCAGGTGGTCGGTTTAGATTTTCTTTCCGTCGTCTGCGTTTGTCCTCGGCAGCAGATTTTCTTTTGGTCTCAAATGTGTATCCCGCGGCCTTTGTGAGTGACCTCCAGCTGTCTCGTTCCGACGCCGCATGCAGCCAGGTGCTCTCCTCTATGTCAGCCAAGGAAAGTTGACGCCTAAGCTGGTCTTTGAAGCGTTTCCGTGGGGCGCCCCTGTTACGTCGACCACCTTTTAGCTCACCAAAAAAGACTGCCTTTGGCATACGTTCGTCTCCCATACGGGATACGTGCCCTGCCCAGCGTAGCTGTCGGATCATAAGAAGTCCCTCTATACTGTCTATACCGGCGTTCGCAAGGACATCGCTGTTTGTAGTGCGGTCTTGCCATCGTATGTCCATGATGGAGCGCAAGCACCTTTGGTGAAAGCGCTCAAGGAGTCTCAGCTGTTTTCTATATAGTGTCCATGTCTCAGAGCCATATAGAAGGGTTGAGAGAACCACCGCCTGGTAGACATTTATTTTTGTAGGTAGGCGGAGCGATTTGTTCTTCCAAACTCTCGCCTGAAGGCGTCCAAAAGCGCTACTGGCCCTGGCCAGACGGTTATCAACTTCCCTTGAAAGTGAGGCGTCATTTGACACTATGCTACCAAGATATGTGAAGTGGTCTACCACGTTAAGGGGATGCCCGTTTACTGTAATCCTTGGGGCTGAGTATGTTTCATTTGGTGACTTCTGGAACATGACTTCTGTTTTCCCGAGGTTTATAGATAGACCGAAAGAGGCGGCAGCGTAGGCAAATTCGTTTACCGCGTTCTGGAGGTCATTTTCATTGTGAGCTAGCAGGGCGCAATCATCGGCATAGAGAAGCTCCGTTATGACCATCTCCTTTGTTTTTGTGTGTGATAGTAGACGTCGGAGATTAAACACGCTGCCGTCACAACGAAACCGGATGTAGATGCCTTCATACAAACGCTGTCTCATTTGACCCAGCATTACGCCAAAGAAGATAGCGAATAGAGTAGGGGCAAGTACACAGCCCTGCTTCACGCCATTTTCTATTGGGAAGTGATCAGAAAGAGCACCATTGTGTCTGATCTGGCCTCTCTGTACAACGTGAAACTGCTTGAGGATGGATAGGAACGTAGGTGGGCACCCCAGCTTAGCCAAAATCCTCCACAAACCATCGCGACTGACCGTGTCGAAAGCCTTGGTGAGGTCCACAAAAGCTGCGTACAGGTTTAGGTTCTGCTCTTTGCATTTTTCCTGTAACTGTCGCAGAACAAATATCATGTCAGTTGTACCTCTACCGGCTCTGAAACCACATTGGCTTTCAGATAAGACCTCATCTACTAAAGACTGGTTTAGTCGGTCGAGCAACACTCGAGCAAAGATTTTTCCTGCTACCGACAGAAGTGTAATGCCTCGATAGTTAGAGCAGTTAGACTTGTCACCCTTTTTGTATAGGGATATGATTACGGAGTCTCTAAGTTCAGGTGGGACTACGCACTTCGCCCAGCATAGAGTGAACAAGTCTGTTAGCCTCTCGGTTAGGGCGACACCACCCGTTTTAAATATTTCCGCAGGAAGTCCATCAGAGCCAGGTGCCTTGTGTCTTTTGAGTTTAGATATTGCTGTCTCTATTTCTTCAGATGTCGGTGGGTCGTCGAGCTCCTCCCTTATGGTTTTCTGAGGGACATTTGCCAGCTAATCCTCCGATACGTGCCTTTTATCACCAAACAAAGTACTGTAGTGTTCTGTCCACCGATTTAGTATGTCCGCCTTGTTGGTAAATAGTGTAGAACCATCGGATGATCTTAGCGGTGCTGTAGTCTGGTAGGTTGGGCCATAGGCACAACGAAGCGACTCATAGAATGAGCGTGTGTCACCAGTGTCAGCATGTCTCTGCATGCTTACGGACAGCTCCAGCCACCAATTATTTTTTAGTTCCCTGATCTTTGACTGCAGAGTGTGACAAGAAGCTTTATAGAGAGTCCTGGCTGCGTTGTCACTAGGGTTCGCGAGTACAGAGCGATAATATTTATGCTTATTCGCTAGTAGTTCCTTAATTGCGTTATTGTTCTCATCAAACCAGTCTCTGTTGGGTTTGCTGCAGTATCCCACGACCTTGGCCGCCACGTCTTGCAGCGTCGTTTTTAGTTGGCTCCAGTTACTCACTGGATCATCGTCCTGGGGCTTTCGAAGATCAGCCTCAAGTAGTACACTGAAGCGCTCTCGTACGTTAGCCAGCCTTTCGACATTTAGCTTCTTTGCCCTATGCAGGCTATCTTTTTTTACCATCTTGATGGTGATGTTTAGCTTCGTCCGGACAAGACGATGGTCAGTGTAACAGTCGGCACTGGGCATTACTCTTGTGTGCACCACATCCCTGACATCACACTGCCTCACTATTATGTAATCCAATAGGTGCCAGTGCTTTGAGCGTGGATGCATCCATGTGGTCTTGAAGCGGCTTTTTTGCTGAAATAACGTGTTGGTTATAGTAAGCCTTGCTTCAGAGTAGAGTTCCAGCAGGAGCCTGCCGTTATCGTTGCAGTTGCCAATGCCATGCCTACCTAGAACGCCTGGCCAAGAGCTGTAGTCGTTCCCCACTCGAGCGTTGAAGTCGCCCATGATAATGAGTTTGTCATTAGTGTTCACCTTGCTCAGGACTCTCCTCAGGTCCTCGTAGAACTGTTCCTTGGTTTCAGGCTCTGCTTGCAGCGTGGGAGCGTAAGCACTGACAATAGTGACGTGTCTGGAGCCATCTAACGGTAGCCTGAGCGACATCAGTCGGTCTGAGTGACCAACGGGAATATCTAATAGTTTCTTGGCAAGAGATTGTTTTATCATAAAGGCCACTCCCGATTGCCTGTGCTCCTCAGGGCCTTTTCCGGACCAGTAAAGGGTGTAGCCAGCTCCTCTTTCAGTCAGCGACCCTTGGCTTGGCAGGCGTACCTCACTGAGGGCAGCGATGTCTATATCTAATCGAGCCAGTTCTAATGCCACCAATGCAGACTTCCGTTGAGGACATTCATTCTTGTTGCTGTGTTTATAGGGGCTATGTTTATAGGGGATACATTTATAGGGGCTATGTTTATAGGGGCTATGTTTATAGGGGCTACGTTTATAGGGGATACATTTATAGGGGCTATTACAATTTAGGGTGAAACTATTTTGCTTAACCTTTTAGAAGTGCTGTGGTATTTCAGTGCCATAATGAGCTCTAGCCAAACACGTTACAAATAAGGCCGGCTCTTACGCCACACAATGTAAGCCCACAGGAGATGGACAGGTCTATATTCTTCAAGATATCTGTCCATTAGGCTGGACATCTGGACAGCGTCCCTGACAGATCGATGAGTACTCTATGAGCGCTAGTGTGTGTGTGTGTGTTGTGTTTGTGTGTGCGTGTGTGTCTCAATGGGTTGTAATAAAAAAAAAAGATTCAAAGAAGAAAGAAAAGAATGAAAGAAATAGAACAGAGTGATGGCGGGGGGGGGGGGGGCAAATCAGAGACTACAATGGCGTTGGTGAACTAAGATTTAGATCGAATGAATCGCGTCTCTGACTGGAGCTAGAAAAGAATGAGTTTGAGTAAACACTTGGACTGGCTAGAAAACTTTGATCTAGTTAGGTTATGTATTGACCTATTCAATAAACTCTCCTCCCACATCCGAGCTGTACGGTGGAGAGATTTTACTGTCTGTTTCATTCTCTCTTGTCATATCTTTTTATTTTCTTTCTTTTCCTTTCTCTCATTTTCTTTCTTTTCTTTTCAATCATCTTTCTTATCCTTTCTATAATTTTCTTTCTGTTTCTTTCTCTCATTTTCTTTTTTTTTCCTTTCTTTCATTTTCTTCCTCTTCTTTTCTTTCTAGACTTGTCTATGTTTTAGTCTTTCCCGATTGTTTCAGATATTCACCTACTCTACAACCAAGTTTTCAACTCAATTCCTCAAACTTTACGAGGTAACACACAGAATAGCCAAAAGCAGCATATACTATTGAACGCATGTGCAAGAATATATAATTTCTCTAAATTAGACTCTTCAACAATGCCCCTCACTATAAAATAGCAAACACATTATTTTACAATCATGTATGATTCCACACTTAAATTATCTTTTTGTCTTGTTGACCTTTAACCTTTGTACGGCAAGTGAGATCTCTTAGCAAAATCTAAGTCATCATCACTGGTACACACAATTTGAGCTGCCTCTATTCTCCCCCCCCCCTTTCTCTCTCCCTGTCTCTCCATCTCTCTTTCTCTCTGTCTCTCTCTCTCTCTCTCTCTCTCTCTCTCTGAAACTAAATGCTAAGTCTATCTTGAATGACTATATGATCTTGAGAGATGATCTGAAAAAAAAAAACACTAAATTCCTTGCGCTTGCTACAAGTACTGTTGTGAGTGTGGGCGGGCTGGGGGGGGGGGGTAAGCATCTGACTCTAGCACGTGAAGTGATATGGTAAGGAGATATCTGATTATGGCCGTAGGATAAATCATAGTGACCTCTGCGGCAGTGATAACAAAACGGGAAATGGGGGTGGGGACAAGCTGGAGGGAAGAAAAAAAAATCAGGTGTGTCTACCAGTTAGAAACTGTCGAACATAAGTTGAAATAGTCTAGAACTATAGTCTTATATCTTGACATAGTCTAGCCTCGCCTAGATCTATAGTCTCTTTTGATTTTCTTGTCTAACTCTGTAACACTTGGGAAAAGAAGAATTGTTTAGTTTGTAGGAAAGATCTCTTGAATTGTATAGGTACAGTTTCTACACACACTCTTATTCAACTCTTTTTTTAGTCTTTTTTTTTCTTTCTTTTTCCTCTCTCTTTTTTTTTTCTCTCACTATCTCTTAGTCTCCATATTTCTTTCTTTATTTTTCTACCCTTTTCTCTTTCTCTTTCGTGTTTTCTCTCTCCCTGTCTTCCCTATTATCTTTCTATCTCTCTCCATCTCTTTCTTTTCCTCTCTTTCTCTTTTTCTCTTTCCCTATCTTTATCTCATATCGTTCTCTCTCTTTCTCTCACCCTCATTCTCTCCCTCTCTCTTCTCTCTCCTTCTCTTTTACTTAATTTTTTCTTTCTCTTTTCTCCTCTCTCTTTCTCCATTTAATTCTTACTCTATCTCTTTCTCTTCCCCCCCCTCTCTCTCTCTGTCTCTCATCCTCTTTCTTTTCTCTCTCTCTCTCTCTCTCTCTCTCTCTCTCTCTTTTTCACGTCAACCCCTCTACTTTATTTTCCTCTCTCTTTCTCTCTTCTCTTCAACTAAAATACTTTATTTATTTTATTTACACTGTTGTCATTGACTTACGTACGTTTGTATGTCTACAAATGTGTTTGTATGTTTGTTTGCTATCGATCCATTCATTAGTACAAAACATTTTAATTTGCTCAAACGGAAAAAAAAACAATTCAAGTTTCAATTTCTTCCATTTTCTGTGTGAGTTTAAAAAAAAACAAATTGTAATGTTTTCTTCATTAGTGCTGAGTCTACGATATGCTTGAATACGATCGATTTATGTCTGGAACCTGAGTGCAGGTATCATGTGTCACTATGACATTTGACCAGCAGTCTGGAGGAGGCGATGACGAGATACTCCAGGGTTTTAATTTGAAGTGAAGCTGATGAGATGTATCTAGACTGGTCCTAGGACATGCAGGGGTTCTCAAAACGAAACATAAACTCTGGGGGGAGAACATTAAAGAACATTTAGCTTTGGACGCCAAAAAATGGGATGTGTATGCTGAAAGAAAGAGTTTTGAGAAAGTCATGAACGAGTCGGCAGTGGTGCCCAGGAAGAAACATTGTCCCTTTGTATAGCCTTTGTGAAACGTGCTACGTCTTAGAACCACTGATGTATTGATCGGGTTTAAATCTGTAGGCGGTAAATGGGAGAACTGATCAACTTTGATTATTTGCTAATTGGCTGTCGAATATTACCCTGTGGATAACTGGAAGGGGGGGGGGGTGGAGAAAGGAGTAAAAAGTAACAGCCAAGATTGAATAACATTGCTCAATTCTGACCTTCAATTTTGACCTTCCATCTAGATGGAAGTCCATACGATGTAGCAATGTCAATTGCACTGTGCCTGTTTCTTAAATGGACATAAAAATGCTTGTCTTTTGAACCGGGGGTTCCGGGTTCGAATCCTGGTGAAGGCTGGAATTTTTTATTTCGCGATCTATGGGCGTCTCTGAGTCCACCCAGCTCTAATAGGTACCTGACATTAGTTGGGGAAAAAGTAAAGGCGGTTGGTCGTTGTGCTTGCCACATGACACCCTCGTTAACCGTAGATCACAAAAACGGATGACCTTTGCGTCATCTACCCTATGGACCAAAATCTGAAAGGGGAACTTTTATTCCCTTTTAGTGTGCGTGCATTAAAGCTGGACACTAAAGATGATTGGCTTGAAGGTCTGTGTGTCTGCATCGTTTTGTTTTGTTGTGTTTGGACAATGAATAAAGATGACCAAGATGTTATTTCTGCTGCACAACTGACCATAACATGATACTCTGGTAGCGTTAATGTAGTTTGATTTACATCGTATTTGATGTCAGTTGTCATGGAGACAGCAGAATGGTTGACTGTATGCTGCCTGTCTGCGCGCGTGTGTGTGTAACATGTATAGCATTATCATCTTTCAGGCACGACTATATATAAATAGACATTTCTTTATTAATGTTGACAGGGAGATGTATAAGGTAGTAGATTGTTTTTCTAGACAATGAGGAATATAAGCAGTATAATATTTCAAATTTAATAAGCAATAAAACATCTTTCTTCATCCTTCTGTCTGTCTGTCTGTCTGTCTCTCTCTCCCTCCCTTATATTCACAAATTCATAATTACACACAACCTGCAAGTAAGAAGGAAATGAATGGGAATAATTAGAGAAGAATAAGAGACGTAGCATGCTCACACACTACAGAGAGTTGGAGAGGCAAAGAGAAAATTAAGAATTAGAGAGAAAAGGAGAGAGAGAGAGAGAGAGAATCGTAATTCAAGAAAAGAGAACACTATTAGCTTCCTACCTAACTAAAGTTTAAAAAAAAAAACAGCATTACTTTGTTGATATGGTAGCTCTGACAAAATGTTAAAAAGAAAACTCTCTTATCATTTTTCTGTCTTTCTGGATTGTGTGTGTGTGTGTGAGAGAGAGAGAGAGAGAGAGAGAGAGAGAGAGAGAGAGGTCTGTTCCAGAGGTCTTATATTGCTGGACTAAATTGTTGACGAGATTAGTTGCCAACTATTAGTTCACATTTCCCAGACAAATCTCTATGTTTCTGTCTCTCATCCTAGGCAGTAATCCACAAAGGTGTTCAATGGAACTGAAATTTAAACAGACATTTTCTTTTTCGGATTGGAACAGGAGTTTTAAAAAAAAAATGAGGCCACCAAAAAAAAAACCGTCTCAGTGTTGAGTTTTCTAGAACTAATGTCGTCTCTAATGACACTGGTCTTACTTTCTACCGCATTGGTCTTTACTTGAATATAAACTTCAAGGGAGATAATCCCCAGCTTTTATTTTCAACTGATACAGCAGAAAGAGTTTATTATTATACTGTTTCGCCTTGCTACGCTACTGTCTCGCCTTGCTACGCTACTGTCTCGCCTTGCTACGCTACTGTCTCGCCTTGCTACACTGGTGTCTCGCCTAGCTACTCTGGTGTCTCGCCTTGCTACGCTACTGTCTCGCCTTGCTACTCTGGTATCTCGCCTTGCTACGCTACTGTCTAGCCTTGCTACGTTACTGTCTAACCTTGCTACGCTACTATCTAGCCTTGCTACGCTTCTGTCTCGCCTTGCTATGCTTCTGTCTCGCCTTGCTACGCTTCTGTCTCGCCTTGCTACGCTTCTGTCTCGCCTTGCTATACCGGTGTCTCGCCTTGCTACGCTACTGTCTCGCCTTACTACGCTACTGTCTCGCCTTAACATTCTCTAGGGGGAGGGGAATGCCCTAATCACCACTGCTGTCTCTGTATAAGCCTGTATATACTTAAAAAAAAAAACATTTTTCAATAACAATCTTATATTCTCTTTCATTTCAGGTGTCCTCTGGCCTCATTAGCCGAGTGGCCACAGCTGACGCCAACTTTAACAAAGAGATGGAGCTGGCGCCCAGGGTGAGTCCGGAGTTCGAGCTGACCCTGGACAACACTCCGGCCATTCACGCCATTCAGAACATGAGTTTCTTCCAAATGAAAGGTAAGCCCCACCCCTCTCTTACCCACATCTCTCATTCGCACACACACACCAATTTGGTGGCCTCTTTATCCATAACTGTCCATAACATTTACCTGAGCTTACGGAAGCTTGTCGTAATCATGGTCATAACGCTGATGCCATTCTCAACTTCATGTTTATCCTAGTCAAAAATTGAGTGTATATTCACCTACAGTCAAAATAACTTTTACAACGTAAAATATCAGCGTTTAACTGAACTATAGAATAGCACATTCTTTTAGTGCATTTAAATGTGAGTCAAACCTTGGACATCTCCATTCGTCTCTTGAATGAAAACTCGTTACAGCACTGTCTTGGTGCTGATTGGTCGTGTGGTAAGCGCCTTGGATTGACTCACCACAGTCCTGAGCTCTATCCCTGCACGCTGACATCTCCAGCCATAGTGCATGGCGTTTCGGTTATTAGTTTTCATTTCTGATGGAGTGACGTAAACATCTCTCTCTCTCTCTCTCTAGCAGCTACTCTCGCCTGTCAAAGCCTCATCATCGGAGTCTAGAAATATTCACTTATCAGAAAGTATTCCTGAGGTCAAGAGACCAACTCAGTCATCTCTCCCGTTATTTAATCCTCTACTTTACCGCCCCACTCTCAACGTAATACATTTCAATCTCTTAATCCCCTCTTCAGTCATCATTAGACCCTCCCAACTTCTACCATCCCACCCTACCATCATTTAACCAGCATTGCCTAAAGGTGTCTGTCCAGATTCAAGAATTGTATCGTTTGTGTGTGTGTGTGTCCCCGCCTTGATGATGTATTAAAATCGATACATGTGACGTCAGAAGTCGTCCTTGACCTTCCGAACACTGAAGCCGTCTGTTCTTTGGTTGGAATCAGTTTTCGCCAATGTTTGAAAACAGTTCTGTCAATCAAAGAGTTGAAACATTCAAACGCTTCTTTCTTTTTTTTTTTTTACATAACGTCACCTTCTCTCCCCCCCCCCCCCCCCCTAAAATGATGTAATAACTCAGCTTCTTGTTTTGTTTTTGTTTTGCATGTTTCGGAAATTCCTTCAGAGTTGAAGATAGTTATTTCCTAGTCCAAACCTCTCGCAGGGGATGGGAGCGGGCAGGGCTTGAACCCGGGACCATCGATAAATCGAAACGACAGTCCAGCGTGCTAACCGCTCGACCAGGCAGCCTTCTTGGGCATAAGAACAAAGATACTAACTGACCTATAAAGTACGAGATTTTTTAAATTATTATTTTTTAACACTAACTGAAAAAAAAATCGTTTATTACTTTCGTATTGAGAATCGTTAACGATGGGTTGAGACAGTCATGTATAACTGTAAAATCTGTTTTATATCAATTACATTTACCGAGAAATAAAATCTATATAAGAATATAATGTCTGACATTGAAATAAACTTAAATTTTTATGATTTAACAACAGAAAAGAGAGAACTGATAGTCAGCACTTTAAAATAAAATCAAATTTTATTGAAAGTCTAGGCCGAAGGAAACATGAATCAACTTGAATGAAATATAAACAGCACTGACATATATTGTTTCTAACAGTTTTGGATTATCTTTAACAGTTTACATAAAGTCTAATCTAACGATACCATGGAAACCGTCTTGATATTGTGCAACATTTTCCTTTTTTTTAAATGGGGGCTTTTTTGAAATATGTTTTATGTAAATTAAAATGTTGTACTTTGTCCTATCGATACTTTGACTTTTTAGAGACATTTAAATGCTGTAGATAGTGTTTTACCCTTTAATACAATGCAGAAGCACTTCGAACTATGTGTTGTTTGGTGCAGACCGCCTTCCACTGTTCCCTGTGGCGCCTCTGCTACTGTTCCCCGCGGCGCCTCTGCTGCTGTTCCCTGCGGCGCCTCTGCTACTGTTCCCCGCCGCGCCTCTGCTACTGTTTCCAGCGACGCCTCGGTTACTGTTTCCCGCAACACCTCTGCTACTGTTTCCAGCGACGCCTCGGTTACTGTCTCCCGCGACACCTCTGCTACTGTTTCCAGCGACGCCTCGGTTACTGTCTCCCGCGACACCTCTGCTATTGTTTCCAGCGACGCCTCGGTTACTGTTTCCCGCGACACCTCTGCTACTGTTCCCCGCCGCGCCTCTGCTATTGTTTCCAGCGACGCCCCTGCGGTATACGAATGTACACAAATAAGATGATTACTAGACAATTCTGAGGTACGTTACGATCGACCGCATACGTCCACCGTAGCCGAGTTTTCTGTTCTGCTATAATTATCTAATATTTAATTACTCTTTCGGCTGTGGTGACACACATTGTCTTACCTGAATGTAACAGGCCACATCATCTTGAAACAATGTCGCAATTTAAATGAATCCTGAATGCTTGTCTTTATGAACTGCGGGCAGAATTATTTTAGGAACACGTCACAGGTCGGATGTGACCTACAGGCCGTAGTTTGGCCAGCACTGATAGAAATAATTTTGAGAGTTGACAGACAAAAAAGTTCAAGGCCACCACATTCTGAAAGTTTCTTTAAGCCAACTTACATTTTATTGACTTGTCACTTTCAAAAAAAGATGTTTGAATTCTCTTAGGCGGCTAACAGCGTATTTTCTTCTTCATTTCTTTCCTTTCGCTCCTTTTCCCCAGCTCTCCATCTCTCTCTCTCTCTCTCTCTCTCTCTCTCTGTCTCTCTCTCTTAATTTTTTTCAAACATTCAACCCAAAAAGACTTTTAAAACTTCGCTGTCCAGCTAAAAAAAAAAAGGAAAATATTTTCTCCAGACACCATTGTTCTTTCTATCTGACAGCGGGAGGTAACTTCACCTAAAAGGCTGAGAGCGAGTTATTTGCCCTTCAGAAGAGTTTGAACTTAAAAATTTCCTCCACTTCTTTAGGAATAAAAAAAAAATGGTTGAGTTTTTTTTTTTTTTTTTTTTAAAGACCATGGCACTTTCTGATGATGGTTTTAGCAGACGACCAAAATAGTGACTTAAGAGAAAAAAAAAAGTTATCCTTGTAAAGATGTGAAACGAAATGTAAAAATGATGAGATTTTTCCACTGTCGATTCTCTCACTCAGAAATATCTAAATAACCTTTGACATTTGTTTCTTTCTCCTTAAGAATTTTTTTTGGGAAAAGTAAAAAAGAAAATATTTCAGATACTTAAGGATGTCTACTTTCATCACGTGATTAGTTCATCATATCTCCAGTCAATATCTAATTAGTTCAAAATTGAAATGAAAGGTAGACATTGCATCAGCTGCAGCCTATATCTCTAATGTAGCATTTGAGATGTCAGAAGTAATTGTGGTGTAATGACATCAGCTGCAGCCAACATCTCTGATGTAGCGACATCAACTATACATCTGTGTTTTAATTATATCAGTTTTAGATGTGTGATTTAATGGCATCAGCTTATACATCTATTTGGGGTGTAATGATGAAAGTTGTAGATCTATCTGTTATGTAATGACATCATTGGTTCACCTATGTATGTTTGCTGTGGAGTGTGTGTGTGTGTGTGTGTGAGTGTGTGTGTGTGTGTGTTTATGTCTGGCTGCTTCTTTCAGCTTGAGAAGATTGAGTTTCCATTCTATCTGTTGCCATGGTAAGGTGGCCATTTTGTTCCTATCAATATAGAAGTTAATTAACTACTAGACAGCCTCAGCCAGGGTTCCATTTGCTTGTATGCTTGTTATGTTGAGGTCATTTGTGCTATAGCAATAAGGGGAGGTTAGTAAGGGCTATTTTAATCAAATTCATGGTAATTGTTCCTGATTGTTGGTTTCCTTTTAATGACTGCTCAGCTGATATAAGATTGAAGCTGTACTATGACTGGTTAATTAAAGTTTGTAAGGTGAAGACCTGGAATTGGTTGTTGTTTTTAGCTTATTGAGTGGAGACGTTTGTTAGCGATAGGTAGTTATTACTTTCATGTCTATCTATCTATCTATCTATCTATCTATCTATCTATCTATCTATCTATCTATCTATCTATCTATCGATTGATCGATCGATTGATCGATCGATCTATCTATCTATCTATTTATCTATTCATCCATCCATCCATCTAGCTATCTAGCTATCTATATAACTATTCGTCTATCTGTCTGTCGCTATCTGTATGTGGCTATCTATATTAATACATGTCTTTCTATATGTGCTTCCACCCGTCTTGTCTCTTACTGCATAGTATGTCCGTTTGTCTGTCTAGTGGTCACATCTTTTTTTGCCTGTGAATACTGAGAATGATTTTCGTAAAGATATTTGCAGTATAAAAATAGCTCAGATCTCATCAGAAAACTAATTACTTCCAGGTGTGTTCACAGAAGTTAGACACAATGGAAGTGTCTTCGTTTGCATCCAATCAAATGGAAGCCCCTGGACATCTCACAGCAGACGACCAAACTTTCAGATGTAATTTCCCTTGTCCATTTTCTGTCTTGTTCAGTTAACAACTGTCTGGTCTATGTATAGTTTGAAATATAAAAACCATTTGCTTCCTCGTTTAGAGAGATTAATTATGAGGAGAGTACATCTTGAGCTCTGATTACCTGCCCCCCCCTCTCCCGAGACTTCAAATATTACATGTATGTCTCTGTATATATTTAAATAAGTGTGTGTGTGTGTGTGTGTGTGTGTGTGTGTGTGTGTGTAATACCCTGTGTAGATGTAGGTAAGGGTATGCGTGCATGTCTTATACAATACAGACGTTACTTCAAGAAAGGAAGATGATTACGTCTCTGTAGATGTGTGTGTTAGATGTATATGTGTGTGTTTAGATGTAGATGTGTGTGTGTGTTTAGATGTAGATGTGTGTGTTTAGATGTAGATATGGGTGTTTAGATGTAAATATGTGTGTGTTTAGATGTAGATGTGTGTGTTTAGATGTCCACTCTCACGAGCTTCTATTGTTGTATGCTCTGCGTGAGTACATGTGTGTGTATGGGGGAGTGTGAGAGACAAAAACAGGCATGGCTAGAAGTGCCACATTCTTGGAAGGGAAAAACCACATGTGGTGCTTCTCTGCGTGAGATGACCACACACATG
>JADKLZ010000104.1:13413073-13439975 GCA_021533235.1 Biomphalaria straminea
TCTGAGAGCAATCTCACGTTGTGGGATTTGTATCCTTTTAAATGTAAAAATCCTGCAGGCCGAAAATGGTAAGGCATCAATCGACTTCTTGATCTTTCAAGACACGGAGAGTGAATTGTCAAAATTGCGATCAAGTTAGCTTTACTGTACAAATCTTGAAACCTATGGAATATTAATGCTTCTGGCTATAAAAGAAAATAAGGTATGGGAACGTCCTGTTAAGGTGATAAGTTGCCCGATTAGGTTTATTACATTTTAGCATGAAAGCTGACAATGCCTTTTTTCTTTTATCGCGCTTTGGTTTGGTGTTTTCCGCAATGAATGACACCCACAAAGGACAATTCTGTCTATTTTTTCATGAGATTTTTATGAGTTTTCAGATTTTAATAAGTGCAAAACATTTCCAGGAATTTTTCGTATATATTTTGCAATTAATAATTACACATAGAATTAGCGCGGGGCCTATGAAAGCGCGGGGCCCACTGCGACTGCATAGGTTGCAGTGGCATAATACCGGCCCTGATGACATCATTGTATCCTATTTGAGGTGAAGACGACCAGTTTGTAATAGAGGATGGCTTTCCGGTGGACTGTGGACAGTATCGAGCCATCGCAGGCGGCTTTGTCTGAGGATGGTCTATTCCTAGGCACCAACAGAAGGGGGGGGGTCTTTTTAAACATTTTATGCTGTTGTTGTACACGAAGATGTAGGTCTATATCTTTGGCATGTATGGAGCAAAAGGCAGAGGGCACACGTGAAGCCTGACCAGTTTTTGGAGGCTCAAATATGCTTGGCTGCGGATATGGGATATGGTGATTTTGAGTGAGTATCTTATCTTATCTTATATAATACAGACGTTACTTCAAAAAAGAAAATAATGACGTCCTACGCGTCATACATTCAGTCATGCATATTTACCAGTGGCTTAAATTCTGCCAAGTCACTGGTTTTCCTGGCTAGCTCAGGCAAACCATCCCATGCTCTAATGGCACTAGGGAAGAAAGAGCTTTTGTACAGATTTGTCCTTTGTGTCTTTCTGAGTATTTTATTAAGTTTTGTTTTTGTAATATTTGGAGATTATGGTTCAGTGTTTTGTGTATAATTGCTACTTTACTCTTAAGTCTTCTATCCTGAAGGCTTTCTAAATTTAGTGATTTTACTAATTATCTTAGTATCTTAGAGAGTTACACAAACTTTCTTGCCGTTTGATGTTCAGAATCCGTCTGAGGCAGCGCAAGTGAAGTAAATTTAAATTTCGTATTAGTGGTCCATGAATTACAGCTAAACATATTGTTATATCTGATATGCCTTGCCAAAGCTTTTTGTTTAATCACAAAATAATTGGCCTGTGTTGTCCTTAGGCCCATTAACAAACTATACAAAGCTTATGTATTTCTGGTTATGATTTTGAAAAAAAAAACATATTAATAAAATTTTTATCTTTAAGACTTGCACTTATTTACTTTTTCTATTGTGCATTCACCATTTCCATCTTGCATACTTAAGTGACTATTTGAAATTTGAAAATTTGATTTGTGTAATTGGTCTGGTATTTTTCGCTGCAACGCAATTATTTAGGCATATTAATAAACTCTTCCTGTGATGTCTCACCAACATCTTCAATTTCGACGGAATGAAAATTATTTTATTAGTTTTACTTCTAAAATAATAGCGTCCTTGTTGACAAAACTCGGATGCTTAATATTAAAAGGATGTTTGAAATTCATAGATTTGGCTAGTAGAACTTCGTTACAAATGATGTATTTGATGTTTTCTTTTTTAAGTTATTTAATCATAACGTTAAAAATCTCCATTTTATTTTGTAAACACTCTTTTGTTCGAGATCCAATTTTATCGATTATTACATATTATGAAAATATTAAATGAACTATAAAATGATGACGAATTACGAACTATTAACGGAAGTGCTTTGTCATTACATCACGAGATGCTTATCTTAGGTCTACTCGTTAGAAAAGAAATTTTTTTAGGCAATCCCTGGCAAAAAAAAAGGATGAGAACCGCTGGTCCAAGATGTCTGCGGTACGCGCCCTGGGCTGTCGATCGTTCTGCCATTCTCCGTCGTCCAGCTGGATGTTAGGAATTTCCCCGCTGAAGGAACGTCCGAAAATGTAAAACATTTTATAAAACATTTTAGGGGGTGACCGGTAACACCAAACGCTTTGACCACTTAAACAAGACTTATAGACATAAAATAAAGTACACACAATTGCAATTCACACATTTTCGTTTCATAAAACTCTCTTTTTTGCCAGTCTGTATTTATTTATGTCTATGGAATGAATATATGGATTTATTCCCCTTATTACGCGTTGACAATTTTTGTCTCTCACTTCCCATTCTCGGAACAAGTTAAAATTTTACATAAGTAGTCTTAGTCGGTGACAAAACATGAATCAATCCGAAAATTAACAGATTTACTAGATAATCATTTAAGACTAATTAATTAATTTTGTTTTATATAGCAGAAAAGGAGCTAACACCTGTAATTTCCATATTTTAGAAAATAAACAAAAGATTTTAAAAAATACTTTTTATAAAAACAAAGCTTGTATAAGGGAAATTACCATATATTTCAATACTGCACGGTTATCTCCCCCTTTCCATATATAACTAAATAATTAATTTCCACCAATGAATACGTAATTAGTCAATGTAGGCCTATGTATTGATTTATTGTGTACTTCTTCTGAGCATGCGAAGTAGGATTTTAAAAAATGTGTCAAAGAATCCCCACTCCCGGCGTCCCCCCACACAGACAGACGGAGTGAGTTGATATAATATACGCTTTTTAATAATCACTGTAACATTCTTTTTAGTTTTCAAGAAAAAAAAAACGCTAAATAAAACGACCCATTCTGTTTCTATTTCCTTCTCTCTCTCTCTCTCTCTCTCTCTCTCTCTCTCTCTCTCTCGGCCACTTTTTTTTCACCCTGTGCACTATGTTATTTTTTAGAGATAGACTTGATTTGGAACGACCCACTTTATGACGCCCCCCCTCTCGACCCTCATACATGCTTTTGGACCGTGAATTCTAATATCACTTTTACTCATCTTTATATATATATATATATATATGGGGCGTAGTGGTCGAACGGTTAAGCGCTTGGCTTCCGAGCCTGAGGTCCTGGGTTCAAATCCCGGTAAAGACTGAGATTTTGCATTTCGGGATTTTTAGGGCGCCCCTGAGTCCACCCAACTATAATGGGTACCTGACTTTAGTTGGGGAAAGTAAAGACGGTTGGTCGTTGTGCTGGCCACGTAACACCCTGCTCGTATAACCGTTGGTCAAAGAAACATATGACCTCAACATCGTCTGCCCCATAGATCGCAAGGTCTGAAGAGGACACTTTACTTTACTTTTACATCTTTTTTACATATCCCTCCCCCAACCCGCTTTCACGCCCAAAGGATGTCGATTATCTTTTTTTTTTTTACATTAAATTTTTGCAACTCTAATATTTTTTTCCGAAGTAATTTTTTTACGTCTGAGTTATAATGTTATCAATTCCCTTAGCCCTAGAGTACTTTAAATGTAAACAAATTAAACACGCGACGAGAATGTTATTGTTGATTGTCACTATGTTATTGTTACTATCGTGTGAACTGAACATATTTTTTATTATCTGTGAACCATTTGTCGTGAACCAATTGTCGGTGAAAACGTTGTCGGTGAAACAGTTTATCGTCAACAATTTGTCATGTTCCTGATATTGTCGGACCAGCAGACGATAAGAAAAAGCATGCAGCCTATATTTAGATACATAGATCTATATAGATCTATATCTATATCCAGAAGTCTAGTAGATCTCTTTTGTTGCACTTTGAAAACCACTAGTTTGGCAGCTCTTCCTTTCAAACTTGTTACTAGACTATATGATACCTCTAAAGATGGCTGATCGCGATTCTCCAAATATAAATGTTGGGATATTAACCAGTACGGCCTGCAAATCTTCTCTATTAATCTAGATCTAGGTTCTAGATCAAGTGCATTGCCTTTAGATCTAGATACCTAGAATCTAGATTCTAGATTAATCTAGATCTACCTACATTATTTAGATTATTGCAATATGATTATTTAGCTTTTTTTTTTTTATTTTATTATTTTTACTGTCTAAAGTTTACCAATTAGATCTAGATCTACTGTCTAATACTTATCTAAGTACTAAGTGACAAGTCTAAAGTAGATCACTAGATCTAACTAATAAATAACTTTTTAATCTTTTAATATTTATGATTATCAATCAGACAATCTGAATCTTGAATCTACTTACTAAAGTAAACTTAGTCGTCTTAGTTACTACTATTTTAACTATATTAGTATTACTAGCATTCTAGACCAATTCCAATCTACTTATCAGACTTATCTAGTCTAGGAATCTAGACGTCTTAGACGAGATGAACAATCGGAGATTGTATCAGTATGATGATGATGTATGGCATGCTATATAAAGTATAAAAAATATTATATAGAATCTAGTGTCGGTATCTTCTAGTCTATCATTATCATTACTTATTACTATAGATATTATAATAGATTATTGATTATAGTTATAGTGACTAGATCTAGAATCTAGATCTATAGTTTATAGACTATACGGTACTATATAGAGTACTATGACTATAGAGCTAGGCTCTAGTGTAGTATATTATACTATATATTATTATAATTATAGAATATTCTTATATATTCATGTCATACTAGCTAGTATTACTAGTCATATTACTATTCATACTCATAGTAACTAAGTTAATAAATGATAGTAGGCTAAGACGCCTAAGTAGGTACTACTAAGATTTGGCATTGATGTTCCATTGCATCAGTAAATGATCAGTGGATTAAGGAGTTTCTGATAGGGAGAGAACAAACTGTAATAATAAATGGCTCAAATTGCATTAGATAAAAATTAAATTCAGGAACAAAAGTCAGAAAATTTGCAGACGAATGCATAATATATATATATACTAGTCGACTGGCCGCATAGCATACGCCACTATTTTGCAGGGCAGGCCTTAGGCACTGCAACATATGCAACCACAGTGGGTCCCGCACTTTCTTTGGATGCGTGCTAATTTTTATGTGTATAAATTATTAAATTAAACCATTTTATAACATATAAAAACAGATTTCTCGCGGCCTCTTGATTTACCAGTAGCCCATGGAAATCTCCTGAAATTGCAAAATATAGGCCTACGAAAAAGTCCTGGAAATCTCTGGAAATTATTAAAATCTTTTGTAAAGTAAAAGTAAAGTAAAAAAAAAAATATAGATAAAAATTGAAAATGCTATTTTGTGAATGAAAATAGTGCAGATTTGGATACACCATTTTCCATTCACACCATGCTGCGCCATGGGATCTTCCCATTTACTTGTCGCTTGTTGCTTGAACTTTTGAACTTGTCGATTTTGAGAATTATATATATATATATATTGTATAAAATAAAACAATAAAAACAACACAAGTACACATAATACAGAAATTTTACAAAGAGAATATTTATATATACAATATATGTAGATGAATTACAGAAATGGGAATCAAATTGGAGCATGTCTTTCCACCCAGAAAAATGTCAGTTAGGCCTAAAAGTACCAGAAAACTAAAACAAATTATTCCACTTATCTTATTTATGGTAAACCAGTAACACAGACTTAAAAACCTAATACTTAGGTGTTATAATAAATTTTATTCGACAAATTGTCATGGAATTCCCGTATTGATGAAACTATTAAAAAATCAAACAAAGCATTAGGGTTTATTAAAAGAAATTTCTATAAATCAAATAAGAACATAAAACTAAAATGTTATTTAACCTTGGTTAGGCCAATAAAAGAATATGCATCCTCTGTTTGGGACCCCTCAATACAAGAAAACATTTCGAAACTGGAACAGACACAAAATAGAGCAATGAGATTCATAACAAACAAATATTCACATTTGACTAGAGTAACACCGTTAGTAAAATCACTAAATGTAGAAAGCCTTCAGGCTTGATGTGACTGGTGTGACAAGATAGAAGACTCAAAAGTAAAGTAGCAATTATACATAAAACATTGAACCATAATCTTCGAATACAAAAACAAAATCTAATAAAATGTACTTATAAAGACGCAAAGATAAAGGCACATTCCTCGTCCCATATGCTAGGACAAATCTGTACAAATGCTCTTTCTTCCCTAGTGCCATTAGAGCATGGAATGAGTTGCCTGAGCTAGCCAGGAAAACCAGTGACTTGGCAAAATTTAAGTCATTGGTTATATATATAGTAGGGGAGGGGTCGCGACAGAGTGGAAGATTGTAAAAAGGGGTCGACGAGCATAAAAGATTGAGAACTGCTGCTCTGGGCAAAGCTAATTTGGTGATCCCAAATGAAATAGTAAATAGAAAGATAAACAGTGAAAAAAAAAAGAAATTATGCAATTTACTAAAAAGTCCAACAATAACATTGAGGATAGGTTTCAATATTTCTTCTCTAAAAAATTGCAATGAGTCCTGAATAAGGCTTGACCCTCACCAGTCAGAGGCTTTAGGTGGCTACCTAGCCTAATGCTTGTTAATCAATGACTTAAACTCTGCCAAGTCACTGGTTTTCTACGCTGACTCAGGGAACCCATTCCATGCTCTGGGTTCGGCATGGTGTCATGTGACAAGGGATGAGGGAGTTAAAGATAGATGAAACATTATCAATGATGATGTTATCAAAGCCCTAGAATTGAGCTATACTAATTAACAATCATTGGAAATTCAAGTAGCTCAGTACTTCTGAACATCTGATTTGGATGGGGTAAGGATGCATTCTCTGTCCAGCTCTTAACACATTTCTGGAGCTTACCCGGTATTAATTATTGTAATAGAAACTCTTAAGGATTAAGAGCCAAGCCAGACCATTATGATTAATGGATGGCCTATTTCTAATCTCAGGTCTGCAGATGATATAGACTTCAGTAGATTAAATGCAGACCAGGTACAAGATTTTATCAAAACTGGATGCTGCAGCTAGAGCAATTGCATAGAAACAAGGGCAGAAAAAAAAACAAAATTGGTTTGTGGGGGGGATAGTACAAGTCATTGCATACAGTTCAATGACCAAACATCAGAAGAAGTTGTCTCATTAAAATATTTGCCTAGGCTAGGGCCATAGGATGGAGAATCTATACAAGAGATAAAACCCTGTTTAAGCTTGGCATCAATGAGCAAACAGTGATAAATCTGGATGAGTAACATCAGGCATCAAGTAAAGTTATATTCTTTGCTCGCGGTCTCTGTACTCCTACATATGGTTGGGAAAGTTGGATATTGAATATTGAGGCTTAAAGAAGAAATCAAACCTTCATCTTATTTTATAGATTGCTGATGTTACTTTAAAACAGAAGATAATTTCAATGTAATCATGCATGTTAATCAGTGATTTAAACTCTGATAAGTCGTTGGCTTTCCTGGCTGATTCAGGCAATTTATACCATTCTCTAATAGCACTAGGGAAGGAGCACTTGTACTTATTTGTCCTAGCATATGGAATAAGAAATATTAAGAGTAAGTGCTACAGAAAAAGGCTGGGTATCAGATGCCAGGAGAAGAAGACAAATGAGTTTGTACTATTGCAAGTCAACCCTCTGGCTGGCAAAGAGAAGGAATTCCTCAATGTGAAAAAATGAAAACTGAGCTGGTTTGTTCATATTGTTAGACATAACTCACTGTCAAAGGTCATCCTTCAAGGTACAGTAGAAAAAGCTTGAAGAAGGGGTTATAGAAAGAATTGTCTGGACAATGTAAAAGAATGGACCAGCCTCTCTTTTGATATACTACTAGGAAACAGGAATAATGATGTGCTTTGGTTATGCAAAATGTTACAGCACCCCTATGATGGAAAGTGAAAGGAAAGATGAGAAGATTCATTGGTCTTAGATCTAGAAGTAGAGTCAAGACTCAAGACCAGCAAGGTGAACAAAAATCATGATCATCATCATTCAATTCATTCAAACGTTGATGAGATCAAAAGAAAAAAATGAATATAAAATTTATAATTTTAATGATTTTAGAATAATTTACACAAAAATTAATTTAATTTGGCATCTATAGATGGTAGATATTGCCTTTTTACAAGCTATAACATTTTAAAATATCACCATCTATTAGTCATTACTAGCTTAAAGGAAATTTTATTAAAATGTACAATTTTAAATGAGCATTTAATGAGTTAAACACATGAGATGAGATTTGCAGTTGCCTTTTGACTGATCTTTGCTACTATAAATAGATTGGATAAACTCTCTTGTAATGTTGTAATAGCATACAATTAAGTCTGTAATTTTGTACCAGTATATTTTGGGGTTTTGACTTTTTTCTCACCAAGAAAGTACTTAGGTACAATTACTTCATGTCCTAATTTTTTGGGGGTAAATTTTCATGGCATATTATGATATCAACCTCTCTTTTTGTTGTTCTTGTTTAATTGAGTGTTTGTGTAAGTTCTTTTTGCGTGTATGCATTATTGTTAAGTTGGAATCAATATGTCACTCATTCAAACAGGCCTAAATAAGTTAAATGTAATCCACATTTACTTGATTTAGCCATTTCAGTTATATTTAAATATAATCTTTTCTTTACTAAACATGGAATTAGAATAAATTTGGTAAATGATTTGAGAAAACTGACTCCAATGGGGAAGAAAGAAGTGTTACTTTTACTTTGAATATTTAAACCTAAGCAGAGCCTCGATCAGTGTTCAGCTCTATTCTACAGCACTGTCCCCAGGCACACATTTTACTTATCTAGATCTATTGATACACCATTGTTTCATTTTATTTGTAGCATCAAACTTTCAATAGTAGAGCAGCTTTTCTTGACCAATATTATTACCAATATTCTTGCATTCTTTAAAGTTCTTATTTAATTGGCTCTTAGGAATCACATGTATGCCTTTTTAATTGTTATTTATGTCTATTTATAGTTAGTGATTCCTGCTACAATGGATCCGCTACTGATAGAAGTGGAGAAA
Organism: Biomphalaria straminea; assembly: GCA_021533235.1. Lineage (NCBI taxonomy): Eukaryota > Metazoa > Mollusca > Gastropoda > Planorbidae > Biomphalaria > Biomphalaria straminea. The sequence goes on from JADKLZ010000104.1 coordinate 13,422,096, forward strand.
ATCTCAAACATCTTGTGGAAACTGGAAAACTGTAAGTCCCTGACCCTAACTTTGGAATCACTAGCTTTGTTTACCTTTTTGTTTGGTTGTGATAACTAATAGACTGTTTAAAATCTGAATTGGAACAAGTCTCAGCACTATAATATTTTCTGTATTCATTACAGTTTGTAATCAAATTTTATAAGCTTCTTACCAAAGCTTGTTTTACAAACAAGAAACTATGTGTAAAGTTCAGTCTTTTTGTAGGGCAGTGTAGTATTACCCTTTCATTTTTTTTTTAATCAGGGCTGGCCTTAGGCATAGGCAAACAAGACAGCAACCTAGGGCCTCCTATTGGTGTAAACAACTCTAAATCAATCTCAAAAGCACAGGACTTAAAACAACAATTTGTTTTAGAAAAAAAATTACTAAACATGGATCAAATTTCAAACATAGAACTCTATGTCTACTAGCCTAGCTCTAAAAAAAATGGATTAATTAATGAAATTATTGTTTTGTTTTGTAGGATTAAAGGCACTGTGGTTACCAAGGACATTATCCCAGATGAACTTGATCAAATTAAGGTATTACAGTTAAAATTTAGATACGCTTAAAATGTTTAATTGATTAAATTATATCTTATTTTAATATACGTCTTTCAAGTCTTTCAAATGTCACTTGTGTGATCATATATTTTGTTTGCTATTATTGTTTGCTATCTATCATTATGATGTTTTAATATGTGTAATGCATAAATTTTGAGACAAATTTTCTCAGGGTTATAAATATATTATTCTTAATAAAAAAATGAAATAATATTCATTCTCTGGCGCTGCCAGCGTTGAGCTATTTTTTAGAAAGAATCAGAATTTATTGTGGTTACTCAAAAAGTGTCCATTGAAATTTCTGGTGATGTGGCAGGTCTGCTATAGTACTGCTCTCTGACAGGCAACAAGATTCTTCTTAGGGATATGAAGGGCCTTGTAGGTTTCTGCTAGGTCAGCTTTCATTATCCCCTTATTTGATGTAAAAAAACAGAGTATATTGTTTCTTTTTTATAACTGCCTTAGGCATTTCATCTCTAAACTAAGTTCTCATATTTTCTTAGTTTTTCAATTTCAGTGTTTATAGTTTTTTAATTTCAGTGTTCCTTATATTATGAGATATCTGTTAGATGATGTCAATGATGGTTGCAGTTTTGTTTTTGTTAATAAATAAATCAGTACGATCAAAATCCACCATCTTATCAGTCAAAATAGATTTATACTCTACTACTATAATAGGTAATCGGCTGACTCAAGAATCTTTTGTGACAAGTATTTGTAGTAAGGAGGTGTATTTTCTTTAATCAGATTATGAGTCAAAGCCAGGTGTTGATATATTAGTTTCACAACTTGGTTATGGTGACCTAGGTAGGCAGATTCTGATAAAGCTGAACATCCTGCCATTAGGTGTTCAATTGACTCACCCGCATTTCTGCATTTTCAGCATTTGTTAACATCTAGTTTTAGGATATGCTTTTCATAATGTTTCGTTCTAATAGCTCATTCTTTTATTTCTGTGACAAAGCCTTCTGTTTTAGGATAGAGATATCCTGCTTTAAGTAATGTTAACAGTATTATTATTCCTAGTTTTAGATCTTAGCGTTCTATGTAAAAATGTTAAGCACTTTGCGGAATCATATGTAAAATAAAAAGTTAAGTTTCAGACCTTGCGATCTATAGGGCAGATGGTACAAAGATAATCTATTTCTTTGGTTATTGGATAAAGAGGGTGTCCTGTGACCATCACAACAACCAACAGTCTTTACTTTTTCCCAACTAATATCAGTTACACGCTAAAGTTGGGTGGACTCTGGCATACTAAAAATCCAGTAATTCAAAATTCCAGACATCACAGAAAACTTGATCTTATTTGGACCTAAGGGTTCCAGAATTGTGAAAATTTTGGGTTATCAGGAAGGGCTTTAAAAATGAGAAAGGTATCGGACTGTTTTTTTAACGAGTACACAGAAAAAAACAAAGATCCCAAATAACCTAAAAAATAGGCTAAGTAGGTACATTAGGAAGGCATAGAGCATTTAACAATGGAAAATGAAAACCAATGAATGCCTTACAGGATGCACAGTAATTTATCTTATGACAGACCTCAGAAAAATACTTTATTGAACTGCTAAAACTATTGTCTTCCTACTTAACTTTTTGTGTTTAGATGCTTTATCACAAAGATGATGTAGGAATAAACCCAATACTGACATACCTAATTGTTCAAATTACTGAAGTGGTTTTGACATCCTTTACTATAGGATATTTTAGGAACTTATATGGTGGCGTCCACCTTTTTTTTACTCTTGAGTAATCTGGGTTACTGTTGCTTATCATGTGCCAAGGTTTTATGGACTCTACTGAATAAACATTCTTTCAGCTTGGAATACTTTAAATGAATTTTTGAAAAATCATGGAAATGTTGTGTTTTTCTTTTAAAGATTTCATAAAAAAGTAAATATTTACTTTGTTAATATTTGCTGACACACAATATTCAAACATAAATGATAACGACCCATATATATCAATATTATTTTGTGATGACTTTTCCTTGGGCTATTCTCACACATTTTTTAGTACCTGTGTTTCCTTGTCTAACAGGCTAAACTTCTTCACTGGAGTGACCATCTCAAGCTTGACCTTATCCTGACCACAGGAGGTACTGGTTTCGCTCATCGGGATGTCACACCAGAGGTAAAGTTGTCTTTTTAAAATTCCTCTTGAAACAGTTAAATTATTAACTTATTAGCATGAATTAAAGTGAAATTAATCTAGTCATAAAGGTTTTGCTTAGCGTAAATGATTTATGTTTTAGCTAGTTGTTGCAACTTATTTTATTTTGAATGTCATTTTATAAGAAATAGTAGTCTTTGCGCTAGAAATGTAATAAAAGAAACAACATAGAATAAAATAAAACTGTTTTTATTTGAATGTACTTAAAAAGGGAAATAAATTGTATAAAATAATGAAAAATGTGAGTTACTAACTGCAAACTCAGTTTGAAATACTCTCTTCTTTATGTTTAAACCCTCAAAGTCCCTCTGAATCTTGTTCTAATTACAGACATGCTGTAACAAAAATGAAAAGTATTGGTACTTAAAGTGCATTTAATTATTTTTTTTTCTTTGCTAAGAAAGTGTCAGAGTTGATAGTTTCCCATTGAAAGAATCCTGGCCTGTGACATGTGAACAGACAAAAGTTAATGATAAAAAAAAAAAGCAAAAATAAACAAAAATATTTTGGCTTACATGATACAAATGCACTCGTTTATTAATTTCTAGTCTAAAAAAAGACAAAAAAAAAAACTAAAAGTAAATCAAATCTTTTAGTCTCAGAAATTTGACACAATTCAGAATATAATGAAATCATTGATTGTAACCCATTAGTTATATCAGTTTTTCCTTGAATGCTAATACCTATTTTGTGTGTGAGAGTGATTGGCTACTGATGGATTAAGAAATCTATATGTTTTCCCAGGCAACTAAAGCTGTTCTTGAAAAAGAGGCCATGGGACTGACAATAGCTATGCTCAAAGGTTCGCTTGATATTACTCCAATGGCTATGTTAACAAGGTGAGCTCAACAATATTAAAAGTTACTCCAAAATAATTTGAGGGTAGTCCAGACAAACCATTCTTTTCTCTTCTGATTTTCTACTGCTAACTAGATAATTAGTAGATGGATGGGGATGCATTAGATAAATTTATTTACACACCACATCAAAAGTCTTGCTTGGTGCCCCAACGGTCCACCAGACTAAGGGATAGGTAACAGGTAGGTAACATCAAAAGTCTTGCTGACATAGCTAGCCTCCTGCTAACAAAAATTTAATGCTTCAATTGTCCTTTCATCCAGTGTTGTCCCACAGCCCCAGATATTTGCTTGAAATTTGTTGATCCATCTAACAATATGGAGGCACAGTAGCTGATTGGTAAAGTGTTTGGCTTCTGAACCAGGGGTCCTGGGTTCGAATCCTGGTGAAGACTGAGATTTTTATTTTTCGGGATCCTTGGGCACCTGAGTCCACCCAGCTCTAATGGGTACCTGACATTAGTTGGGAAAAACTAAAGGCGGTAGGTCGTTGTGCTAGCGACATTAAACGTAGGTCACAGAGTCAGGTGTTCTTTACGTCATCTGCCCTATTGACCACAAGGTCTGAAAGGGGAACTTTACTCTTTTTTTTATCTAACAATCTATGATATTAAGACTGGGGGCCAGTAATGATTTCATGCTCAGTGCTATATTTGTATATATATATCAATGGGTTGACATCATTAGACAGTGGAATAGCCTGCTATTAAATCCATATTGAGTTCCCTGGCTCAGACAGTCATACTTTATGGTCATGTTGCAACATCTGCTTCTTTGATGCTGAAGTGTGGCAATCAGTGAGGCTCTAAAAATTATTGATGCATGACCTAGCAAGGGGCATTAGATGACCGTACAGATTGTCTTTATCACTGATTTTCAAACTGTACTACACGCTTTACAAATCATTAGACCATGGCTTCTAAAAGCGACACTATCATCATGACAATGTGAGCCAAATGAGTGGTACCTGTCACGCACGTCTTGCTTGAAGTTTTCTATGAGCACTGTTGTGAGTTGTTGCTAAGAACACGCTTTTGCGCTTTTGTTCATGTTTCTTTTTGCTTCCTTGTTTTGCCTTGAGAGGGAGTTCTTTTGTTTTGGGTTTCTTCCACAGTATTGGGGGTGCAGGCTTAGGACTCTGTTGAAGTCAAGCTTGAAGTTGATTGGTTGGATGGCTGGGTTGTTGCATCCATGGTCTTAGGTTGTGATGGAAGGGTGACACCTTGATTAAAGGTGTGCTAGGTTATTTGAGCCATATGAATGTTTTGTATTTGCTTTGTAAATGCTACTAGATCATAATATCATTAATCATACTACTTCATTTGTTTATTCAATTTATAAAGGTACGATTTTGTTGTTAACTAATATGTTAACTGATCGTTATCGTTATCATTGAACAATTGTTGTATTCACTAAATGTCCAATTGAAAACCGGTATTCAGTGTAAGCCAGTCACTGTTCCCGATATCGATATTAGTTGCCTTGGTTTAAACTGTCGAGGTGGGGGACCCGGCATACCTTAGACCCGTTACACACCACCTGACAGTACCCTTTATGCTATGAAAACCAGTGAATTTGATTCATTCTTTATGTCACTTTCTTTATGTGGTCTATCTTTACTTGTCTCTCTATCTATGAGCACCACTGGTGACTCTTCACAATCTGTATTCCATTTCTGTTCTCTTTTGTGTGTCTAAATCTAAAAGTTTTGTTTTTACTTCTTTAGGTTGGTGTGTGGTTCTAGAGGCAGTACACTCATTATTAACCTGCCAGGAAGTACCAAAGGCTCATCTGTAAGAGTTTGGGTTTACTCATATCTGAACATTGAACATTCTTTCCACTAAGTTAATTTTGCGTAAACCCCTCATTTTACCAACAAAGTTTGAAAGACTTTAGCTGCATCTGTTGCCATAGTCTTGAAAAAAAAATATATGCATGACTAGTAGGTAAAAAAAAATCTGATAAAACATGCTCAAGTAAATAAAATAAATAAATAAATAACAAAGTGGCCACTCCACCTCTTTCCTGCATGCTGTCTCCTTTCATTTAAATAAGACAAACAAACATCAATCTGATGTCAATGTTTTAATATTTCTTTCTTTAAAAGATATTTATGTTCTCTATTTAATCCAATTTCTGAAATTTTTTTAGTTATAAAATTTGTTTCATAAATACTAGAATCAGCCTCTAAAATATGCTCATTTTTTTAAATATGTAAGCAGTTATTTATTAGTAAGTTGTTTATTTTTCTATCATTTGTATGTTTGTAGGAGTGCTTTCATATTGCCTCTGTGGCTATACCACATGCAGTAGACCTGCTTCGAGGGCATAAGTACCAGGTGGAGAGAACCCATTCTGCACTCCAAGCTGAGCACAACCATTCACAAGTTAGTTGTAGTTCTTATTTATTTTGAAGATATTTCCCTTTGTGCTTTGTGTTGAGTGGCGAGGCATATCTATTTGCAAATTAGCTCAGGGGGATGTTCACATATAAAAGAAAATGGAGGCGATGCTTCACACCATTACCATTTACTTCTATTTTAACCTCAAAATGAGACATAATTATTATTTGATACTGTGACGTTCTTTTCTTTCATTTCTATAATTTTTACTCAATGTTGGATGAGTGAATTATTTTTTTTTTGCTTATGCTATTGATGAAACAAGCCGAAACCACACAGAGATAACATTGATCGATTCTGTTTGGAGCATGCCTCTTGTGTTTATTGTTTTGTATTTTGGAAAATGGCCAGATTTCTGAATGTGTTGCTTCAAATTAACAGCATGTAAGTAGAAACACATTTGTCCGTATGTTTTGTCATATTTTAAATTTAAACATTCCTTCCTATTAGTACTTTAACATGTTCATCCAATTAATGCCTTAATAGGTTTTGCTTGGTTAGTGCAATAATCATGTCATTTTCTCAGATATATGTCATGGGCACTAGTTACATTAGCATCATTTTTACACATTTTGTTTAACATAACTATCTAAAACAATATTTCTAATAACTTTTCAGCCATCAGCTGGATGTGAGATGTTAGAAAGAAACTTAGATTATCATCTACTGGACTCTGTCAGCTCAAATGTCTCTTCTGCTATGAAAACCACAGAAACGTATCTTCATTCTTCATTAGATTCTTTCTTGCAGGCTGCTAGTGGACAAACAGCCTCGACCCAAGAGAGCTCAGTATCAACTCTGATGTGGAAGGCTTTGTTGTCCCTTCCCAAAGAAGCCATGTTGAGTTTGGTGAATTCATTTTCCTCTTTGACTGAGGCATCCTCATCTAGTTCTGCTGTGACACCCAACCAAGACCCTTATTTACATGCAAGTGAATTAAAATCCCAAGCTGTAATTTCCTCAAGCTTACTTCCTATGGTTCATAAAACACAACCTTTGCAAGAGTTCCTGACCAGCAAGGGACAGCGGCCAGTGCACTTGAACCACTCTTCTCTGGGAGCTACTAATATGCTCCCATCCAACATTCAAGTGGTCAGACCTCAGATTACATCTGTTTCTCTTTCTCAGAACAGTCATGTAGGTTCACATCATTCGCTACATTTAGACAATACAGTGAACAGTTCTAGATCTAATACCATAGGTATGTCCCCATCCAATGTAGCCAGTCATCCTCAAGATATTTCACCTGAGTATTGTCATAGGTCTGTTGGTACTCAAAATGCAGCAATCGGCTCTAGTAGTTCTGCTACAGAAAATGAACTGCTGTCTTGCGTAAACATGCTGAGCCAAGCTAGCTGTTCCAGTGTTGGCAATATTGAAAGAAGGTTGACTTCAACTAATCATCACATTGTCAGTAACTCCTTACCTATAGATAATGCTCCACTGTCAGCTCCATGTACCTCAAGGCTTCATGTATACAAGTCAAATGTGCAAGCTTTGCAGTCTCCCTCTTATGGTAAACACAGAGCTGTTTTGTCCTCCCCATTATCTCAAAGTTCTCTTCATTCTAAAGGTGAGAGGTCAGACAATATTTTAGCAAGAGAGATCAAGCCTCCTATCCAGTCCTCCTTAAACCATGTTGTTCAGGTTTTCCTACCCAGTTATGGTTATCCTGAAACTGAACAGTCTGGTCAGAGAGATGGAAGTTTGAAGACCAAAACAGAGTTTGACTTGCTTAGGTCAAATACAGAATATGAAAAAATGGAGATAAGCACCAACGAGACCTCACCATCTTACTTTCAGAATTATTCAAACTTGAATGAGGATGTTGACATAACTGTTGAGTCTCTTTTCAATACAAATCAAACTATTGAGACTATCTCAAATTTTGAACCAGATGTCCAAAAAGATCATCATTTGGAACATAAATCTGAGGAAAGTAATGTAAATGCTACAAACACAGTTAGGTCACAATTTAAAACTTGCAAAAACAAAAGTATAGAAAGCACTACATTAATGGATCCACAGTTCAAAAGCAATAAAAAAATTATTTCGGAATTCAGATATTGCAGCCCAAGCGACACATCGAACAGTTCATGGCATAAATTAAAAGATCCAGTTTCCACTACCATCAAATCTGCTAAAATTCATTACATGAAATCCAAAGTTGAGCTTCTCTATGTGCCAGTTGGAGATTCTTTGAGGTCTTTCATCAATGAGCACCCCATGGTACAAGGAATCTACCTCCATAAAGGCAAGAGGGAGATCAAGAAGCAGCTGGCTCAACTGTGCCGTCAGTATGACTCAGGTGACAGAATGACGTCTTGGCGAAGAGGTAAAGAGATTCTGGAGCGCAATCGATTTGATGACTTTTTTGAGCTGACAGAGGAAGGCAGGAAGGAGCAGGAAGAAGTGCTGGCATCTAGGAAGCGTGATCAGTATGTGGTCAATTGGTATGTCTGGTGTCCTGGCCATAGTAACTGTAGAAGGAAATGTGGTGGATTTGGCATGTGTCTGGAGAGTAAGCTCAATTTTTAGTTTATCTTCACATTTATCTAGTAACAGCTTTGATCACAAATCTTTTTTTTTTATAAATTCTTTTTTACTTTTTAAAGTCATTTCTTTTTTGCAGTGCCCTAATGCATATCGATTGTTTTAGAAATTGTTGAAAGAATCTAAGAAACACCTTGTTCAAAGACAAATTCATTCTGTTTATTTTGTTAATATATTGCATAATACATTAAATAATACAAATTGGAAACCTGCTTGAAGTTTTGGAGAGTAAACAAACTTTAAAACTGAACATGTCACTGCATTAAGCTAAGACATTTCAATTATAACTATATTTTCATTAAAAGCTACAACAGGTTTGAGTACCGCCATTCTCCCCCCACGATTTATGATGTTTAATCACATTTTTTTTTTCATGTAAAATTACTCAGGGCCTTAAATTTTTATCTTTATGGTCTAAGCTGATAAAAGCTATCAATGAATGATTTCACTTGTTAATAATTAATATTTTGTTTGTGTGACAGAGTGTAAAGGTATGATGCACAAGCAGGACAGACACAACTGCAGCCTGATGATCAACATGAAGCTATTTGTAAGTGACATGTCCACTTGGAGGGTCAACATCATTGGTTCCCATGTTCCTGCTGGGTCAGGGGTCAATTGGGTACCCCCAGTACTCTACAGTCTCCAGTCCACCTCTGGCAGAATGCTGGATGATTTGAGTTCTACAGAGCAAGCCAAAACAGCACAGAGAAATATTTCTTGCAAGAAGACTGCAACTCAAAGCTGCACAACTGCTGGAAGTGACGCAGCCAATAATCTGCCCCCTGATAGCCTTTCTCTGCACAAAGTTTGCAAGGGGTCAGCTCAGACATCCAAGGTTTCAATGACTTTCCCATCCAAGAAAAGAATTTCAAAGATGTTGTCCAGTTTAAAACGTCGGAGACTGGAAAGGCAGTCAACTTTTAAAACTGCTTCATTTAGGAAGGGAGACAATTCTGTAATGAGCAATGAACAGGATAATTTCCAAATAGAAGGCTTAAAACCAAAGATAACCTGGGATACTAAAGATGTAGGTAGTGAAGCTGACAGAGACCATGCTACTCATTCTTCAATGAAACATCCTGTGAATTCAGATTTTGAAAATATTTTTGAAAACTTAACACGGCACTTTGGCATTGACGTCAGTGCTAGAAAACATTTCAGCGATACTACTGAGTGTGAAGTCAACAAAGCAGATACTTCTGCCATGCCTGATAGTACAGGCTTGGTCACGTCATCACTTTCAGTTGAGACATCCAATAATTTAAAGTGTTCCCCTGTTCTTACCCACAAATATAATTTGGATGTGGCTCATGGATTAGACCAACCTTATCTTAATGCTAATACTCTAAGTGACATTTTGCAGCAAGCTAATGGTCAAGATAATTTTGACTTTCAAGGTGAAATAAGTTCATCTATTGATTCGGGTCTCAATGATAGCTACAGCTCCAAAAGCCTCAGTGAATTGAAATCAGAATATCGTATGAACTGGCACAGCTCAAATACAGTGAAGCAAGATATTTCATTTCTCTCTGATGTTTTCCCTTTGCAGACTTTATCTGCTTGCTCTCCGCAGTCTAACAATCTGTTTGAATGTTCAGATGCTCCTTTGAATACTTATATCAAGTCAGAATCAGAGGCCATTGCTTCCATTGTCCAGTCTCTCTGTGGGGCTTCCGATTTTGATACAATGCAGGCCATAGCTCTGCATGATCCCATGGTGAACCCAGAGCTCACCGACACTACCCAGGACAGTGCTAACAACTTGACCTTGCTAGAAGCTTTGCCTTCATACCAGGAAGCAACAGCTTCTTTAGTGCAGCAGTTAGCCCAACCAACTCATAAATTAGACCATTTAGATGAGTGATTCAAAGTGTAAAAAATAATTAGTGTTATATGTATTGAATTCTTGATTTAGACAATTTGTATGTGGAAATAAATTTGCTAAAACAGACACTTTGTTTTCTAAATTCTTTTTCAAGAAATACACAAAAATTAACATTTTGTCTTACCATTATAAATGTGCAGGTATTTCTATTTTTAAAATTAATATAAAGAGTAACTTTATATCCTCTTGCATAGTATTTGCATTTTTTGGGATGCACATTGTTCAGTGTTCAGATTTTATCTGTAATAGACTAAATCTAAGAGGAAGAACAATTGGCATTGTGTATATATATATTTATATAACAGCAATTAAATGGTACCAGAAGAGAAAAAGTCTACTCCTAGGGAAAAAAAGCTACAAATATAAATAAATATATAAACATTGCTATTTATGTAGAAATCCTTATAGTGGTTCTCAATATAAACTTCTTAGACTTAGATTCTCCTAAGCCATTCAGCGCAATGGCCAGGTTTATAACCATATTTAATGGGGACTGTCTTCTTTTTGTTTTCTTCAACAAGGACTTCATAGGATTTGTCTTACTAACTACTTAGATGCTTATCCTTTAACATCTAAAGTAGCAAACTATGCAATTACTAGAAAATATTACACCCTCAAGGGGAAAAAAAAGGTCTAAAGTGATCATGCAGTTTTCTATGGTCTATTTGACCTCTGTTGGAATACCTACTTCTAATCAAAATAAACCCATACAGAGCAAATATATCAATCACTGTTAACAGATCACAGACCTGGATAACAGATTGAAAAGCAAACACATAAAACATATCCAAAATGACACACACCTATACACTGACAGGATTTCCAAAGACTTTGATAAATGTTCTATATATTAATTTTTTTAAAAAAAAGATAAATTGCTGTTTTAAGTATAGATGCCAATAATGTGCTATTAGATTATTAAAATAATAGGAAAGCAACCAATATACAATGCTTCAAACCAGTTTTCTTTCTTACCATTCATGTATTTTTAGTGTGATGGTCTAGCCAGAGAGATCTCCATAAAACAAATGTGTGTCTCCACTGAATGCTCCTGAAGTTATTCATTAAAATACTAAACTTTGGGCTAGGACATAATAATCTTCAATTCTGAAAGAATGTCTGCAACATGTAAAACAAAGTCTACAACTTTGATCTCTCAAATATTCAAATTGTAATGACTAGTTAAGTTGTACACATTTTATAAAATGTACACATTTTCAAATTATCTGCTACATCCAGTACATAAATAAAATATAAATATAATTTATTCCAACAGATTTTCTTAAAGTGGTTCATTACAAATGTTTTAATTTCTCTACTTTATTGTATTCAATAAGAGAGCAATAATTAGTAATGAATTACATTTTCTAAACAATAAAAACAAAGAGTTCTAAGCTATATAATTCTTATCTTTGACCACACCTGTATGAATAAATATGTTTTGAGAAACTTCAAACATTGAATATATTATAGCTTTCAGAAGCCAGAAATAGAGCCTAAATTTCTGTGATACACTAACAAAATATCCAGAATCCCAACGTATCCTTATGTAACAATATTGAAAAATATCAAAAGTTGAAAATGAATCTTCATTACCACATGCACTTTTCTTTATACACCAATAAGTGTACAAACTTGGTTGAGCTCTGAGCTAATAAGACATTTTCTTTAGCAGCATGGTCACAGTCATGGACATAGTCAAGAGAAGCTCCATTCCTCATCAGGCCTCCCTCGGAGCCGTCACAACTCCTCCGGCCACCAATCCAGTCGGATGTCACCCACGGCTCTGCCGCACCCTCCCTTGCTGAATGATGGGGACAAGGGAAGCAACCAGCACCATCATCACCACCACCGCTGCCATGCCCACAGTAAGTCAGTCATCTCCCCTGTGGTAAAAGTGTATTGTTTGTTTTATACGAGTTGAACTGCATATGTAGGTCAGTGAGCGGTGGCACTTGAGATGATTAACTCCTGGTAGTTAGTGTCATCCTCAGAATGTACGCAACCCTCTTGAGTCATTACGACAGTGAGCTTAACTCAATTTGTGACAGAGGGAGCTCACTGGCAATTAAGGGGAGGTAACATAAAAAAATGAGTTTCTTCCCCTGTGTGGTCTCACTTTACCTATGTTTTCATTTCTTAAGTAAGATGTTTGTTCGACAGTAATTCCTTAACCCTCTGACACTGGTTGTAGCTCGAAATGCTTAAAGCTTTATGAGCTAAAAACAAACTACAGTCATTCTGCTTTGTTGATCTTTTTGTTACTTGTGAGGGCTCAAAAAAGGGTTTTAAAATACTCACTTTTACTCTGTTTAAAAAATTATTGGTTTTAACAAAGAGTCTGTCAAACAGTTACATATACATTGACATTTTGTATATTGTTATAGTGAACACAAATGAAATCACACTGACAAGGAAATACATACATTTCTTGTAGGCCTTCTGTATGGAGTTGTCCCTCTACTTTAACTATTTGGCAGGTTTATTCCATTAACTATTTTGAAAGCTAATATCTTCACTCCAACTTTGATAGGTACCTGACTTAAGTTGAGGAAAGTAAAGGCAGTTGGTTGTTGTGCTGGCCACATGACACCCTGCTTATTAACCGTTTGCCCTAAAGATCGTAAGGTCTGAAAGGGAAATCTTACTTACTTTACTATATATATTAATATATTATTTATATATATATATATTTATATATTATATAATTATATATATATTATTTCTTTTATATATATGTATGTCTTTACACAAAGCAATTGTTTGTTAGAAACCATAGTTGATTCCTGTCTTTACTGTCTCATTGCCAGGTCATGTCAATGCAGATCAGGTCGCCCTGAGATCAAGAGAATCACCGTATCCCATCATTCCTGTAAAGCAAGCAGTGTCCATTGTCCTGGAAAGTGTGTCACTTCTGCCTGTTGAACCTGTAGAAATTACAAGTATGTCATAATCATAACTATACCAAGTCACTTGTACTAACTAAAAAAAAAAGTTTTTAATAACCAAACATATTTTTTTTTATCATGTAATTAGAATATTTCTTTTTTAGTTCTACAGTAATAACAATACTATAAAGGAATGAATTGCTCAGATGTGAAGAGTTCAAAATAAGAAACAATTATCAGTATTCATGTTTCCTTTTTTGTAGCTTTCTACACTGTTCTGCTGTTGTTCTTTTTATTCTTGGGGGGAGGGGGACCAATGAAAGTGATTAAAATAAAATAAAATAACTTAATTGGACGTTAGGTATTTTATTAATTGAAAATATTTTTTTTAAATAGTATAATCTTAATTATGATCTTTATATTTTAGGTGCCTTAGGCCGTTACTTGGCAGCACCTGTGTATGCTGCTGATCCCTTGCCTCCATTCTGCGCCTCAATCAAAGATGGGTATGCTGTCAAAGGTAAGAATAAAATTGTCAGAATTATGTTTTTGTTTTTTTTTCTGTTGACATTTTTAGTTTTTTATGATTTTTTTCAAGTTCTGGGCTCAGGGTTGAAACCATACATTACTTTTATTCACTTTTTATGTTTTGTAAACTAACTAAGATATAGTGGGTATCCTTGAGAGTTTATGCAGCAACTGCCTTGAATCATGAATAATGAGATGTCTTTTACAAAGCTTATATCAACAACTCAATGTCTCTGTCTGGTAAAACGTTTGTACACATTATCTCTCCTACACTCAATAATAGATCGTGCTGAAATTTTGCACAATTATTTCTTTTACCTGACAACACAAGATTCAGTTTTAAAAAATTAACCAATTAGTAAATTAACTATTGGTAATTAATTATTTTGTTTTGTATCTCAAAGAAGGGAAAGAATTTGTTCTTGACTAAAATGGTGGTATAAGCTCAATTAGCCCCCTTTATAGGCCGTCATCTGAGTCTTAGTCAACATGAAAAATAGGATGAGACTATAGAAACAATAAATAACTATAGAATCGTCAATGTTCATTGGCGCTCCACTAGCAGAGTGGTTACTGTGTTGGCTTGAGAAGCCTGTGAAGGTTTGAGCCATGAGTTTGAATTCAAGTTGTCTCATTTTTAGCGGCTCCCGTAAGGGGAAAAGCCGCTATTAGGTTTGTGCAAAATGTCCGTCTGTCACACTAAGGGCGCCAAAACTAGAAGAGATACGAAAAATATAATTTCACCATTAAATGCGGCTTAAAAAGTTTAGGTGCAACGGCTACTTTTAGTTTTCTAAAAGCAAACCGTTTAATTTATAAAATTAATTATGCAAGCAATTTTTTAATAACAAAACACAATTCTAAAACAATTACATAAATGTAAGGGAGGAAATGTTACTATAAGAAATGCTCTTTGCATGTAGATATCACGCACATTTTTTAAAATGAACTTTTAGCAGCGACTTTCGTGTACTAGCATAAAGCCCGGCAATGACTTGATTCTAAACTAATTTCTTAAACTTTTTTAGAAATCAGATTTAAAAAAAAATTGTTTAGTGCCCCCATTAGAATGAAAGAAGCATATTTTTGTGCGTTTGTCTGTTGGTTGGTTTGTCCGTCACGCTTAGATAAAAAAAAAAAACTAAAGGCTTTTGAAAATATGATTTAACCTTTACTGTTCTTTCAGAAATATTGCGATAGTTTAAGGATGGGAGCATGCAGGAATTGTGTCAGGGACCAACAATAAATCCGAACTACAGTCTAGTGCGCAAACATCAAGATAAGGCAGGTTTATACCCTGCTCGCCATCCTCCGTCGTCCAGCGAGAAGTTAATTATTTTCAACTTAGAAAGAACATCCGAAACATCTTGCGAATAGGCGGATCTGACAGGGATCCGACTCCGACGGGGGCCGCCTCTGAGTTTGTGTATCACACAAACTCTCTTTGTAATCTTGTTTTTTTATATTTTAATAAATGCTTTTTTATTGTTACTCAGTTCTATTACAAATTTAATGACATGACTGATTAATACAGCTATGCTTATGATGTGCTATTTTTTTTTAAAGTATTTGTATTTTATTGTTTATTTGGGGTTTTTTTATACATAAAGTTTGTCAGTTAAATAAGTTTTTATTTCATTGCAAAAGTCTAATGAAATAGTGTTTACACTTAATAAAATGACTAGGGAGATTGTGATGTAGCTGTAAGGATATTGTTATTTAAGACATCATATATAAAGAGCTCATCACTCAGCCCTTGTGAGAAACTGATGTATGTTCTGTGATTATTTCATCAGTGGCAATGTTCTGCTACATGTTATATTTGAAACAACATAAGTCTATTTCTTGGTCTAGCTTAGACAATTTATCTGCACTTACTAAATATCAGATTTGTTAGTAGTAAAGTTTATGAACCACTGTGCTCTGTCTTGCTTGTAGAGTCTGTGTTCACTAATAATGTCTGTTTCAGATAGGCAATCATTTTTGTTTTTGGAATTGGAGTTGTTTAGATGTTACTAATAGATCACTCTGTGTACTCAATCATCATTTCATCTTTCACTTTATTGGATTCTAATGGCATTAATTGACATTAGAATGTGTGGTTCAGTTACCTGAGTGATTGATACTTGATGTAGCAATATAATGTATAGTTAATCTGAATATTGCTCATTTCTTTAGAATCGGATAATGGGGTTTAAATAACGGTTAGCAGTTGTTTTTTTAGCCTTGGAATGTAATGTTTCTATAAGTTTTTATTTATTATTTATTAAATTATTAAGTTTTTCTGTGTCCTGAAGCATGGTAGCTTAGTGTTTAAGTGGTTGGCTTCCAAACTGGGGTCCTGGGTTCAAATCATGGTGATGATGGGATTTTTAATTTCAGGATCTTTGGGCATCTCTTGAATCAACCCAGCTCTAATGGGTATCTGACATTAGTTGGGAAAAAGAAAATGTGGTTGGTCATTGTGCTGGCCACATGAGACCCTCATTAACCATGGGCTACAAAAACAGATGACCTTTACAGCTTTTACATCATCTGCCCCATAGATGGCAAGGTCTGAAAGGATGTTAAGGTGGTGCCCTGAGGAATTTTTTCAAAATATAAGAATACATTAGTAATATTACTTTAATGACAGGAACATGTTCTTGACCTTTCTTCACTCTCTGGTGTTCCTCCCTTGTGCATATCTGTTAAACTAGGAACTAAATCACGATACTTTTTAAAAGAAGTATCAGAGGTATTGGTTTAAAGAGAAATTAGGAGATATGAGGAGGGAGGAACGGAGACGAGAGGGAGGGTAGGTAAAGGTCTGATGGATGAGGTAGAACGGGTTTAGAGCGTCTTCAACTTTAGATTGTCTGCTTTACTTAGGATGTTTTTTTCTTTCCATTTCTCTCTCTGTGCAGAGTTCCCTCCCATGTTAATGGCCACTAAAAGTTTCTCCATTGATATGCAGAAGCTGTGGCTGCTCTGTTTGTGATGTGCCAGGTTTCTGTGTAGACACTTGTCTGGAGGTTATTTAGCTTTCTTGTTCCAAAGTAGGAGAGAGAAAGAGCAGGACTGATATTGTTTCTTTAAAAAAAAAGAGGATTTTAAAATTTGTGAGGTAACATATCACATCAAGTGAGAGTACTTGGCAGCCAAACGAGAGGTCCTGGGGTTGTTTCCTGGTTAAACTTGTAACAAGAATAAAGTTCTGCTAATGTATATTTAAATTTGAAATTGAGAAAGTGTACATTTAGACATCAAACAGAAAATTCTGTATATTCTTTCAGATCTAAGAAATTTAAGTTTATTTTTGTTCAAAAGATCCCTAGTCGCACTAATTCAGGAAAAGGAAATACCTGTCAAAAAATACATTTGATCTTAGAAACAAATCTGCCAGTATAATCTCTAAACTCCAAAAGAAATAAAGAAAACAATTGGTAAAGAAACTTATATCAAAGATGGACAAACCTTGATAAATAAGGATTTTTTTTTTTAAGAAGTCCTTCAATAATTTAATTTTGATAACCATATGTTGTTACAAAAGATGTGGTTGAGATCACAGTTATTACCATTAATAGGCTTATTGTCAGAGCACCTCAGAAAAGAAAAAAAAAAGATTTCCCTGTAAAGGGAGACTACACTCCAGTGTTCATCCATTTAAATGATAACTTGAAAACATCATAGTGGGGTTCCAGTTGAGTGGTAAATCTTTTGACTTCCAAACTGAGAGGCCTTGAGTTCAAATCTTGGTGATGGCTGGGATTTTAAAAGCCAGGATTCTTAGGAAAACCTTGACTCCAACCAACTCTGATGAGTACCTGACATTACCCTAGTTTGGAAAAACTAAAGGAGGCTGGTCAGTTGACACCCTTGACTCGTAAACCTAAAAATAGATGAGCCACCATCTGCTGTATTGATTGAAAGGGGACATATAATTGACATCATCAGGAAATGGGCTCAGGGTCAGTTTGCTAGCCACATATCACCACAGGGTCAGTTTGCTAGCCACATATCACCTCA
>JADKLZ010000104.1:13440785-13451611 GCA_021533235.1 Biomphalaria straminea
GTTCACATGCATTCTTTCAGAGCCTCCCATCTCTGTTTCATTAGCTGTGGAATGAGGGTTAGAAATGACCACTTCTTGAGTTGTTTTTGCTCAGTGTTTTTTTTTTCCCAGGAGGTAAAGAGAGGGTTTTTTACACCCTGGGTTCCGCCCCCTTCTCCTCCTGTGAGTCTGACCTGATCTGACCCTCTCATTTGAACCAGCTGAAATAAACAAATCATGTGAACAGAGTGTTTTGGAGCCTGGTGCAGGTGGGAGTTTAGGGGGGGGGAGGGCTTCCCATGATGTAGATTTGATTTTAAAAATGTGTTTGAACCAAGAGGCCAGTAAGTAGACCACATAGAGATGTTGTCTCTGGATCTCAGAAACTAGATGAGTGCTAATGGTTCTAATGGAGTAGAGATTTAGGCTGATATAAATCAAGTCTCTTCCTATGCTATAGATGTAATAATACACAAAGTGAGAAACATTGATTGCAATAGTTTTTAGCAAGTAATATTTGTATTAAGCCACTGTTCAGGTCACTCCCTTACTTTTGACCAAGTCTGCCATCTACATATAGTAAAAAAGAATCTTGTCTAACAATGGCTTCTGACCTGATTTCTTGTTGCTTATATGACAGTGTTTCTTTCACACAGAAAAATGTATTCGGATATTGAGAACAACCAGATATTAACAACAAAAAAAAAATTTAACCACCCCACCCCCTCTTTTTTCCTCCAATATTAATGCTATAGATCTATTGTTGGGTTAATATAGGAATACAAGGACATATCTTTTGTATAGCAAAATTTTAATTACTTTTGTGGACCTGTGTTCAGTGCTGGATTTATGCATAGGGCATAAAAGCTGTCCTCTCTTGTTTGTAACCTCCCCCCCCCCAAACAAAAAAAAAGTTCCATAGATATTTTCAAATGATTTGAAGATAGAACAAAGGAAAAATTACAATATGCTGATTACATGGGGGTCCCAATATCTCAAATAGCCTCATCAAGTTTTTATCCGGCCCTGCCTTTCTATGGTGTGGAGGGTATCTGGTAGAAGGTTCTCGTGCTGCCTTTAAGTGGTCAATGGTCAAGCAAACACAACTCGGCTCAAGGTCCGGTATCAACCTCGCGCTCCCTTAAGAGATGACAGAGCGGTTTATGCCATTGAGACAGATCTAATTCCTATATCTTTCCGAAAATAATTCTTAGGTCTTCTGACATAGAGTTGACTTATTCCAAAGACACATTCTTAAGCCTTCTGGCGTATAGTCTGACTTATCCAAAGATACATTCTTAGACCTTCTGGCATATAGTTTGACTTATCCAAAGATACATTCTTAGGCATTCTGGCGTATAGTTTGACTTATCCAAAGATACTTTCATAGGCATTCTGGCACATAGTTTGACTTATTCCAAAGATACATTCTTAGACCTTCTGGCGTATAGTTTGACTTATTCCAAAGATACATTCTTAAACCTTCTATTGTATAGTTTGACTTATCCAATGACACATTCTTAAGCCTTCTGGCGTATAGTTTGACTTATCCAAAGATACATTCTTATGCATTCTGGCACATAGTTTGACTTACTCCAGACAGTTTTAACATCAAAGTGGATATTAATGTTCTAGATATTTTTGCCTTTTGTATTCTAGTTATCAAATATGTAGACGCCTCCTCTTCACCCCCCCCCTTATTAATTTCTTACTCTGTTTAATGGTAAGACCTCCTCCCTCCTACCTCATCCAACCTGCCCTAGTGTGACACATTATTGACAGCTGATGCTCATCTCCAGGTGCACATGCAGCCTAACAAAGTGGATGTTTAAGACATCTCTCACTCAGGCCTGTTCATTGAGACACCCACCACCTCCCATCCACCTCCTTTTCTTTTCTTTAGGAAAAAAAAAACAAACATTTTTTTTTTAGGTTGTTTATTAGTGAAAAGATAAAGCAAAGCGGCGAGATACATAAGAAACAGGTGTAGCGACGATAAAAGAGGGGGGCGGGGCTCCCCCTTCTGCCCCGATACATTCCTGGACTTCCACTCTGATTTCCCTTAACGACTTGCTATGTTTACACTATGCGTGTATTACCACGGACATGGCCTGGAACGGTAGAAAGCAGGGTAGGGAGGGGTGAAGGGTCAGGCTGAGATACTCATCTGCCCTTGTTGTCCACATGTGGTTTTAGCCTGTGTCCAGCTGGGCCTCGGCTCCTCTTTCCAGCCGCCGCCTCCACTCCGACAACATCTTCATCGCTACATAGATCTCTGTCTTCTCGGCCAATTTCTTCCCATTAAGCCCACTCCCCCTCCCCCCTCCTCTTGTGCTCTAACGGCGCCCTAAGTTTACTCTCCTCGTAAAATTAAACCTCGTGTTCCCACCGAGTGCCTTTTAGTAGGTACGGCGTGGAGACTCAGCGCGTTGTGTTTCCCTGTAACCCTAGATTGAAGTAAGCCATCCTTGACTTCATAGTATTGGGGGAAAAAAAACTGGGAAAACCCCCTTCATCTTCCCTCTGATCACACCACCAATGCCTTATGTATTGCCTTGGCATCAAGCTTTAACGCTGTTAATATTGACTTTTGAAGAAAATGTTTCTTGTAAATGAAGAAAGGATCCAGCTTCATTGTAACATTATGAGTGTCTGCTGTTGAATTGAGAGCCAACAATAACTTATCTTTAAAAAAAATGTCAAAAGCCTGTTGTGGGGACACGTTTTTTTTTGTGTTTTTTTTTTACCAAAGTCTGTTCTTGTGGTTTGTGCTCTGGACTACCGTCCCAATTGTTTAGGATCAGAACCCTGCCTGCCGCTTCCCCCCCCCCTCGGTGTTCCGAGGGAGGTTTTGAGGTGTAACGTAACAATCTTTAAGGAACATTCAACATTCGTAAAACGAAACAAGCCAACGCCCTACTGTAAAAAAATCTCAACAAATATCATCCGCCACGAAATAATTAATAATAATCCTAGCTCAGACCAGTGTAGTCGGCGAAAGTCGTCATTATGCAAATTACTAATTACAATTGAGTTTAAAAAAAAAAAGTTGTTGTTTTTTGTTATGCCTGTAGAGAGGTTTGGTATAAGATCTTTAGTACGTCTACCTCACTTTACAGTTTACGTCAGAGAGAAAAAGGCTAATAGAACTCAAAAGTGTCCATCAATTTATTGAAGGTGTTAACCCATTCTCTACTGCTCGTATCGTGTTGGTCTGTCGCCTTGTCTTGCTAGTCTGCTCCTGTCGCCCAATAGCTTTGATATACTGCGGTCACAACGGTCACCACACTGTCTCTATTCACACCTAGTGCTATCAGACCACTGACACTTTAGGTTTGACCCCCACCCCCCATTCCATTGGCATTATAGTGGTCAGTTCGTTTGAGTAGAGGAAAGCCTTTTTTTTTTTTTGGCCACTGAAATATTGATAACGGACTTAGTTGGCTATCAGAAATTGACCTTTTCAAAGACTGGATAAGGTCTTGTAGTAAGGCTCTCACTGTTCAGTTAATCATTGAGGACAAAATGTAATCTCAATGTTCAATAAATTAGTGATAACACAATGGTCTAGAACTGTTCACTTAATCATTGAGGACACAATGTACTAGTACAATTCACTTAATCATGAGAGCCCAATGAAATATCACTGCTTACTTAATTATTGATAGCACGTTGGTCTAAAACTGCATTCTTAATCATTGAGGACACAATGTTCTAGAACTGTCCACTTTCATTGACAACAAAATAAACCAGGACTGTCCCAAATCATTAAGAATGCAAAGTACTAGCACTGTACACTTAATCATTGAGAAAAAAAATGTGCTATCACTGTACACTTAATCATTGAGAAATCTATGCACTAGCACTGTCCACCTAACAATTAGGCATACGGTGTAGTTGTACTGTACACTTCATCGTTGACCGCTCCTATTGACTTCAGTTACCTCAAGGATTTTTGTCCTCCAATCAAATGAGGTGTTTCTGCCATTCATTAGTTTAAAAATATAATAAAGTTCCCCTTTCAGACCATGTGATCTATGGTGAAGATTATATATAGGTCATCCGTTTCTGTGGCCCACGGTTAACGAGGGTGTGACCAGCCAACCTAATGTCAGGTACCCATTGGAGCTGGGTGTACTCAGAGGCGCCCAGAGATCCCGAAATTAAAAATCCCAGTCTTCACCAGGATTCGAATCCTGGATCTCCGGTTCAGAAGTGAAGCGCTTGACCACTCAGCCACCTCGCCTCCCATTCGTTTCTTGGTCCCACCGTTTTGTTTGTGTTTGTGTGTGCACTTTTCAGACTTTCACATCAGCATTCGATTTAGTCTTTGTCTTTTACTCTTTGCACCATCAAGTAGTGCACCAGGTGTTTGCACTGCTCAGACAACCATTGAGCAAAGCCCAGGTGTTTGAACCAGCCCCTCGCTGATCGCACCTTGTGCTTGTACTGCTCAGACTGGATCGCCTGCTCTGCGTGCATCATGTTTTTGCAAGCAGCCCACTAGCACGGACGTTCGCCAGGCCTCTTTCGACAGCTTCTCATTTTTCGTTTATAATGAGTTTATCTGTGTTTTTATTATGAACAACAAAAGATTATTCAAACCAATCGCACACCCGCATGCTTTCACTCTTGCTTAGCCCCTCCGGGTTCTTTTAGGTTGAAGCAATTTACTTCTGCTTAAGGTGAAGGCCAAGACTCCCAGCATGCAATTAGTTTCTTCTTCCTCTTTATTTTTTAAACACAAGGTTAGCAGACGTGTTTTTTTTTTTTAAACTAAATATTTTTTAAAGTTTTAAAGCTGCTTATAATCCATGTCTAAATTTAGCTATTGTTTGGTTAAATAGACAGATTATCCTAGCGTGTGTGTGTCCATGTACTTGACACTGTGTTCATATCAACCTTTGAAACGTTTGCTTGTTAAGTTGTTGAACATTGGATTTAAAATATTTATAATTTACTAATTGTAGATCATTAGACCTGGGTGTGCTTCCTAGAAAAACATTGGGTCTATCTTAGATCGCTCTGGATCGACCAGAATTGTGTTTTGGATTCGATACACCTCTAATTTTAGCTAGATGTAGCAGTTTTGATCTTGTTGAGTTTGAATGTGCAGACAAAATTTAGAATGAAAGGACTAGTTTCTTCACAATTCATTGTATTAACTTGCAAGATATGTATCATTCATTCATTGTATGCCTGCACTCAGGATGGGTAGTTTTGAAAACAGCTGTAAAGATTTCCCTTCATTGACAGGTTATGTATATGTTTGGGAAACAAAATATAGCTACTTAATTGGCCGTAGAGTGAAAACTATGTTTTCACTGTTATAAGTTTTTTTAAGTAAAATCTTAAAATTAATATTGACATACGTCTTTTTTTTAACATGGCTTCAGCTGGAATAACCGCCTATAATCCGACTCCCACTGGCGTATTGGGCCGCAAAAGTACCTCGCCACCGGACTGTGTTCTGGGCTATTCCCTCCAGTTGGCTCCATCCTACAATCTTTCCTTCTTGGTCTCCTCCAGGTTTGCTTGGGGCTTCCAACTTTTTCTTCCCCTGTGGGTTTTAGTCTGGAGCCTGTCTTGCAATGTGTACCCTACTCAGCGCCATTTGCGTCGTTTGAGTTCTTGTTCTATTGCTGAGCTGTTTCCCATGGGCTGTAGTTTGAGACTTTGGTCGGCCATCTTGCACAATTTATAGAACGCCAGCATTTGTCGGTGAATGCCTGGAGCTTGCCTGTAGTCTATTGTTACTTGTTACTCTCCAAGTCTCTGCACAAAACAGCTGTCCCATTTGTGACTTAGATTTGTGTAGGGACAGTGACCGCCAGATCAGCCGTAGGGTGTTAAACTCAGGACAGGAGGAGTGGAGAAAAATTGTGGACACACAGACTTGACCAAAGGATAGGTGTAGGTGAAACCTTTGATTTACAAGTTTATTTCGCTTGGCGTTTTTGATTGGTACTCATGTTAAAGTATCGATACTCAAAATCCGCATGGCGCTCTATGAGAATCCTATGCGTGTGTATCGATATGTAAATCATTATAAATGCAAGCTATTCTTTGTCTTAGAAACAAATGTCTTCAACAGAAGGAGAAGAGACAAATGTTATGAATGATCTGAATTATCTACAATCATGTTGCCTGGTTTCATAAACAAAATAAAATCTTCAAGAATTACAAAAAGAAAGAAAAAAAGATAAACTGGCCTTTTTACTGTTTTATCCCATGCAGTTGTCAGCTATTCATCACTTCTTGTTGACTCCCCCCCCCTCCTATCATGAATGCCTGTGTAGTGGCCAGGTTTGAGAGGTCTACTTGGCTCCAACGTTGTTATCTGCTGTAGGCTATCGGCTCGTGAAAATATCGGTACTTAAAGTTAAAAGATATGAGGCTGAACGGGGGGGGGGGTCCGTTTTGGTGGTGGAATAGGAGACATCTTGATTCCAATAATAGATTCGTAGTGATCTTGAACGATTGGTATTGTGGTACTCGGTCTAACGGAACTCGCTTATAATAAAACTACCCAACATGAGCTCGTTCATGGTGAACATCTGGTTGTATCGTGATGAACTGACTTCTCTCTTTCTCCCCATCCATCTCTTCTCTCCCTCTTTCCCCTCTTCTCTCTCTCTCTCTCTCTCTCTCTCTCTGTCTGTCTCTACTATGTTTCTAATTATTTGATCGTTACTACTGTAATTGAAATTAAAACAAAAGCTTAATTGTGATAACTAAATGGTCAGTCATTCGAACTGAAGACACAAGATTCCATGATCTGTGACTTTCTTTGGTCACATTTACAACTATCCTAGAACAATGATAGCAATGTCTTGAAGCTGCTAGACATAATATTTCTAGGCATGTATTCTAGGCATCTAATCTTCTAGGCATAACATAAACAAGTAGGCATTGGATCTTCTAGGCACACCATAAACACAGGCTTCAAATCTAACATATACCGGTACCAGGCATCACATTCAACAAGGTGTAAAATCTACTATTAATCAAATAGTAATGGTGGATATACGTATCTCATAATGCCTGTTGACCTGTTGTGTAGCGTGAAGTTAATTACTTGCATAGACTTTCTCACGAGGTCAAATAAAAATAAAACTCACAGCGAAACCAACAAAAAAGGGGAGAGAATCTTCGAACTTTATGAAATCAAAAAGCATTGGCCAGACTAGGAGATATATGTCAAACAAAAGATCATCAAGCCTTTTAAATAGAGTCATAGAACTCAATACACAAATACATTACTGTAGGGAAAGAGTTTTCTTTTTTTTTTAGACCATACTTGCTTGGTACCTTAGTCATTCATTAATTCTCATGCTTTGATACGATACACAGTCACGTAGAAATTACTAGCGATGAAAGCTAAACGAAGATATCCAAATACTAAACACTAACACCCTCAGTCTTATATACTTTTTTTTTCAAGAAACAGAAAATAGTCGGGCATCTTGTTTGTTTATATTATTGTCCCCCTCCCCCATTCTTTGTTCAGATTCAAGCGCATTACAAACAATTAGAAAAAAAAGTCGACTATTAAAACTAATCTGTGCCCACTACTGTGCAGGAGTTCTTAATTGAAGTGGTTTAAAGTTTAGACTGAATCTAATTTGAATTTTCTGTCGTCCTGTGATATTACTTTTGAATAGACACCAGGATGGTGTGAGTGTTCGGAGCATGTTTGAGTGAAGGTGGCCATTAAAAGAACATTGAGCTAGAGCAGGAGTTCAAGGATAGCCACGTTAGTCATGGGCGTAGACAACGTTTGAAAGGCCGAAGGTATGCTGCTATGTCTACTGCCTATTGGTTATGCTCTAATAACTTTAAAGGAATACCGTTGAAACTCCTCCGCAGGATGACTGGTGTGTAAGCGGAATCAACACTAGTTGCCTTTTGAATTTAAAAAAAAATGAAGTCATGAAAACTCGTGTGGTGGCCTTCTTGCATGTGTCACGGTAAACATCATTAATATTGCTTTAACACCTCCTATAGCATTCTGCCCAGTTGGAAAATCTTTTGAAGTCATTAGGAATTCATTCGCTTTCTTAATTGTATTATTGATATCTTTAATGGTATTCTACCCATTTAAAAATATTTTCTGATGGCCTTGTGTGACGAAGTCTACCGAAACTCTTCCGCTTACTACGTTATATCACAGATGTTGCCTAAGCGTTTCGGTTGGCAGTTGCCCAGTTTGAAAATCTGTTTGAAGGCCTCGTGTGACGAAGTAAGCAGCATCTTGCACTAGTCGATTGAAACTGTGATACTTTCTTTTTGAAACACTTTCGGCCGCCTTAAGTTTGATGAATGATGTTCAAACTTCTCTGGTGGTTTTCTTCCTTTTGCGTTGAATTCAGTGGAAACTCCTCTGACGGCCTTCTGCTTGATAGTTATTGCTTTCAAGTGTTCCATTAGTTTTGTTGTTACATAGGTTGTCTAGACAGAGATATCTAGACTAATTTCATCATTAGCTGTTCAGTTTTCTGCTCGGAGTTTCTTCATTACTAGACCCAGCCTTACTTTTATCCTAAAACTTTTACCTTCCAGAGAGAGAGGGAAAAAAAAACCCCACACCAAACAGGTGAGTACAAAGACTGAGTCATTTCAGTCTGGTGTTGATTAGTGGAGTAGAGAGTACTCGCCTGAAACAATGGCTCTAACATTCACCGTGAGAGCAACCCATACAACTGGAGGTGTAAATAAGAGACCAGTTTTTTGATGATGTTGGTTAACAAAAAAAGAAAGATTTTCTATTGACTGCTGCGTTAGATTTCTAAGCGCAGGTGGCCTTGGTGTTTTTTTTTTTAAGAGAGCCTCTCACTTGAGGTATACTTTGTCTCTCCAATATGATGAATGTTATCAGTGGTGCAGCCACTGTGCGAGAGATATCTGTGACAGAAAGTCACTAGTAGTACAGGCAGAAAGAGTTCCTCACTGGGTATGAGTAATTCTAGAAATGATCTAGAAATTGGTAGCGGTGTGTCTAGCTAGCTAGATGGTGGTGAGGAGTCAGAGAAAAATATTGAGTTGTTCAACATCTCGCTTCGCCCAGAAGTAGCTCCTTTCTTCGTGAATCCTTTCAAGGAAAACTGCTCATAATTTGTTTTTAGGCATGTCCGTCAATCTTTGAGTAAATCTCAAAAACTAGAAAAGCTTTTGAAAATTTGATATCCCCATATTTTGTAGGTCATATTGTGAACAGGAAATGCTTGTTTTGCATTTTGTTTTTTTTGCGATTCCTCTTATTAGCATGCAAACTCTTCATGGGGTCAGGGGTCAATAAAAAAGTAAAGTTCCCCTTTCAGACCTTTTGGTCTATAGGGCAGATGATGTAAAGGTCATCTCATTCTGTGGCCCACGGTTAACGAGGGTGTCATGTGGCCAGCACAACGACCAACCGCCTTTACTTTTCCCCAACTAATGTCAGGTACCCATTAGAGCTGGGTGGACTCAAGGGCGACCAAAAATCCCGAAATAAAAATCCCAGTCTTCACCAGGATTCGAACCCGGGACTTCCAGTACGGAAGCCAAGCGCTTTACCGCTCAGCCACCGCGCCCTCTCAGGGGACAGAGTGGACGCTATAATTCAGGCTGTTTCATTGAAGTATAAACAAATACTGTTCAAGTCACTATAATGAGCATATGCAGACACTTTCAACTTAGTGAATCACGAGTAACAGCTAGTATTAATAAATAATAATTATAAATAATAATTATCTTATAAAGAGGGAAGGAAAATGAAATATTTTTTTTGCTCATCATTTTTGGAATACATTTTTCTTCTTACTCTCATATTTTCATTTTCGTATTGCTGCTTTGGCTATTGTTTTTCGCACTATTGACTTGGGTAGGCCCTGGAACGTGATGAATGACCCCAATCTCCTAATTTAAGCCCCTTGTAACTTATTGATGATATACTAGGAACGATGACCATAGTTTAAAGTTCTAGAGGGAGTAGTTATGGAGGTATTTTTATGATCCATTGCGGCCTTCCATGCAATTCATTGTTTTTCATTCTAGAGCAGGGAGTCACACACATTTCGTTGATTAAAGACACTGGCACTGAAATTCAAAGCGACGCTAGTGGGAACAAGAGGGGGGATTTCAGAGACCAGCTTCCACCCGCTGTTTTATTGTCCGTGAAACGTATTTCCAATGTCTTTTTGATACAATTTTCCCATTTGACAAGAGCCAATGACGTTCAACTGTGAACAGAAGCATGAGGGAAAAAAACAAACTAACATGCAAAATATGAAACAATTCTTTAAAAACAAAAATAAGCTTATCTAAGAGAAATAACTCTGCTCTTATAACTATCTCAATAATGTAAAAGTTATTTTTTTTGTTATTTGATGTTACACAAAATTATTAATAAAGAATAATAAGTTGACTAATAGGTTAATTTTTTAGCGGTCCCCAGGGGAAAAGACGCTATTAGTTTTGTGTGAAATATCTGTACGTCGTCCCGTTTAGATCTCGTCAACTAGAAAAGATAGGGAAAATCCGACATCATAATATTTCAGTCCACGCAAAGTTCTAATTCGATAACTACATTACTCCTCAAAGCGAAAAATCTAATTTTTTAAATCACTTATACAAGCAGTTTTTTTTTTTTTCGTAAAAATACACCAATTTTACAAGTATTCACGGTTAATAGTAACAGACACAGGAGGCTCCTTACTAGGGGAAAATCAAATATACCATATTTTAAACACATTTATGCAATCGGTTTTAGATTTTTTGTCAATTTTTTTTTTTTTTTTTTTACATTTGCATAGCTAAGTAAGCTCTGTTATACTTACTACTACATTTGTCTAGCTAAGTCAGCTCTG
>JADKLZ010000104.1:13454502-13467105 GCA_021533235.1 Biomphalaria straminea
TTGCCAGACTACCAGGTCACATTCAAAGTGAACATTGCCAGACTACCTGGTCACATTCAAAGTGAACATTGCCAGACTACCAGGTCACATTCAAAGTGAACATTGCCCGACTACCAGGTCACATTCAAAGTGAACATTGCCAGACTACTTGTTCTCATGGCGTCATAATAATCGCTACTAAAAAGAACACTTCATTATTATTGTTATTTTAAAAACGAACTGTCAGGGTTGAGTTTCTTTAGAGAGAAACAAAATTTATTGTAGTGTCTTTAACAGTGTCCACTGAGAATTTTTTGTTGTGATATGGCAGATTTGCTGCAGTACCGCCCTCACACTTGCAACGCTGTCAAGGGCATTAAAGGTAACTTTGAGGTCAGTTGTCATTATCCCCTCATTAATATAGCAACAGGGAATATTGTTATTTCAGACAATCTCTAAGCTTGTCTAGTTGTTTTTTTTTGTTTTTGTTTTTTTTCCATTGCTATTTATTAATATTATTATTTATTTCATAATTAGTTATTTACTTACTTACTTAAAAGTAATTGTGCTTTTGGCTGCTTCCTTAGGAACAAGGCAGTTGCTTTTTGTGACGTCTGTCCACCCTTAACGTTTAAGTTACAAAGAAAAAAACTAAGAGCCATTGAAAAGCTAATCTGCCTTTCTTAGTTTCTCGAAAAGGGTGCAACGACTTTTTTTTGTTCTTTTCAAAACGAATGTTTTAGCTCATAAAATTAAACCAACCAGATTATATGCATATACATATAAACAGTTTGTCTAACGTGATAAAAAGCCGGTTCTGCTTGGGTTATCAGAACGGTAAAAAAAACGGCAATACCACGGCAACTTGACGAAAATATGCGGAAAGGCTTTTTTTTTTTTTTGTACAGCGTATAAAGTTGTGTTTGAAAACATCAAGCATGCATATTGTATACAAGTATACCATTTTAATATCTCGATAATGCAACTCATCGTCTCTTCTAATAGACTTCTCGGAATGTGAAACGCACTGTGACTATTTCATGGTAATAGAAAGCATCTAATTAAGCGCCATCCTTTAAAAGGTTAATAATTTCCGGGTTACTCCAAAAAAATGCTTGAAATGACTACATCAGTGTGTTGTATCAATGCTTATTGTGTTCGGTAATTATTATTATTTTGTAGATATATTTCTCTTGTTAACAAATTATATCACCTGGACCACTATAATCTGCTTGTACTTAATTAGATGTTTAAATATTTATCTAAATATGGTAATTATGTGGGGAAGACAAAAGGATTTGCATGTTTAAGTTTGACATGAAAAGGGTTAGCTTACAAAAGACTATCAGTAATTTTATCCAGGCATAGAATATGGTGAAATTGGATTTTAAATAGTGCTTTTGGTTTTTCTTATATAAACCTAACAGACAGACGGACAGACTAAAAAAAAATCAACTAAGCGGCTTTTTTTCAAATCGGTGGTGCTAAAAAAAAAAAAAGGTCTATGAACCCACTTCGACCCCCCCCCCACTCTCTTTTATCTCTTTCTCTTAATACTCCTTTTTTCCTTCGTGAGGGGCGTCCCTGAGACATGACGTTAAACTGCGCTCCTCTTTCCTTAGCACTTTTGGAGCTCAAAAGTGCCCTACTTCTTTTCTATCATTTTATCTGCCTCCTCTTACTCTCAGTCTGCCTTTATTAACCTTCACTCTGTCTCCTTATCTTTTAAAACCTCACATTGTCCAGGACCAGTCCGTTTGCCGTGGACTGCGACGGGTAAGGGGGGATAAAGAGATCCTGGTGTTTGAGTGGGTGACTATCTGAGGATGGACCACCGCAACACAATACTTTGGCTCCGAGTTCCCCTAGACCTGAGGCCCAGATGGCCCGCTCTGGGTCAACCGGCTGGTCATGCCGAGCTACCAGCATAGGCCCTCGACCTATGCTGGAGGGCGGTGGCTAGAGGGTCAATCAGCCAGCTACTGTATCGGACACATGTCCGATGCAGCAGCTGACTGAGTATAGCACCTGTGTAGCCCTGGCGGGCTCATTCTGGACATCCGAATGGCCCGTTCCCCTGTTGGACTCGATGGCGGGTGGGGAGCACAGGTGCCGAACTATTTACCTTTCCTTATGGATACCCAAAGAAAACAAAAATCACTTGCCACAGACCCATGTCTTGGCAAGAAACGTCGTATTGAAACGAGAAAGGAGGAGGCCACAAAAAGCTGTCCTACCTGGCCATCATTTCTGGTGGTCAGGTGCACAGAGGAGGGGAAAAGCCTGACAAAACTGAGCCCTTTCTTCATATACAAGGGACTCAAGTCGGTAGTGGGAGAGCCCAAGGGTGTATCAAAGCTACACAGAACGATGGAACTACTCGTAGAAGTAGATAGCAAGATACACTCTGATGGGCTTTTGAAATGCAGAAGACTCTGTGATCTCCAAGTGGAAGTCATGCCACACAAGAGTCTGAACACCAGCAGAGGTGTAATCAGCTCTAGGGACCTGCTGGAATGTTCCGAGAAGGAAGTAGTGGAGGGTATTGAAGGAGTCACCCATGCCCGGCGCATTACAAGGCGCAGGGATGGTGAGGAGGTCAAGACCGCCACTATTATCCTCACATTCGGAACTAGGACACCGCCAGAGTACGTGAAGGCAGGATACCTACGAGTTCCAGTGAGGCCCTACATTCCTAACCCTATGAGGTGCTTTAAGTGCCAGGGTTATGGACACGGCGCGGCAGTCTGCAAGAGGAACACTGTGTGTGCTAGATGTGCCGGAGAGGGTCATGAGGACAAGGGCTGTACAGCCCAGTTCAAATGCCCAAACTGTCACGCTGGCCACTCAGCCTACTCCAAGGACTGCCCTGTGTGGAAACAGGAGGTTGCCGTGCAGGAGTACAAGGCAAGAAATGGATGCACCTTCAGCCAGGCGAAATCAGCCGTATCGGCCCTACCCAAGGGCCAATTCGGCTTGACAAAGACGTACGCCCAGGCTGCGGCAAAGACAGGAAGATCCATAGCCACACAGACGGACACATTGACCCCACCCCCTCCTCCTCCTCCTCCAACTCAGAAGAAAACTCCGCCCAAGAACTTCACTCAAAAGAAACCAGAAAGCCCCGTGGTCATGCTACAAAACAGGTTCTCTGTGCTCACTGATGAGAGCATGGAGACCGAACAGCATGTCCAAACCAACACTCCGGGAGAACCCGGAGTCACCATGTCTGATAGAGGTTCTCCTCAGAGAACCCAGTCAGACACCCCAACCTCTACTGAATCAGAGGTTGACAAACTCCCTAAGGGGAGAACTCAAAATGGAGAGGATGCCCGAGGTGAGGGAGGAGGATGTAGCCTCCGCTCTAACCAGAGGGATCTCTCCTCTCCAGAGAGAAGGACTCCCCCCAGGAGAGGGGTGTCCTCCTCTCCAACCAAGCAGAAGTCCAAAAAAGTCACAGGAATAAAGGGAACCCCCTCCGGGGGCCTCCCGAAGCCTAATAGCTCCAAGTAGGTCATCTAGAATAAGCCATGGATTCCAGAATTGTACAGTGGAACTGTAGAGGCCTCAAGGCCAATTACGAAGAAATGCAGCTACTGATGGACTCTGAGGCTCCTGTAGCTGTCTGCTTACAGGAAACATTTCTGAAAGATAACATCAGTTTCCGAAGCTACATTGCTTACAGCAGGAATGTTGAGGATGCAGAAAGAGCATCAGGTGGAGTCTGTATCCTTGTGAAGGACAACATCCCCCATGAGAGGGTAGAACTACAGACCACACTACAGGCCGTAGCAGCTAGGATAACTTTACACAAGGTTATCACTTGCTGCAGCCTGTATCTACCACCAGGCGCTCCATTGGACCCAGCAAGTATGGAGGACCTGTTGAGGCAGCTCCCTCGGCCTTATATTATCCTTGGGGATTTCAATGCTCATAACACAATGTGGGGATCCAACAGTACTGACACAAGAGGTCGTATGCTGGAGGATATCTTCCTCCAACATGATTTATGCATACTCAATGATGCATCACCGACCTACTTGCACCCAGGAACTGGATCCCTCACGTGCATTGACCTCACCGTATGCGTCCCCGGACTTCTGGACGACTTCAAATGGTCAGTTAGTAATGACCTACGGGGAAGTGACCACTTCCCAATTATCATTACTAACAATCTCCCCTCAGTGGGACGACCTCAGCGGTGGAAATTGAACAAGGCCGATTGGGAGCAATTCCAAAAAAGATGCTCAGAGGATATCACAGAAAGTATCCTCGATGAGCAGAACCCAGCTGATATTTTCGCTTCCAGGCTACTCGACATTGCCAGGAAAGTTGTCCCCCTAACCTCCGCAAATCCAAAACGGCCCAGCAAACCATGGTTTGATACAGCTTGTAAAAGTGCTATTGGCGATAGGAAAAAACGACTGGCTGCATTCATAAAGAATCCTTCCCAGGAAAACCTAAAGCTATTTAAGATAGCTAGAGCAAAGGCTAGACAAACTGTACGGTCAGCCAAAAGGAATTCCTGGAGAAGCTTTGTCGGCAGTCTGGATGCCAAAACTTCTGCTAGAGCGGTCTGGAAGGCAGTAAGGCGAATCAAAGGGAAAGAATCAAATGCAATAGGGCATTTGAAAAACCAAGGACGAACTGTCACGTCCCCCAGAGAAATAGCTGACTGCCTTGCATCCTCAATAGCAGAAAAATCATCCACTGCACACTACACGCCAGAGTTCCAAAAAGTCAAAACCAGGGAGGAAAGACATCCCATTGACTTCAGGTCAGAGAACAATGAAGACTACAACAAACCGTTCTCGCTTGAGGAACTGAGGGACTCGCTGGACAAGTCACATGACACAGCGCCTGGAGAAGATGAAATCCATTACCAGTTCCTCAAGCACCTTCCCGAACCCTCATTGGCAGTCCTGCTAGGGGTCTATAACTGTGTGTGGCAAACAGGCGCTTTCCCAAACAGCTGGAGGAAAGCCACAGTTATACCGATACCTAAACCGGGAAGAGACGGCTCTGACCCAGCTAACTATCGACCAATAGCACTAACAAGCTGCATCTGTAAAACCATGGAAAGAATGATTAACAGTAGGCTGGTCTGGTATCTTGAGAGGAACAACTTGATCTCCAAATACCAGTGTGGATTCCGGCAAGGGCGGACAACAACCGACCACCTGGTAAGGCTGGAAGCCTACATCAGAAATGCCCTACTCAGACGAGAACATCTTGTGGCTGTATTCTTCGACATTGAAAAGGCCTATGACACGACCTGGAAACATGGCATTCTACGTGACCTGGAGCTTATGGGGCTTAAGGGACACCTCCCCCGTTTTGTAGGGGAATTCCTGAAGGACCGAAAATTTCAGGTCCGAGTGGGCACCTCCACCTCTGACACTTTTGAACAGGAAATGGGCGTACCCCAGGGCAGCATCCTGTCAGTCACCCTGTTCAACATTAAAATTAACAGCATCATTAATGCTCTATCCCCTGGCATAGAGTGCTCTCTGTATGTTGATGACTTTGTCATTTTTACTTATGGGAAAAATATGAACACCTTAGAAAGAAAATTACAGTTAAATCTAAACAAAATTCAAAATTGGGCAAATGATAATGGTTTTAAATTTTCGGACTCCAAAACAGTTAGTATGCATTTTTGTAATTTAAGGGGGCTTCACCCAGATCCTGAATTATTTATAAACAAAAAAAGAATCCCCGTTGTAAAAACTACAAAATTTTTAGGCCTCACCCTTGACTCCAAATTTAATTTTCTCCCCCACATTAAAGAACTTAGGAAAAAATGTCAAAGGTCATTAAACATACTTAGAGTACTCAGCCATACGGACTGGGGGGCTGACAGAGACACCTTGCTGCTGCTGTATCGAAGTCTAATCCGATCCAAGTTGGATTATGGATCTATGATATATGGAGCAGCAAGGAAGTCTTACCTAAAGATACTAGAACCAATCCAAAATGCTGCCCTGCGTCTCTGTCTCGGCGCGTTCCGCACGTCACCAATTCCGAGTCTACATGTGGAGGCTGGAGAGCTCCCCATGGACATAAGGATGAAAAAGCTTGCAATGCAGTACATAGTAAAACTAAAATCTAACCCCACGAACCCTGCTTTTGACCCCGTATTCAATCCCATAAATGTTGAACTATACATTCGAAGGCCTAACGTCATACAGCCGTTAGGCCTTCGAATGAGAGAATCCATCCAAAATTTAACCCCATCCATTGACCAAATTTCTAAAATACAAACCCCACAAACCCCTCCTTGGCTAACTAGTAGACCCAAATTAAATTTGTCCCTCCTTAATTTTCCAAAACAAAACACAGACCCAACCCTATTGCAAGTCCACTTTAGGGAACTGCAGGAGAGCTACGGAGATTGTGGCACCATCTACACTGACGGATCCAAAATGGATGGAAAGGTCGCGTGTGCCTGCTCCTTTCGGAGCAAAACAATCTCCCGTAGACTCCCTGATGGATGCTCCATCTTTACGGCCGAATTGCATGCACTGTCGCTTGCACTTATGGCCGTTAAAGCATCAGAAAGGAGGAAATTTATAATCTGCTCCGACTCCAAATCTGCATTGCAAGCTTTGGGGCGGATGAAGACTGACATTCCATTGGTATACAAGTGTCTAAAGCTGTTGGACCAAATAGCAGCCAGCCATAGGGATGTCACCTTCATCTGGGTCCCCTCCCATGTAGGCATAGAGGGAAACGAAGCCGCAGACAGAGAAGCAAAGAAAGCCCTAAACCAAACAGTGTCAGGAACCCAAATTCCCTACTCGGACCTGAGACAAAGTATTGCCACTGCCATCTATCAAGAGTGGCAGGACCGATGGGAGGCTGAGAATCACAACAAACTCAGGCAGATCGTGGCGGATGTCCGGTGGCGGCCCATATCTAAGGGTCTGACAAGGCGTGGCAGCACGACCATGTCTAGACTGAGGATTGGCCACACCTACATCACACACTCTTTCGTGCTGAAGAGAGAGGGGCCACCACTTTGTGAGCGTTGTGATTCTCGCCTCACAGTGGAGCATATCCTCATTGACTGCCCCAGATACCAGGATGTCAGGGAGAAGTTTCTTATATCCACTGACTTAAAAATACTGTTTGACACTGTCGACCCTGGGAAGGTACTGGGCTTTATCCGGGAGGTGGGGTTGTCTTCGAGGATCTGATTCGTGAGACTGTATACACATATTATTTACACTAGATTTGTATAAAATATCCAAATTTTTACCTATGCTATTTTAAATGTAAATAAACCTTAATTTTAACGAGTTAATTATATGAACTCTGACTTTTTATAGAGGGAGAGTAGTCCTTGGGGGACTACGGGCACGACATGGCCTATACTGTGCCGATGTGCCTAAAACTAAAACTAAAACTAAACTTCCTTCGTGAGGGGGGGGGGGGGTTAGCCTGTTCATTTTACATTTGATTTTCCGCAGGCGATTGAGAACTGTATTTCTTCATAATAATAACAGATCCAATATTGGAACATGAGCTGTAGGCCTGTTTTAAGTACAGGCAGCATGCCCGTGACTTGCATGCAGAGAGCAAGAATATAAACAGATATACATTTCATGCCAAATGTTTAGTATTTATATATCTGCATTGCATGTGGTCATTGCCTGCGCACTCGGCTCCAAGGTACATACCCTAACCCTGGCTAGTACTTTGGATGGCCGATGACTTAGGGAGAAGGCATGATTTAACATCTTTCAGATCCTAGCCCGTATTTAACGACATTATTTTGGGGAAGAAAGGGAATGACAATCATGCAAATATCCTTCGTACTTTTGCTGATATGGGGTCATCATCATCGGTCCCTTGAATTTCGTCGTAGGGGTATTGTGACAGTCTGCGTAACGATATCTCTCCATTTTGTCAGCAGCTGTTCTTAGTAGGATATCAATAGAGAGTTGGGTAGAGAGAGGAGAGAAAGCAAATATACACATATTGTCTCTTTCCCGTACTTTTGATATTGGTGATTTAATATCCGTACTTTTGATATTAGTGAGGAAAAGAGGAAAGACCAGATATACATCAATCATGTATATTTCGTTTTCCCGTACTTTTGATATTGTTTAAGAAAGGTCAGATATAGAAATGCATATGCTTCTCCGTACTTTTGATGATATAAGGGTAGAGGCAAGGCCCTGTATTTAATTGTTTCTCTAAATGTCAGAGTAAAAAGAAAGAAGTAATCCCATAAATAACAGCATGTATTACAATGTCTAATATTACCAGAACTAGAGCTCAGCTCCGATATCTATGTGACCACATTGAGTAGAGTGTCGGCAGCCATCTCGCGCCATAATGTCAACGGAGGTGCCGCGGAGAGGGCGTATTTTTACGAAAATTGCGCCCCGCGGCAAGTAGCGGAACGCTGTGGAGTCTCATGAACTATTCAGCAGGGCAAGTGGCAGAAAGACTTTTCTTTGCTTGATTTCTGTATTACTCAATGTCAGGTAATCATTACAAGAGATGGGGAGGATATTCTGTCTGGCATTTTGAAAAACTCAAAATGTTTTATTTTTTGTGTCGGTAGTGGCCTCCCCCTTTCCCGCCCTTGAAAAATGTTATTGGATTTCAACACTTTTCCTTAGGGTGCGGAGACTTAGCAATGTCTGTCTGTCTGTCTGTATCTATGTGTGCATACATATACGTCTATTTATCATTCCGAAATTTATAATTATCTTAGATAAACTTTAAAACGGTATTGTTCTTTAGTGGTCTCTGCACTCCTATATGGTTGTGAAAGCTGGACACTGAACGCAATGGCTGAAAGAAGAATTCAAGCCTTTGAGAGTAAATGCTACAGATAAAATGTGTATCAGATACCACGCAAGAAGGAAGAACTTTTAACCACTGTAGAGACGAAATCTGAGCTTTTTAGGTCATATTGTAGTCTTGACTAAGTGTTACAAGTCATCCTTCATGGTACATTAAAGGGAGCACGATGAAAGCGTCGTCCAAAGAAAATCTGGCTTGACAATATAAAATAATGGGCCGACCCTTCTCTTGATATCTTGCTAAGAACAGCTGCTGACCGGGAAAAGTGAAGGGATTTCGTTACGCGATCTGTCACCTCAACCCTAAGACGAAGGTGAAGGAACAGATGATAGAGACTAAACTTCCTAGAAGATACAGAAGCACAGCTCTTGTCCTCTTTCTGCCATTGGCAAATCGTAGGCATAAATGCGAGTCATATTGTCAAAAACATTTGGTGAAGCTGCCTTACACTTTGGTCAATGTCATGGAGTAGTTTTTAGAGTAGATCCTTACAAAAAGATACCCTGGTGATCCTGCATGAGTGGTAGGAAAAGTTAGAAACATTTTAGTTGCGTGTTTGTCAAAATGGTGGGACTTACAGGGTAGAGATCTGTCGGATACTTTGAGGTTACTTTTTGAGCCTTCAAATGTGCGAACCCTCAGTGCAAAGGAGTTCATCAGTTTTACACATGAAAACTCTTGTGGCTGCTGTTTAATTAGTACGACGAAGGTGCTGCATATAAGGCCATGAGAATCGCAACAGGAAAACGTTACGCGTGCCATCTCATAGTAGATGAAGAAAACTTATCGCTACCACCGTACTGGCACTGCTTAGCGCGTAGGACACTTGCGGATCTAAAGCTACTACATGCGTAAATTTTAGTGGGTCTCAAACATTTGAGACCGGAGAATGTTGGGCTATCGACAAATGTGTTTTTAAGTGACGCTTAACGAACTTCGCGACAACGATTTGTTTCTTGGCTGTAAGAGAGTGAGTGTTGGAAAGACAGACTGGTTCAATAGTACGCGCCATGATCTCACATCAAGTCTATACATCAAAACTCCATGAGGACTCTTCTAAGACTACAAGGGAATGGATCCACGAGGAAATGACTTAAGAGGTCATTGATCATATCTTTAAACAGACAACATAAATCAATAAGTCCTGACTATTACTTTTGAACATTTTAAGTCTTCCCCCCCCTTCCTTCATTGTTTTCTCTCTCTCTCTCTCTCTCTCTCTCTCTCTCTCTCTCTCTCTCCCACGCAGTCTTTTGTTATTCTCTTGAGACCCATGGGTTTGGGCCTCCCCCAACTCCAAGTTTCTCGCCCATGCGACGCCCACAGGTGTCATTTCGTCTGCCCACTTTCTGGTGGATCACCATTAGGTAAATGATGGTTCCAGAAAGTGTGTGTGAGACAGGGAGTGATACTAATGCTAATAGTCCTTGGAGTGTGTGTGTGGAGGTGGACTGGGCTACTGTACGAGTGGGCCAAGCGATTGTAATCCAAACTTGATAGGCGCCCAAGGGCTAAGTGGAAATAACACTACTCAAAGAAATACTTCGCAACTGTAATTATGAAAATGTCTTTGTATAGGAATGAGTGCCCTCGAGATTGAACCCAAATCTGCCAAGGTTTAAATCCTGGTTATTATTAGGATTTCTTTGGGATGGTTTAGACCTCATAGCACCTGATATTTTAGATTTTTTTTTAAATTGAATAGGCATTCAGCTTGTCAATAAGCTGGCTATTTAGTACATTTATATGTTATCGGGTTAAAGTTGTGACAGGCTCTTATCTATCTATCTATCTATCTACCTACCTACCTATCTATCTACATATCTGTCTGTCTAGTTATCTTTCTATTTGTCTATATATCTAATGGCTCGTGTATCTGTTTTATCACCTAACACCAAGAGCAAATGAACTGTATCCTTCCTTACACATCCTGCAAATTCTTTTTTTTTCCCCACTCTTGTCCGTTCATCTCTTTCTTCTGCGTCATTTGGCTTTACTCCCTCCCATCTCCGCCCCGCAGGTGGGCGCCCCGTGAAGACGACACAGCCGTGAAGATGAATGGTTGAAGCAATACGTGTGCACTCTAACCACCTCGGGGTACACTTTTAGCTCTGCGGTCTCTGGAACCACTTCCTTTCTCTGCCAGTGGTTCTTAAACTGGAGAAAGTCTGTACGGCCTTTCGGGGTCATCTAAGGGCTTTCGTGAAGTCGATGATTTGAGTGTGTCTAACCAGCAAGCTCATAGCATTCTTTCTTACCTTATTACCTTACTTCAGTCTGTTTGTTGTTGGTTAACGTTTGCATGCATAATTTCGCAGTTTTTAGTTTCTTTAAGCTATCAATTGTATTCATCGTTTTTAAACTATAATGAACTTTATATATATATATATATAGCATACAAATCATTGCCTTTAAAATATAATCGACTTTATATACATCGCATACACATTAGCAGATTCAAATGCTTAAAATCTTAAGCATATTTAACACTTACTAGCCCAATTGTCACCATTAAGTTATGCAGGCCTGTTGTCATCATTAAATGGCAGGCGAAAGTGGGAATTTTTTGTGCTGTTTTATTCAATAAAATTTTTATGGGAGAATCTATCTACATTATTTTATACCTATCGCAATGAGTTGACAATAACGTGGTCTAGTTCTATTTAAAACTGTATACCGGTGTATCAGATACACACTTCTTAGAAGGGCGCATAGATTTACTGTAGTAGTGGAAAATGGGCTCAATGCATTATGAATGGTTTAAAAGGGGACTGTGGTACCCGCAGCGTTCAGAACCGCTGCCATGATCAGAGCTTCTGAAAGTAAAAAAAAAAACCGACTTAATGCTTGGCTAAACAAAATATGAACTCAGAAGAAAAATTGCTCAAAATTGTGTAGAGCTCCTCTCCTCTCTGCGTGTATTTGAAGCGGTTTATTCTTAGGCTACTTCTAATTACTATAAAACACGAAGAACTGTCAAAAATAGCTTCAAAGTGAAGTCATGCACATTTCTGTGAAGCATTTAATTAACATAGAAATTAGGAACGAAAAGTTGGCAGGCCTTCTTCCGAATCGTAGTTCTCATCGTTTTTTTTATAAAGCTACAGAATGTGCTTCAGAAACTTAGTTTGGTACTTTGATGGCCAAAGTAGGAGTAGTTTTAGCGGCTCCCACAAGAGGAAAAGACGCTATTCGTTTAGTGTGGTCTGTCCGTAGGTCACGTTTAGATAGCGAAAACTAAAAAAGATATAGATAATTCTATATTATGGTACTTTAGATCCCGCACATTTCTGGTGCAACTTTTGATCTTCTTGCTTTCTGAAAGTGAACAGTTTTGTTTTTATTTATCATTTAACATTAAAAAAAAACACACACCCATTTGTTACATAAAAGACTTCAACGAAGGCAAGTCTTTTAGGTCACTGGCTTCGTTAATGGATTCGCATATTGGTACCCAAAAAATTAGCTTCCAAGATCACACTCGAAAAAAATATTAATCCCTCCTTGTTAAATATGTATTTTACATTTACGAAGTTATTTAGCATAATTTTCAATATATGTTGTCTTTAATGCGAACATTTGATAAAGTTGCAAGTCTATAAAAAGGATTACTTTTACATCGCGCAGTCATGCTACTTTTAAATATCTCCTAATGAAACTGCGACTCGTTGCGCGGACTGGTATATATCATACAGTGCTACCTATAAATGTAAATGGCTTACTATTGAACACCATTGAACTGCAGAAGATAGGACGCTTGGCTAGTGCAATGAATCTAACTTTTTGAATAGCAGCAGGCAGGAC
>JADKLZ010000104.1:13497595-13509112 GCA_021533235.1 Biomphalaria straminea
GGCTCTGTTCAACATTCGACCTTCTTCGATCTGGTCTTTCCTGAACGAAACATTTTACTTGGCTCTGTTCAACATTCACCCTTCTTCGACCTCTGATATTTCCTGAATATAACATTTTACTTGGCTCTGTTCAACCTTCTTTGACCTCTGGTCTTTCCTGAACGTAACATTTTACTTGGCTCTGTTCAACCTTCTTTGACCTCTGGTCTTTCCTGACCGTAACATTTTACTTAGCTCATCCACCACTGACATTTGATCTTTTTTTTTTCTACATGTGAAATTCTAACATGGCGCTTCCAACACT
Source organism: Biomphalaria straminea (assembly GCA_021533235.1). NCBI lineage: Eukaryota > Metazoa > Mollusca > Gastropoda > Planorbidae > Biomphalaria > Biomphalaria straminea. Next base: position 13,497,900 of record JADKLZ010000104.1, read on the forward strand.
GGATGTATTGCTACCTCTGGTCATTTCTTAATGTGACATTTAACTTAGGATATTTTATTTTTATCCAGTTTGGCTTTGAATAAACGTCTTTTTCCTTGGACGGGTATTTTTTTATTTTTTTTTTTGTGGCCGATTTTTTCACCCCTACCGCCAAACAAGGAAATCATTCTTCAGTTTCCCTCCAAAATGTTGAGTGCCAGAATGAAATCAAATAAATTGAATTAAATAACATCGATTTCTAGTTCTCACGTTTTGCGTGGGAGGAAGAAGTGAAATTGTCAGACAAACAGCACCCTCCCTTGGGTGAAAGTCAAGCGTTCCGATCCATCTCTGGTTGGTCACATGACCCGGCTAAAAATAGAACGGATGTATTAAAATAAATAAATTGAATTCGTTTTGTTTAAGCCTTTGGACGATAATTTTTTTTTTTGCCAAAAGTATTGATATTACATTACTTAAAGAAGTATTCATAACAAAGAAAACAAAGGTTAATCTATTTATGTATTTTGCAATGAGCCATACATAGATCCGAGCTCTAACATTGCCTTTTATCTAACAGGTATCAAAGAGATTTTATTAATTTCAAATAAAAAGAAGAATAAAAGTCTCTTTGTTTGAAGGTCGGAAAGGCTATGTCAAGTGTAGTCTTTCTTCTTTCAGAAATGATCTAGTTTAAATTAACACTTTCTAAATGAGAGTTGAGGGCGCGGTGGCTGAGCGGTAAAGCGCTTGGAGGTCACGAGGCCCGGGAATCGAGTCTTGATGAAGACTGGGAATTTTTAATTTCGGGATTTTTGGGCACCCATGAGTCCACCCAGCTCTAATGGGTACCTGACATTAGTTGGGGAAAAGTAAAGGCGGTTGGTCGTTGTGCTGGCCACATGGCACCCTCGTTAACCGTGGGCCACAGAATCAGATGACCTTTGCATCATCGGCTGTATTGATCACAAGGTCTGAAAGGGGAATATTACTGTTCTTCTTTTTTTTTAAATGAGAGTTAAGAATGCTAACTTACTAACGAGCTGAAACTGTCCGGAAGTGTTTGTTACCTATGTTACCTTTTTTAGTCTTTCCTCATTAGTTGGTAGCCTGTATCAAGTCTGTATCTCATTTTAAATTTTATTTTATATTTTTTTTAGAAAGCTTATTTTCAATGCAAAACGTATTGTAGTAGCGGAAATTTGTAAGACAGTCTTTTGATTATACTTTTGTTTACGTAGTTATGTAAGGCTAATTAATTATCAGCTTCAATTTAAAAACGGGGTAGGATTAGGGCCGTATTAAATTCGAAGAGAATTACGGGGCCTTTGAAGCAGATCTGAGAATAGCTCCATCTTCGTCTAAATTTACCGTCTCACTAACACACAGAACTAAATCTAATTTACAGTCCAACCGACATATTGAACTAGGAAGTTAAATTACAGTTTAACCGACATACAAACACTCAGAGAATTACGCAACACTCGGTGAGCAAGTTTTCCGACACCACTAATGGAGCATGCCATTTGTGAGGCGGAAAAGTCTGGTTAAGAGTCCACATTTATGCCCATTGTTGAAAAGAAAAAAAGCAACACTTTTCCTTTGATTTTGACATTTTTCTTCTTTCTTTCTAAGCCACCATTTAGAATAATTATCAATGTATTTTCAGCCTGGGTAAATGTCCATCTTTTTAAGCTCCAGAACTGAAACTACCCTCCTCACCTTCTCTATCCTGTTGTCCATTATTAGGGGCCTTAAAAAAGATTTCCTTGAAATTATAGCTGGCCGAAATAGCAGCCTCAATAGTTGCGAGGGCGTGAGAGATTTTCTTTTTATCTCTAGATCTGAGCGATGATCTTCAAAGGCCTGGCATTGGACACGTCAGAGATAGCACACAACATCCCAGCCATACAAACACATGGATTTTGTAGGCTTTAGCGCCATACGTAAACACACACACACACACACATTACATGCACACGCGAATATGAAAGAAAGAAATGGATCCTGATTGATTATCTGTGGCTAAGAACCAAATATAATTAGTCCAGAAACATTAATATTCATGTAGATTTTAATAATTGTAATTTATTCATTTTTTTTAATTGAACAAGGAATTTTCTGAAAGCTCAAAGCATTTGCTGTTAGCGACGTCCAGTTTTAAATTGTTCCGAGTTAAAGAAAATTAGACCACTGTGTCTACATGTCTTGAGGATCATTGGATCTAACACCACTGTGTCTACATGTCTTGAGGATCATTGGATCTAAAACCACTGTGTCTACATGTCTTGAGGATCATTGGATCTAAAACCACTTTGTCTACATGTCTTGAGGATCATTGGATCTAAAACCACTGTGTCTACATGTCTTGAGGATCATTGGATCTAAAACCTATCTTGACACTGCATGATAGATTCTTGTAAGATTTTCTTGTGTATTGAAACAGGATGGCATATAGTTAACGTGAATTGTGTTCGCCTCATTCAGTCGTAGAACGACTATGGTTCATCTGGTAGAACTCTTTGTGACCGTGGAGCCCTAGGCTCGATAGACATTCCAGTCAATATATAAAGCAGGTTAATGTGGCATTTGCTTTGGAGGTAGTGGACAGTGGCGTAGCTATGGTGGGCGAGGAGGGGAGAGAATTTGAAAATCCCCCCAGTGCCCCCACTTAAAAAGAGCAGACCCCCCCCCCCCAAACGATGGAAAATTTTCCTAGCTACGCCCCTGGTAGTGGAAACAGCCATTTTACGTTTTGCACGCTTTTCTATCAGAGCTGAATCCAATGTTGTTGTTGTTTTTGTTGTTTTTTTGACAGTGTATGTCCACTGCTGAGAGGTCCAGTATTATTAGCATGTCGGAGGTGGGGACAACCAGTATTTCTTGAAATTGTCACAAGTTGTCCATAGAGGACGACTTTCTTGATACGAGTATCCTCCATCCGGCGGAATGACCAAGCCAGCGCATGCGGAGTTTTCTGAGGTCTGTGAAAATGATGGGAAGACCTTTTCCAGCTATTATCTCTTGTTCTTGTCATGTGGTTTTCAGGATCCTTCGGAAGCAGCGCGTGAAAGGAATTTATTTTTCTCGTGTTTTGTAAGTAGTCCGTGACTCATAGCTCTTCACCATGTGAATAGTACTTCTCGAATCTTGTTAGTTTCCTCCCAAATTAAACCTTTCCGCCGTTACACTGACCAAATTTTTTTCTAACCTTGCTAAATTTTTTTATTATTTTTTCAAGTATTTTATTGCAATTAAGACAAAATATTAATTAAAACTTTAAAAAATGCTCTATAGAAGTTGTTGTACATGGTATAAATAATAATCTGGACAAGTTTGAATGAATTCTATGCAGAATTAGTGAAGGAGTAGTGAAAAAAGTGAATAAAAATAGTATTTTGAGAAAATCGAAAAAAAAGAAGAAAAATTTAGATAAAACTAATGTATATACCTTACAAAAAAAAAATAATAAAAAATAAGTAATATTTTGCCAATCGTGAAAATTATATTTTCATGTCCAGAAATAGTTGGGCTTTTAAATTAGGTTAAAACTGAAAATCGATATTTTAGACCTTTTTACCTAAATTGAGTGTCCCACATAGCCTTAAATAGCTTATAACTGGACGGATAGAACAGTGTGAGAAGTTAAATAAGAATGTATATACTAGACCAGTGATGCCCAAACTACGGCCCGCGGGCCACATCCGGTACGCGACATGGGTCTATCAGGCCCGCCGAAACGTCGGCACAAAGTGTAGAAAATCCATTGTCCAAAATAAAAAGTTTAAAAAATATCTTTCTCTATTTTAGGGTAAATGGATTGGTACCGATGGTATGCCAATATATTTGTTTTATAAGGAAAGAGTAACTCCCTTTAAAGAACATAAACTTCAACAGCTTTACAAAATCAAATACGTAAATAAGGCGACATTCTTGGTTTGAAACGCGATAGTTGAATACTACCTAAAGAGGATGATTGATGAGAATATTTACCTAAAATGAGAAGGAAATGAGTTGGCTGTATGTCTATTTTCTGTTGCCGCTGACGAGTCTACTGACATATCAAAATTTTGAGCGGTATCAAAACTATTGATATTTATTCGCGATCAAAACAACAGTTTTGAAAACAAAAAAGAAGTAGCTACTTGAAGCATGCTTCCGATCGCCAGTGGCGAAACACTGACAAAAAAGTTTTAACCATCACCGAGAATCTTTTTCACTTGGAGAAATTAGTGAAAGTGACTACTGATGTGCCATAACTCCGGTTGACAGCGGCCGGATATTTAAAAGTAGTTTAGGATAAAATTCTCATGAATGTCAATGTAAATTCTAGATTCACGGGTTTCTAATGAAAATTGGTTTATTGTATAATTTCCTTTCTTTCCTTTTTCGTCATGTGGCCCGCGACTCGAGTGTCGGATATTAAAATGGCCCGCAGTCCGAGCGAGGTTGAGCATCACTGCACTAGACGTACATGTGGGAAGGTAAGTAACTCTTTCAAAGTCTTGTAAAGTGTATAAATATTAAATTGTATAACTACCAGGGGCTAGGCGTGAAGTAAATATTGTCCATATCACGACGCTGACCGCCAAGCTGTCGCCATAGCGAGGTTTTCCCATGGCTCCGCCCCGTTGAGATTCTGGTAGGCATAAATATATATATATATGTAATCGTACACAACAACAATCGTCCACCCACCCCGCTCACTCACTTTCTCACCCAGTCTACTTGAAACGGACTTCCCAGCTTCTTCAACATCATGAGCGCCTTTAATTATAACTACACCCAATGCCGGCGACTAGCTCGTATGATGCATACATGTTTTACTATTGAAAATGCGCCGTCCAGTTCTTAGAAGCTGTCACCAAATGACGCGCAGATTGTGTATCAAGGCGTCAGCCACTTACTACACACGCGCGCTCTCGCTCACACACACTTTCATACAAGCTCTTCAAAATAAATCATTTTGATCAATTTGTAAAGCGATAAGAAAGACATATTTGAAATGACGAAAGTTGAGCTATTTCCTTGCACAGGACAGCGTGAAAGCCGCGAATGATCACAGGCTGGCTGGTTTTTAGCGGACCCGAAAGGAGAAAAGACGCCAAAAGTTTCGTGTGTTCTATATGTCCGTCTGTCCGTTTAACCGTCTGACCGTCTGTCCGTCCGTCCCGTTTAGATCTCAGAAATTAGAAGAGAAAATGAAAATCGGGCATCACAATAATTTAGATCATTCAAAGTTCTGATGCAACGGCTATTTTTTTCTTTTCAAAAAAGCTCAAATTCTAGTTTTTAAAAATCATTTATGCAAGCAGATTTTTAAAGAGAAAAACCCTATTTAAAGTAGACCTAATTTAAGACAATTAATAATGTTATTAAATGTGTTCATTGTTAATTTTTTTGTGAAACGCATAAAAGTACAATCAATCTTATTACATATTTAAAGGGAATACCAGTCAAAAAGGGATACCAACGTTGTAGATTTTGTTGTCAATTTTTTTTCTTATTTTAATTGTTAAGTTATGTAGCTTATTTTATACAAAGTACTATTTTTAGACAGAAACAATCTATATATATAATCCTCAAAGTAAAAGGTCAAACACACAAAAGTTCAAAAACAACAACAAGCAACAAGTAAATGGGAAGATCCCATGGCGCAGCACGCGGTGTGAATGGAAATTGGTGCAATCCGCACTATTTTGTGAATGAAAGTGGTGTTTATATAATTATCTCTTCTTCTAAGAGTATTGTCATAATATTAAAAGTATTTCCACATTATTGTGTCGTTAGACTATTGAAACTAGAACAACAATACACAGATAAAGTATACTCTCAGGTTTCACTTTAGAAAGTGCTTTAATTACGCACATTCGTTCATTAGACATGATTACGAAAGGTAACTCATCTCTCTATTCCTAGATCTAGATCTAGATCTAAAACTTGAATTCAACTCTAAGAAGATTATAGAACTTCTCTACGCAAATATATTTTTATGCTTTAGCACATGAACATACTAATTATAGTCCATTTAATCAAATTAACCTTCAAATTTGTTTTACTAAAGCATTGTTACATGAGTGCAGCTATATTCTTAATATCGCGTAAATTAAGGTCAATTAGCCATTTCTATTTAGCTCCATTCATAATATTTTTCATTCATGAATTCACGCATTCGCTTTACTTATAACAAGCAAATGGGAAAATCCCATGGCGCAGCATGGTGTGAATGGAAAATAATATATCCAAAATCCGCACTATTTTCATTCACAAAATAGCCATAGCATGTTTTTTTTTTTTTTTTTACTTTAAAACGATTTTAATAATGTCCGGAAATTTCCAGGACTCTTTCGACAGGCGGCATAGCATTAAATAACATTTCAGGAGATTTCCAAGGGGCTCCTGGTAAATAAAGAGGCCGCGGGAAATCTGTTATGTTTTATAAAATGGTTCAATTTCATAATTTATACACCTAAAAATTAGCACGGGTCCAAAGAAAATTCGTTACCCACTGTGGTCGCATATGTTGTAGTATTTTTTATTCATGAATTCACTTATAACAAGTAAATGGGAAGATCCCATGGCGCAGCATGGTGTGAATGGAAATTGTGTATCCAAATCCGCACTATTTTCATTCACAAAATAGCATAGACATAAATAAATATAGACTGGAAAAAGGAATTAACTTCATGTAACTTGATTTAATCATTTATATACCTAAAAATTTAGCACGGGTCCAATGAAAGTGAGGGACCCACTGTGGTCGCATATGTTGTAGTGCCTAAGGCCTGCACTGGAATATAGCGGCGTATGCTATGCCGCCGGTCGACTAGTGTTTATTAATTTTTAAAGAGAAAAAAATATATTTAGTGTGCAATATAAGTTGGACTTAATTTAACATAATTAATAATGTTATAAACTGCATTTTCTTTCAATTTTTTTTTATATCAAAATTACTTATATAAGTTTTCACACTAGTCACTTCTACCTATCCTTTGATCTGCTGGACCGCTAGGTTCGTGCATACGATTTGACAATCTTCTTCATTCTAATTTGTCTTTGATATAATTTCATTCGGATTTTTTTTTCTGAAAATATTGAAGCCTGCCTAATTGAACCACTTTGGGGGCCGATTTTGAGTTTGTGTTTCCACACAAACTGTCTTTATAACCTTGTTTTTTTAAGTTTGACTTGATAATATTTAAAGGCTTGAACATCAGAATTAAATCGACAGCAAACAAAGTCATTAACTTTTATTTATCAAAATGTTTTACGTGGATTAAAAGTGAACAGTGCCGGAGCTAGGGTAAATAATGCCCATGAAAAAAAATCATGTTTAAAAGTACAAAAAAACTTTTTTTTTTCAAAATAACGTGTATTCATTGTTAGAGTATTGCTAATACGTAATTGGACAAAAAGATATTACAAGTAAATCTTTCGTGCTTTCTCGCTAGCAAAAATATCTTTTGGGTCAGTTCTTCTTCAACATACAAAATTATCCAATAAGTGAGTCGTCAAATTGTCAGCGTTGATCCACTGTAAGTCTTGATCAACATTAGCATGAAGAAACCTTACTCGCAGGTATATATACAGTTCGACCATCGTGGTACTGGATGACCACTTTTATCATCCAGGGGGCTGAAGGCTTTGCACAGGGATTTTGCGTCTCTTTATATGGCTGGTGAGATTTATGTGGGCTCGGAATATTTGGCTGCACACTGGGCAGGTTATTCCAGCTGGAGCTAATGTCATTGGCCTTGCTTTTCTTCTGTGGCGTTTTTCTTCTGCCAGCGATGTTCTCTTTTCCTCAGCAACCTGTGCGCCAGTTTTCACAGCGCGACGCCATGATGTTCTGTCATGTGCCTCTGTCTTCCAGGTGGCTGGGTCTATGCTGAACGCCTTCAGAGAAGCTTTGAGGGTGTCCCTGAAACGTTTTCTTTCTAGTCCTCTGAAGCAGCTGTGACTATTCACTCTAAACAATATTCGTTTGTATCCATGTTGATAGGATCACAATCGAGATTGACTTCGATTTTTTTTTTTGGGAAGGCGACAAAAATATTTATCTACCACATCATAAAGTTGTTGTTTTTTAAATGGGGTAATTATTTCTTGAACAATGCGTTCCAAAAAGAAATCTTGATGTGTTGACGCCTGATGCCTTTATCCTATAGTTCTGCACTAATTGCAAGATCTGAGCACACGCTTTCGACAAAGGTATTCAGCGATGTCCTAAAGACTAGTAGTTAAAATGTCTTTAAATAAACTTAAATGCTTTCAGATCTAGTGGAAGAATTTCTCCCTGTACTTGTCAATGTCTCCAGAGATTCTATAACTTTAGAAAATGTTGATAGTACTTGAGTATTAGTTTGACTAGCACCAAGAAATTTCATCGATTCTGTTCTTCCAATTCTTCTTCAAATCGTTACGTTTGAAATGACAATGAAATGCCAAACTCTGCATTGAGAGAAAACGAATGATGTCCAGGATTCTTTTCTAGAGTCTTTCCACTTTTCCCCCTCTTGTTTAGTTAAATTTTCAGCCTTGTTGTCAACACTGTTTCCTACTCGCAAACTTCCAGCTCCCTCCAAGTGATGACTGATGTGACCTCTGCAGGTTTTCATTTTTCGGTAATTACTTCCACCACTCATTGAATTCATCGTTAGAGTTACATATAGATGTTGAACTTGATCTTTTTGAGAAGAGTAAGCAAAGGAAGTAAGCAGGGGAAGCAAAATACCGATTCTTTTTTTGACGAGCAATACAAAACACTTTCTCAAAACCTTCTCGCCTTTAGCTTCTCTGGAAGAACCAAACCTTTAAAAACTTCATCGACTTTAATTTTGCTGATTCTTGATTCCGATACATTTCTCTTATTGGACTATGTATATGCTGTTTCAGATCCTTGAGTGACTGATTGTATCCTGACATCCTCTGTAATGTCTTCAGGCTAATCTCCTTCAGTCAAGAGGAGATTATCCGGTTGTTGGTTTTACTGAGAAACTCAAGGAAATAGGAACTTAATACATACTGGTGGAAAGTTTGATGCCCCCTCAAAACTTGATGCCCCGTACCACCCGAACGTGGCTAGTTTAGCTTCTGAAAATTGATTAAAAAAATTGCGTTTTCTTACGCCAAATAAAGATAAAGTTTGATCGTAACTCAAACCATTTGTATCCACCATTTTGTCGTTTGTTAAGTTAAAAACATGTCCCCTGCATCCCCCAACTGCTGATACTCCCTGGAATCTCACTTGTGCTGTAAAAGTGAGGATAAATTTAGTATTACTGGATCATTGTCTTCGATATTGAGACGGCTGCATGGTCGAGTGATATGTGCTCTGGACTGTCGACCTGATGTTACCCGGTTCCATGCCCGCTTTCCCCTCCGTCCTATGGGATGTTTGGTCTAAAGTGTACTGATCTTCAGTTCTGAAGGAAATCTGTTTTATTGATGACAAGATGATATTAAGCATTCTTAGGAAGGTGTGGAAGTTATCGTAAGTTGAAAGGACATTTAGATAGTGGGTATGGGTTTGATTATGATAATCATTAAATAAAAGTTTTCAGAAACTTTGGAATTGGATGATTTCACACACTCATTTGACCCAGCCATCTTATACATTATGTTCGAATGGAAAAAAAAATTACATTGCCTGCCCTCCCCCCCCCCCCCCACCAGCCTCCGCTTTTAAAAAACAATCAGCAGGACAATATTACAGAAAAGCTTAAAAGTCTTCACATGCTTTAAATGAAAAGAAAAGCTGATTATTTAAAGTAAAGATATTTTTAAAAAGGGAGGGGAATGCCAGGGGGAAGGCTATGCATTTTTTTTAGATATTCGAACATATAGTATAATATATATCATTCATGTGGGAAATTGTAAAAAAAAAATGAAATCGCTATTACAGTCACAAACTTAAGAAAGCTGAAGTGATGTAAACTGCTTTTAATCTTTAGAGTTTTCATGCATGAAGCGAAGGTCGCAGAGTTCACTCCCTTGTTGGCCTCCCTCTGTTATTGTCATCTGATGTATGAGTACATCCTAGACCTACATAAAACTAGTTGAATGAGAGTGTTGAAGTCATAGTTGATATCATCAATTCACAATGACTTCCTATTTCAATATGATGCTAATTACACAAAGAGAAGTTGATTAACACTAGATACACATTTCTTATACGTTTTATATATTTATTTGTTCTCTATCGTTCTTTGTTAATCTCTCTCTCTCTCTCTCTCTCTCTGTGCATGTATGTATGGCAATGGATTGTGATTTTTTTTTACGCTAGACAAGAGCAGTGGGACTCGTCTCTCTAAACACATTACTTTCAACTTCAGATAACTTTCTCTTTCTAGTGACATTTGATAACAGATTTCTATTTCTAACTGTACTAGGTGTTAATGAAACTTGGTAGGAGTTACGTGTGTGACTCTTGGTCATATCATAGTTTGTTTTTACAATGCTTACATGTCCTCTGTCTGTCTGGGTGGAATCTTGCTTACGATATTTCTTCTAATTTCCACTCTGGAATGAAGTTGAAACTTTACACAATTATTTTTTATTGATGGCCAATCAATGAAAAAATAACCAATCAGTTAATGCATAAGTCACCCTTTTATATATATATATATATATATATATATATATATACATACATAAGTGCCAACTAAGCCAAAGAGAAATAAGCCTTTACATTTTTTTTACTTTGAAAAATTATAACGTTCAAACTCGAGTTGTCCCATTGTGGTTAAGGAGAGTATATCTTTTTTCTCAGCGATATACATCAACTCAGTAGCGTAGCAAGGGATTTAGGGCCCCCGGGGGGGGTTGGCCTTTTTAGGGGCCCCTGCATTGTGACATTCGAGATCATGACATAAGATAATGTACTTAATAAATATATAAGTCTGATGTGTGGAATTCATGCAACATAGTCACAAATTTACATAACAACATTAATAGCAAGATTATATGGAATTGGTTTAATATTGAATGTAAAAAAAAAACAAAATAAAAAAAAATAATATTACAAATGTAAAGCAAATGTAAAGCAATCGTACACAAACCTAGACGAACACCCACACACAGACACCTCAAACCTCCTCCCGTGTTTCTTTGAAGTTTTTGTATCTCACGTGACGTCCATATGAAACCTTTTTATTCACCTTATCCTGGGTTTGGGGGTTGGGGTGAGGGTGGGGGTAATAGATAACCTTACATCCAAAGAAATGAAATGACAA
>JADKLZ010000104.1:13509122-13530294 GCA_021533235.1 Biomphalaria straminea
ACGTGGCTAAATTTGCTTATATACGATTGGTGAATGAGGTCCATTGGGGACTCACATATTAAAGTTAACCACAGTAAATTAGGTCTTTTAAGTTCCGTGTTACATTTTTTTTAAACTACACAATTATTAAGAGAAAAAAAGAATAGAGAAAGTGATATGCCAAAACCTGAGATATAAGTAAATAAAAAGAAAGTTAGAAAATAGGAAGAGAAAGATTAGAAATTATTTTGAAAGATATTAACACACAATACATAATGACATTGACGTCATCTTGAAAGATCACTATTGTTAACTAAATAATAACAAAACCCCAATACCTGTACAAAGAAACAAAAAATTCTTCAGGGCTAATAAAGGATTTAAAAAATGAAGCTTATTTTGAAATACATAACTTATTAATGCTCCTTTACAGTGCACACCGAATACACTCGAGACTTCTTTTCTTTTTTTCAATACGAAAGTCCTCAATACATAAAGGTTATCTGGTCTCATTTATAAATATTTTAATGTTCGTGTATTGTGCTCAAAAGGACAACAAATGACACACTGGGTGCCTATGAATTTTGCAAAGCATTTAGCATGTGAGTAGTGAAACTGTTTGATACAGCAATCTGTAACCTGGGCTTATCTCATATCTGCTGCCTGTATTAGAAAAAAACTCTTATTCCATATATTGCTTTTTTTCTGTTCTTCGGGACGTCTAGTGCGAGTTTCGCTCCAATTCTCCCCAATTCTAGTTTTTAATAGTTTTTAATAGGCAAGGAAGTTCATTTTCTGCAGTCTTCCACTTAGGAGCCTCAAGACAATGTCGGTATTGAATATTCTAAAAAAAAAATACTTCTCAAGTGTATATCAGCTCATTCACTGTCTGGGGAAAACATTGTACACGCTATTTCTCCCAAACCCATTCTCGGATCAAGTTGAACATTTGCACAAATATTCATTGGCATAGACAAAACATGAATCAATAAAAAATTAACAATGAATTGATCAATGAACTACTGGTAATTAATTATTTTGTTTGATACTGACAAGGGAAATCAATCTAAGGCCGGCCCTGGTAGATCTATGTTTTTTTATAACTTCTCTTTTCTTGTCTTTCTCCTCTTTCCCCTCTTTTTGTTCTCTCCTCCTTTCTCTCTCCCCTTTTCAATTTCTCTTCCCCCAGTCACGCATTTCTCCGCGTCGCACCGGGTGACGCCTAACTAACCGACGCCACTGCTTCAACCACTTTGGATTCAAGTAACCGCCTACTTGAGATTTAAGTAAGCGCTCACTGCATTATCTCCACTACACACAGGGGACTATCTATAGATCTACATCGGAACACAGTGCGGTCAGTTGGATTTGTCTTGCGGTGGTCACTATTTTTATCCTCCATAAAACCATAAGGTAAGCTATGATTACGTTATTCTACGATTTGATGCTGCCAAGATTGTAGACATTTCTTTTTATATCATTTGTTTGTGAATTTTTTTGTACGGGATTACAATCAGCTAAAGAAGTCGTGACTCCAGCTAAAGTAACACTCAGCTAAAATATCGATGGTCTTTAGATCTAATCCGTGTTCAAGACACCATGCGTTTTAATGGTCAACCTAACCTTTAGTAGGCCTAATGTTCCATTGTCATTTTTGAATGAATCTAGATGTTAATTCGTCTATTTGTATTTCTAGTTTTAGTTAGAGCTAGGTATAAAGCACTAACTAAGACATCGTTAGTCTAATCTTCCTAAAGCTTTGACACGAATATTTCTTAGGGACACTTTAAAACTCTACATCAACCCGGGTGGCTCTAAATCAAAAATAGAGATTTGACTCTAGATGTATTTTTTTTTAAGCTTTTAGAATAAGCACTGTGCCGTGTACTTCAGTTTAACATGATTTATTTGTTTCGTAGTGTTGGATTGTTTGTGTCAAATAAACAAGTTATAAAAAAAATCATTGTTTATTAATTATGAGTATTTATTATTTTATGGGCCCTTCTTTGGACCAGCCAGAGTTGAGATTCTTTGAAGGGACACTACTGCTTTCGAGCTATTTACATCAATGATGTTTTCATCCGCCCAGTCAATCGACCTATTTTGACCTAGAGAAGGTTTATTACGGGCCCAGCGATTGTTTGGCAGAGCTTTTGTTACTCGAAAAGCATCAAAATGGCCCCGAGCTAAAACTGGGCCCTCTATACGATAAACGGGCTTCTTTTTTTTTTGGTTAAAAGTGAAGAAAAAGTCCCTACATATGCCACTTTATGCTTGAAGAGGAGAACAATTTCATTTTCCTATAAACTCGAAGATGGCTGTGAAATCGGATCTACAGTGTAATTCTACTCAAGGCACTTGTAGGTTGGACCTAATACAGTATTGTCTGTAGTTTTAGTTTTTTTTCTTTTTAATGATCTCTTTTCTTTTATTTGTCGTCTGCTCTTCTATCAGTCACGTGACTTGAAACTCATTGACAAGTGCCACGATGAGAGTCCATCTTCTTTTTTCACTCATGTGTGTCAACTTTAGATAAATCGTTATTTATAACGATTTATTTCTAAATAACGATTAGTCTCGGTCGACTTCGCATCGGTAGGTAATACTATTTGTTGGTATCCTTGACATGACATACGTCTTGTGCCACCAGTTTTCTCGTCAAAGATGGTCCATATCAACCAATAGACCGACTTTACTATCGTCAACTTAATATACAAAAAAATAAACTTTAGTGCTACTATTAGTTATTTCTTTTTTTAAATTAAATTTTAAATTAAAATGTAGAAAAACATGCAAGTGGACTATGGTCTAGATATGATGGCAATTATGTCGCTACAACAAGAGGCTATATTTAGTAATAAACAGTTTTGTCGCGGGAGCAGGTTGTTAAAAATAGCACTTGAACTCGTGGTTTGACCAGATCAGGGGCTCTAACTCTCAAGTATCTCTCACACTTGTCTTCCCTTTGTTGGGTAAACAAGATTCATAGTAACAATTGCCCAGATAATAATAGACATTCTGCCCACGTGTCACGGTCAATAACAACACAGGACCGGCGAAGCAAGGGGGAAACATAAGTGTGAGGGGGAGTAGGCCAGTAGGGGGAAACATTTCTGAACATCTTTGACAGATTCAATAATCATACTGGTCTGTCATGTCATACCAAAGAACGACAACTTCGCCACTAATCCTGCCATTAGTTACCTTTCCCTAGACAAGATATTATTTGTATTGTGAAACATAAAATTTCGCGTAAACGGGCAAAGTAGCGGATATAAAGACGAGGTGAGATTCTTATACATGCTGACCTTTACTTGTTCTAACACAAATTTACTTTATATCCAACCCTCAATTATTTACATAAATCAATAGCGACACATAATAAAACTAAAAGATTGTATTGCGCTGAAGTGAGCCCTATATACAAGGTCGCGAGGCTTTATAATCAGATGTCGTTTAATAATTAAAAGTTGAGATTTTTGCTACATGACAGTACTAGCTTCTACAGACATTGGAACTAAGCATAAGTGCGAGATTAGGTATTGTTAACACGGATCATGCAACACTGGCAGCCTGATCATGTGGTATGTGTCCTGAGTTTAAAGCCTGCCAGCCGCCAGCCCCATCCCAGCAGGTTTGGGCTAGTGTTTAGATGTAATAAATCTTTCAATTCCGAAGCTTAAAATTTTTTTTATTCCCCTAACGGGTTGTTAAATAATTATTATAAAATAGTTACTATTATGTAACAATGACATGGCCTTGAAAATATCAGATTTCAGTTGTTCAGAGTTTATTAAAAGAAATGTTTATAACAACGACAGAACACAAAACAAACACAAAACTATAACACTCGGAGCCTGACACTCAAGATGGGAGAGAAGCGAAGGTTACAAAGTCTAGACTAAAGTTACATCACACATGTTACGAGAAAACATGAACTGCATGTTTTATTGGCTTTTTGTACAAACCTGTAAAGTAGCTTCCGTAACATTGGGCTGGTCATAGCCAGACTTCTGAACACGAGTAAATACACTCTAGCAAACAACCTAATCCTAAGATGGAGACCATCTTCATTAATTAAGAACTTAATTTTTAGAAAAAAAAGTCATAAAGTTAAATAAAACAAATTTTTAACCAATGTCTGAGACCGTTCTAACGAATGCTTCATCTGTTTTGATTCCTAGAAATGATCAAATCATTACCTAAAGTATTCAAACCAGTGCTTTAAAAATTTTCAAAGCAGTGCCTTAAAAAGTTCAAAAGAATACCTAAAAATGAAGAAAAACTAATGAATATGAATGAATAATGAAAGAAATGTCTAAAATGTTCAAACGAATTCACAGAAATGTTCAAACGAATTCACAGAAATGTTCAAATGAATTCACAGAAATGTTCAAATGAATTCACAGGAATGTTCAAACGAATTTACAGAAATGTTCAAATGAAATCACAGAAATGATCGAACGAATTCACATGGATGTTCAAACGAATTCACAGAAATGTTCAAACGAATTCATAGAAATATTATGATGAATTCACAGAAATATTCAAAAGAATTCACAAAAACGTTCAAATAAATGTTTTAAGAAATGTAAACGAAAGTTTGAATATATTCAGACGAAAGGTTACAATGTTTCAGATGTTCTCACATTTAAATATCCAAGCAAATGTCGTAACAGTTCTGGAAAATCGTCTATATCGGGTTTGGATGATTATGTCGTAAACTGACGTAAACTAATATTTTAATGGAACTTCTACTTTGAAATATGGCACTAAGATTTAGAATCTAGAATTTTCTAAAAATAAACTTTGAATATTAATAACACAAAAAACAAAAAACATTAGTGCCATTAATATGATGTAATATTAAGGCGTGTGCTTAACACTGCAATGTCTCGCGTCTAAAAGTCAAACCAACGTCTGCATATAACGCATTCAACATTTTCTTAAATAGTTCCCCTTTCACACCTTATGGTCTATAGGGAGATGTGTAAAATGTATCTGTTTCTGTGGCTTACGGTTTACGAGGGTGTCATGTGGCCAGCACAACGACCAAACGTCTTTGCTTTTCCCAAACAAATGTCAGGGTATTCATTAGAGCTGGGTGGACTCAGAAGCGCCCCCAAAGATCCCTAAATTAAAAATCCCAGGATTCGAATCCGACACCTCCGGTTCGGAAACCAAGCGCTTTACCGCTCAGCCACCGCGCCTTCAATTGTTAAATAACCAAGGCTTTTTGGCTTTGCTATTGTGTTTCTTTTAGTTTTAGACTAGTTTTTTTTTTTTATAATTCTTGTGTTATGTTATGTTATGGTGTTGTCTTCATCTTTAATTTCACTTAGTTATTGTCTTTCCTTTGTGTGTGTGTGTGTGTGTGTGTTTGGGTATGTGTGGGTTCTATCCTCCTCACTTTCCTATCGCCACCCCACCTCGCCCTAAACACGCTCACTACACCTTTCTCTCTGTCTCTCGACATCTCCCCCCTCCTCCTTCTCTGTACCACTGCCTCCCCCACCTTTTCCCGACCTCCCATATCCGCAAGAAGGAAACGGAAACCCCCGCCCCTCTCCTCGAGTGAAGGCTGACTTGCGTATCCTCTCTAAAACCACGGCTCACGCGCCTTGCACGCGACCTCAGGTGGTGAGCTTTATCAAACGGGCCGGCAGAGCCAGGCAGACGTGGTAGCCCCTTGTGTTTTTTTTTTGTCCAAATTTCTCACTTCTCTATAACATGAGGGATCTCCGAGGTTAATTGTTGAGACCGATGAGAAACAAATATTTTGATTCGTTGACAAAAACTTTTTAGAGCTTTAGATACAGTTTTTTTTTTTTAAACTATTGTTTTCGGTTAATATTTTTTTTTCGCTTTTTTTTAAAGTGAAGTTTTCCGAAAAAAACAAACAACTTTTTATAACAGTTTTTTTCAAACACATAAGCTAGTAACATTAAAAAAATAAAGCTATTAAAAATATATTAAAATTAAAAGGATTAGAAATTGAAACAACCGAATTTCAGAAATTAAAAAAAATAAACTTGTTGACCTATTTTAAAACATTGATTTTATTTTCCACAACCGGTAGGAAAAAAAGAATATTTTTACAAATTATGGGAATGCATTCTTTAGTTTGAATAAATCTATTTGTAAAATTAAATTTAACTTCAAAAGTTAAAAAAATGTTAATAAGTTTAGTCCTCTTTCTTTTTCTTAGGAAATGTGACGTCTTTAGCAGAAGTGAAGACAATCGCTAGGACTAAAGGATATCTCTTTGTACATATTAGTGGTTGGCATCGCGTGCCCCCTGGTGTTGGTGTTTGCTTAAAACGTTGACGGTTTTTACGCTCACTTTCCAAAAGGCCAAGGAGTTCGTTACATTGTGTTCTGGAGTTCGTAACATTGTATTCTTCGCTTCTCGTTTATTTTTGGCGGGAAGCTTGGGGAGAGAGAAAAAA
Source organism: Biomphalaria straminea (assembly GCA_021533235.1). Lineage (NCBI taxonomy): Eukaryota > Metazoa > Mollusca > Gastropoda > Planorbidae > Biomphalaria > Biomphalaria straminea. The sequence goes on from JADKLZ010000104.1 coordinate 13,515,551, forward strand.
AAATCGAGGAGTAAACAAATAAATATGTGTGTCTGCGGATCAGGAAAGTGCCAGACTATGTGAATGTAGCCATGATGTCGTCTGCTGCTTACTTAGTGCGGATTATTCAATTAGCTCCCTTCTAAGTGCTTTAGGAGAAGCGAAGGTGAGTTACCTTCCCCCGTTTTTTTTAAAGTATTTAATAGAGGTATTGGATCGCGGTATGCTTTCGTAAACCTGTTTTATTTATTTAGTTATTCCTTTGTTTTGTGTGTGTAATGTTTTGATTTTGAAGGTAGACTTCATTGATATACAGTTAGTACTTATTACCTGCTTTGAGATATTGGTACCTTCGTATTACATTCTGCAAGTATTCTACTCATTTGCTACGTGGATCCTCAGTGGGGCATGGTGGTTGAGTGGATAAGCACTTGGCTTCCGAACCTGGGGTCCTGGTGAAGAGTGGAATTTTGAATTATTGAGTGCTTTTATTCCAACCAACTCTAAAGGGTATCGGACATTAGTTGGGGAAAGTAAAGGCGTTAGGTCGTTGTGCTGGCCACATGACACCTTGCTCGTTAACCGTCGGCCAAAGAAACACATGACCTTAACATTACCTGCTCTATAATAAAAACCAAGCGTGTGTATTATTTAGATTGGATGGCACACAATTCATGAAAGGTCGCTTGTAATTTAATGGGTTTTATTTTAGTTTACAAATTAACAATTTGTTCTTAGCAGATTTATTATAAAAGTGAAATAAGCTAGGTAAGTTAGGAGACATTAAAAAGGAAAAACAATACTTATAGTTTGGCGTTTAAAAATAATAATTACACATTTCTAATTAGAGCTTTATATATTCTATAAGCTTTAAAGACCTGTGTCTATCGAGTTGAATATGTTTAAATGTTTGTATTGAACTGTTTATATATTTACGAATAGAATAAAACGAACAAAAGTCAAACTTGTAGACAAGTCCTATTCGTAGCTCACATGAAGCTCGCTGTAGGAGAATAGAAATAAAAACAATTTAAAATAAAATATTTCAAACCAGATTCTTATTTAACTATTATTGTAGATGAGTAAATACACCTTCAAAATTCTAATAATCATCACAGAGAAACCAAAACAAAAACTTCTTTTAAAAACGTAAATGGACCAGCCTTTTGCAATGTACTGTATGCAACACTCCAAAAATACTTAACCATTGGCCGAATAGAAGGATAGTGGGGAAAAAATATTTGGCTCACACGAAAACCTGTATATATAAGTGTGTAGAAAATTGAGACAAATACAAAACAAGACCTTTTATTGTGTTTGTACTAGTCTATAACTAGTCTTCCATGCTCTGGCCCAATGACTACTGTGGAAGGGGGGGGGTATCTGTGATGTTTCCATGTTGTATAGTATTCATCGGGATTCAAACTCCAGCTTCCTAGGGTGATTTAGGTCAGTCAAACATCCCATTTAACTCATTCTCTCCGAAACTATTTTCTACGTTCCGATGAAATTATTCATTTTGCTCTTTAGTGTTTCATTATCCTGTTACGATTAAACTTTTAAAACTTTTTTGTATGTAATCAGGAAATTTTAATTTAGGTATATGATTGTAGTAAAAGGCATGCACTTTTTAAATAACAAAGATAAAAGTTTATAAAACCAAAGAAAAAATGTATGGGGTCAAATCAGTGTAGGTGGTCGTTAGTTAGGAGAGAGCGAGTTAAGAAAGTAACTATGAAAATGTTTATGCTATGCAGACCTAAATTAGAGATAAATATATCGTGCGACTTATACAAATAAAACAAAAAACAAACTTTATTGTTGATGCTATTTTCAGGTCCCAGAGTGTGGCAGCGTCCTTTGTTACTATCTCACCGCAGACTTGACGCGGGAATCGACAAAGTCAATGGTGCGAAAGTCGCCTGTAAAGTGACTAACACTTGGCGAGCTCCGTCGCAAGAAAAGGGAGGGGGTGAGTGGTCCCTTTGATGCCCAGGCGCGGATGCTGCTTACACTTCTACAGTGTGACCCATCGGAGCACAGCTCAAAATGATCCCAAGGTTACAATGGGAGGACCGCTAGCTTCTCTCCGGGCCGCCCCCTCCTTCGCCCGTATGATTCTTCTGATTGTCGTAGCGTGCGGGTTCTGCTTGACCGGCTGCCTTGGCCAGTCTCCTTCGTTCCTCATTGGTAGCCAGGCAGTGGACTTGAAAGGTCATTCGGGAACTATGACGCATTCAGTCGACCCAGACAAAGTGTCAGGAGGGCAGCATCCTCCCTCCCCTGGAGGGAATCTTAAGAGGCTACCAAGCAGCACTGCCGAAAACCAAATCAGCATCGAGCAGATTCTGAGCTTCATGAGGTTATTAAATGAGAACCTAAGGTCTGATACCCACGGAGCCAGACAAAGCAGAGGTTCAGATAATAAGCTCATGAATTCAGAATCCGAGATTCATACTTATAACGACATAAAACAGCATTATTCGTCTGACTTGCCCGAGTTTCAACTTTTTGCCAGCATTGACCTACTTATGTCTGAACTTGATGGCAGAGACCAGAAGGCGTCCACACTGGAGGCACTAATGAAAAAACTCGGGGAGTCATCCAAAGGAAACGACATGTTGAGATCTTTGTTCAGTGATCAAAGCCCTGAAAGATCTTTTCAACATTCGGACAAAGCTTATCTCTCATCAGTTGAGAAACAGGAAGTATCTAATCAAAATATCGACACAGAATCCGTGTCTAAAGATTCAGATATCGATACCAACGACCAATATTTACCGAACAGAGATCGATTACGAACAGACAACTCTTTTGTCGTCAATTCTGAACTCGATGACTCGGATACAGATGATATGAGAGTAAGTGATACATCAACAGGTCTCGGAAATTTCCGTCAGACCCTGCTTGAGGATGCGGCATTCTCAAAAGAGGATTACGATAGCTCTAGAAGTGGACATTTTAATTCGTTGCTTCATAGAAAAATGCTGAATTTAGAACATAGGCTGCAGAAGCTGAAGGCAGAAGGAGTAAATCATTTAAGAACCATTGCGTCTTACCGAGGCACCCTTTCGGACAGTCTGCAACCTGCTGACAACGAGGAAGAGGAAGTGTCCATCTACAAGGACGCCGACATCGGCGCCCTGGACTATGACGCTCATGAAAGTGAGGACAATTTCACGGAGAGCGCCCTGGACGACATGTCTTCGCACCGCCGAGTCGCTCCCACGTCCATCATGGAAGCGTCCGATTCCGGCGCTCTCTCCTCGGACCCAGAGTTCTGGAAAACTTTGTCCACCTACATGGACGCACCCTACCTCACAAGGATCAGGCGTAACGCGGAAGAGTACAAGCGTGAGTTCAGACAACGGATGAGGGCGCGGCTCTCGATAACATACGGTCACGTGATGCCCTGTGAATACAAGGACCGTTTCTATTGTATGAATAGCGGGACCTGTGTGTTTGTCGGGGCTCTCAAGATTAAAACCTGCAGGTAAAGCCTTGTTTTTCTTTTTCTATGCATGATCTTAGGCACAGCATTTTCCCACCCAGACATCTTGTTGTTCACAATTTCTGAACTACTGCACAAAATTGTACAAATGAATAATTGACTATCATTCTCATCAAGAGTGCTCTAAATATCACAATAATAAAAAAAAATAATAATATGTAGGCCTATAATATAATCTATAATGTGAAACTCTTCTTGGCAATACACAAAATATAAGTTGTCCATGAACTTACATAAATGTAAAATAAGGCTTGTCCTCGAGATCAAAAATTAATGAAGAGTGCAGTGTAAATGTATATTCTTCTTTAAAAAAATCACACTCTGAAGATCGCCGATTTGGGTTGCTCATAACATTTTATTTTTGTTTTCTGCGTCTTGTAAATCAGCTGTAAGAGCTGTTTGTGGTTTTAATGTGTCCATGCTCAAGACCAATCGCCTGAACAATGTCGCAATCTGTGGGCACCTTAGACCAATAGCTATTTGCCACGTCAAAGGCCTATTCGACGTGGCAACAAGCTATTGGTCCCCACTGCCCACAGGTTGCGACGTAACAGATCAGTGTAGAGGTCTTTCATGACGATTGGTCTTGCCTGGCTAAAGAGACTTGGGCTTTGGGTTCTCCAAGCTCGTGATGCTGTGCATGTATGTCGTTATTTTAAGTGGCTCCAAATCATCAGTTTTATTGGATGGAGTCGTAATGTTTTTATAATTTAGAGTTGATAGGTAAAAAGATAAGACCATCTCGCAGCCCTGAGTTGAAAGAGAGAGAGAGAACGAACAAATGAGAGAGTGAAAGAGAATATGGGGAAGGAGAGGGAGAGATAGATAGAAATAGAGTGAGAATACAGAGAGAAAGAGAGAGGGAGAGACAGAGAGAGAGAGAGGGGGAGGGGGAGAGAGACGAAGATTTTCGTCACTGGTGTGTGTCAGGCACAGCACATGAGGGTGTCTCACATTCTCCAAACGTTCATGAATTGAGCAACAAATGCCAGGTGCCAATTAAACCTGAATCACTTAATTAAGTCTTAAAACTTCCGACACTCAAAAACTGAAGTCTTCACTTTTACTCGAAATGAAGACATTTTGTTTCTGAAGACAAACATGATAAAAAAGATGCTCTTTTTTAAACATAACTGAGACATACATATACTTGTTTACTTATATTTATAAAGCTTTTCAATATTTTATTTCTTACAATACGTTGAACACGACTGCACGGGACTTCACCCGAACCATTCGTTTTAGGACTCAAAGCTGGTTTTCAATGCCACAACCTGTGGGCAGTTTAGACCAATAACTCGTTGCCACGTAGTACAGCTTAACCAAAACACTAACTAGCCTTCTAAATTGTCCTAGGTTATTTTTCTAGTTTATTTGACGGCATGGAAAGAATTTAGTTTGATCAATCTTCCTAAACAACATATGAAGTTACTAGGTGCTGTAAACATTGTGGAGACAGTGAGCAGATATTTGTGTGTTATATAAACATCATAATTGAAGGTTTTACAGTAAGAAGTTTTTGTTGGGAGGGGAAAGCAAGTACTTTAAGTTTGCCCTTGGTCTCGAGTAAATGAGCAATTTGTTTTGAAGTAAATTAGCACTTTGTCTCGAGTAAGTTAGCACTTTGTTTTGAATTAAATTAGCTCTTTGTCTCGAGTACAATAAGCACTTTGATTTGCAGTAAGTTAGTATTTTGTTTCGCAGTAGGCTATCCCTATGGTTAGCAGTAAGTTAGTAAGGTACTTTGATTTGCAGTAAGTTAGTATTTTGTTTCGCAGTAGGCTATCCCTATGGTTAGCAGTAAGTTAGTAAGGTACTTTGATTTGCAGTAAGTTAGTATTTTGTTTCGCAGTAGGTTATCATCATGGTTAGCAGAAAGTTAGTAAGGTACTTTGACTTGCAGTAAGTTAGTATTTAGTTTCGCAGTAATATTTGTACATTTTCTCAAAGAAAGTGTGCCTCTAACACATGCGTTGAGAAAAAACAGCAGGGCATTGAACTATTTATACTACATTTAAACCTTGGTTGGTGATGGCATCAAAGTTGGCAACAAAATGTTACAAACGCACAGACTTTCGTTGCGAATGTGCACATCGATGCACATGTGTGTGATGTGTATGTATATCTGTCGAACCAATCTACAACCAAGCAAAATATGTTAATACAATGGTAGTGACTATGTACGTAGTTATACAACTGCTACTAATTTTAACGTTGAGGAGAAAAAGAGCGAATAAGCTGCTTTAAAAATGATATAAGATGGGGTACAAATATTCTGGGTGGGGTGGAAAGGGGGGGGGGTCAAGTATGATAGTGATTTACTAAAACGTGTTTAACAGTATTGGTTCTCTCCCCTTTCCAAAGTAATCTGCTCTTTGTTTATATTCTGATTATTAAAATCCAGTTTACATAGAGTAAAGACTCCTAAAAAGTGATTACATTCGGTAAAGGGGAACAAACAACAGCCATGAAATGAGGCAGAGAAACTTTTATAACACTGTGAGGACTTCAATTAAAAGAAGTAAGAATCGAAACGAGTAAAGACGCAGAAGGATTTTGAAATGGACAATGTCAAGGACACTAGTGACAGCTGCCAACTAACAAATAAAAAGACTCTCCAATACAAGTAGTAGAGCCTAGAACATGTATGCAGTGTTTATGGAAGTTATCTAAAGCAGCAATATACCCCATTGTTACATCAACAGAGGGGATAATAACAACTGACCTCACAGTTACCTTTAAGGCCCTCTGCGTTCCTAGGAAGATCCTCGTTGCCTGTCAGAGGGCGGCACTGCTGCAGACCTGCCATATTACCAGAAAATTCCTCGGTGGAAACTAATGAAGGGACTACGATGAATTTTGTTTCCCTTTAAACAAAACTCGACCCTGGCAGTGTCAGAGAATGAATGCTCGTTCTTTTCTAACATAATAATAATAAATAACTCTTAAAAAATTAACATTTTTTTTTAAACTACAAAGCCTATCCATACTTTCATATTATGTAGACCGGATATATCACAAAGGTAGCGATTTATGGAATTGCCTTCATTTATGAGGCGCTTTTATTTAACGCTCAATATGTTTTTCTTAATCAAGCTGCTTAAAGCGTTCATCAAAAATAGCTGTGAAAAGTTTGCTTTTTTTTATCTAAAAGAAACAATCGCTAATGGTCGACATGAGAAATGAAAAATGAAAAGTGTTTGGCCACTAAGTCAATGAGCGGGCTTGGCTAAACCCTTAAAATATCAACAATTGGCTGTATACTGTGTATTAGTTAAAGCCTCCTCCCCCCCACCCCACAACTTAATGTGAAGGAGAGCCTAGACATTGGCCATCAGCAGTATCAAATATTGCCTCGACGCGCTGTGGCTAGTGCTACGTATACATCATTAGATATGATGCTGTGGGTAATCTCAACCAGGTGCTCTAAGAAATACCTTTGAGTAGTCCGTTCATTTGTACATAGGCAAGTTGGAAAGCATGCTGTGACATAAAGTATTAATACTGGGCTGGGGTACTTAATTATTGAGAACCGCTGTGATAGATTAAAGACATGGCAGCGATAATGCATGTTCTTCCTAAATGTAAACACATGTGAACACACAAACACATTGTAATACATGTAGGCCTATACTCACACACACAGTACTAAATATAAGCTCAACCGGTAATACACAATAATAATGAGGGAACACACAGTTCTAGATAGCTTCCACATACATAAATATAAAGCCCATACAATTTCACTTTTTGTATCCATCAACCAGTCCAGATCAGTAGTTTTTTTTTAGACTCATCTCTCTCTCTCTCTCTCTCTCTCTCTCTCTCACACACACACACACACAAACACGTGCGTGTTTGGTTAAATAAATATTTCCAAAGACAAAAATGACGCTAGTTTCCTTGTTAGAAGAGCGCGCCCCACCGGTTGCGAAACACTTGTACTAACTGTATATCTCTTGATAATAAAACCTGGGCCACTTCCACTCTAGTTTATCGTGTCTGCGGCATTCTGTTTAATCATTAGAATAGAATTGCTTTTGTCTTTTTAAAGACGCTATATGTATTATCTACTATCAGTGTCTTATTTACACTTCAAAAGAATATTTTACTGTTGTCGTTTAAGCATATCAAAAAGGGGGGAAAGCGGTTACATGAATTTTTCTTTTATTGACGTTGCATGCCATTATTTTTTTTAATGTTATTTTTGGTTACCGAGCTAATTTTTTGTGTGTCTAGAATAAAAAGGTTTGAAACTCAATCTTGTATCTACTGCACGCACACACACACACACACACGCCACACACACACACACACACAACAGGAACGAGAAAAGTTCAAATGCGTGAAATGAACCCGACTAGACCTGGAGAGTGCTATCTTTAGAGTAGACATTCACCACTAATTCACTAATTCACACTTTATTTTTTTTTTTGGCTCAGGCGCCGAAACGCTCTAGCTCAAGAAAGTTTTGTGTTTACACGTCATCAAAATGTTTCGTTTGTGTTTGTTTGTTTGTATCGTACGACGAAGATATAAAATGGGAAATCCCTAGCCCTCCCGAACCCCCCCCCCTCATTTTTATACGTTATTTTTAAAAACATGAACCCTTTTACAGGTGAACTAGTTGATCTAGTGCTTGAACTATCAGATTTGTAAGAGGCGGGTTTTGTCTTTCTTTGCATTGGGGTCACGGAGCAATGCAGCTTTAAAATAAAATATTATCTATACTATAAAGTAGGTTAAAATAAATGACATATTTCTGGAAATAAAAAAAATATTTAAAAAGGAACATTTACATAATAGGTCTGGGAACCCCAATGTCATCCCAACCTTGGTGGGCTGCGCCACTGGCAAGATCATACAACGTTATAAGGACTGGATTACGGACATTTGGAGAGATAAACCGGTTGTTCACTTAGCCAGAGTGAATGTGTTCATGTTTTAGTTTTTTTGTTTAACGATGAGAAAATCTGAGATAAAGCAAGAAAGAAAATGAAATGAAGAAAAACAGAAAGAGAGAGAGAGAGAGAGAGAGAGAGAGAGAGAGAGACAGATAGAGGAAGAGAGAGAAAGCAGATTCAAACATTTTCCCATTTAGCACTCTGGATTGAAACATTTTCCCATTTAGCACTCTGGATTGAAACATTTTCCAATTTAGCACTCTGGATTGAAACATTTTCCCATTTAGCACTCTGTATTGAAACATTTTCCCATTTAGCACTCTGGATTGAAACATGTTCCCATTTAGCACTCTGGATTGAAACGTTCCATGCGCCACCCCCTAGCGCCGCTTCTGTTGTGAAATGCAACAATAAAATGTACATTTAGGAAACATCTCTTGAACGTTCTCAGATTTAGCTGAGGACTCGAGTCCTCAGTGGTTGTTGGTTGTAGGCATAATTTGAGATTGAATAAATCTACAATAGAGAAATACACTAGATTCATACCATTTTTCTTCTACCTTTATTTATTCTGATTCACGTTTAACGAAAATAACAAAATAACTGTGTCTAGAAATTGATATGAAGGGAGACAAATGGCTTAATCTCGACATTATCGCTCGATATATGGAGCGTTCATGGACAGGGGAGATAATCCTTGTGTCATTTTAACTCCCCCCCCCCCCCATCTTTATACGTTACAGCCCTTGTCAACTGCTTCATTAAAATAGTTTAAATGGTTAAAATAAGCGGTTAGAAGGTATGTCTACCCATAAATCTCCGTAGCCCCCCCTCCCGACTCTTAAACAAGTATTTACCATTAATGCGACACAGTAGGCAATTAAGTGTTAGAGTTGTGTCACTTGGCGGTTGGCTATGATATGACTTGTTTGTATCCCCTGCTGCCTTTTTCTAAATGGTACTAAACAATGTACATGTATTTGTATATTTCATTCTTAAACTCTTTTTTATCAAAGTATCAACTCACTATAGGTGGAATCTTGTACACAACTCACTATAGGTGGAATCTTGTACACAACTCACTATAGGTGGAATCTTGTACACAACTCACTACAGGTGGAATCTTGTACACAACTCACTATAGGTGGAATCTTGTACACAACTCACTATAGGTGGAATCTTGTACACGTTATTTCTCCAACCTTCTATTCTCAAATGAAATTGAAACTTTGCACAGTTATTTATTGCCGATGACAGCATAGATTAACATACATATTCAGACACTTCATATAAGTCTAACCATATAGCGTAGTGCAAAGACTTATGGTATATGAGTTTATGCATGGTTCCTTATTTTTCATTTGCAGGATATTTAGTAAAACTTTGACTGGTATTGAGTCATTCTCTTTGACAAGATTGTTTGTTTATTATGGTTGTTATAATGCTGACATATCGTCATTTCATTGCTGTAACCAGCAATAGTTGAAAACCAAATTTGCGTGTAGTCTAGTGTTCCTGTGTTACTGAAAGATTTAATGACGTATAGCTCGCTACTCTTTGAGTGAGAACAGAACCAAGACACACATCACGTGAGAACCAATTATTTTTTTATGAGGGCCATGTTTTTGTAAGTATCTGCCCTAGAAATCTAACCTTTGTTCTTTAGATGATCATTGAATGATACGTTACATTGTTATGCGAGTTAAGAACGCTGGTTGACTGATGGATCTAGTTTATTCTTGTATTTTAAGTATTTGGGATATTTGACTGACGCCTCTGAGAATCCGTAATAATGCACGCAACCAAGGCTCTCTATTCTTACCGATCAGAAGCAATCCGATTTTTGTCTTGCCTATTATATTCCGTTGTTTAACTCTTCTCTTGTCGGTCGATTGATGATTTACCAGGGGTTGCCAAAGACAATCGAAAAATGGATTGTTTTTGTCTATTCTATTGCTGTGTGTGTGTGTGCGGAGGGGGGGGGGGTCGCGACAGAGTGGGGGATTTTAAAAAGGGGTCGCCGAGCTTAAAGGTTTGAGAAACGCTGCTGTACGTCATTCTAAGTTTTGAAGGATGGGGTCCTGTGGAGTCCACAGTGTATTAACACTTCAGAATACTCAAAATAATGATAAATCAATTTCTTATCATTACCCCAAAAAAAAAAAAACAATGTCGAAAGCACAAAGACACTGATAAAGACTTCACCATGGTCCAAAGAGGTATGCTTGTTGCTTCATTAGTAGATGCACATTTATTCTACGGATGTCTATGAAACAATTGACGCCAATTGCGCCGAACGTGTCGAGAAGTCACAAAGCGTCTTTCGAATACGATAAATAGAAATTGGTCGCCAATTGCCGCGAGGCTTAAAAAGCGCATAATCATTAAATAACTATTAACTCTAAAATTGAACTCTTTTAGGTTCATCTGTGACGATTTTCAGTGTTTAGCCCCCCCCCCCCCCCCGAGGTTGACTTCTTCTGTTCTCAGCCTCTACTATATTGTATCTTTACAAATACTTATCTACTCAACAAAGAAACAGAACACACCATGGGGGCATAATTTACTGAGGTGGAGAACACTCTCTATTGCGTAATGCAGTATCTAATAAACTGTATCATTTACTATCATTCAACACAGAAGGCGTTGCCTTTAAACTTTTTTTTTTGTAAAGGGAAATTCCAAAGACGTCACCGCTTAAATAGAAAAGCTCGGAAATTCCACAAAATACTAAAATAAAGCAGTCTAGAATTTACGCTAAACTTGCAAAAATAATCAGTTGATTTAGGAATAAAAAACTAAGTTGCTAGCAGCTATTTAAGGCAGAAAAGTAGGTTACTTAGTGTTAATGCTGTGTATAGATTAGTGTTAATGTTGTGTATAGATCTGCATCACTTCAAGATGAAACTCTTTTTCTGTGACATTGTGAAGACATGAAGTCGCAGTCACATTAATACCAACAGATGAGTGATCAGACAAGAGAGTGTTGGACCAGGCCACATGGCAGAATAAGGCAGATACACACATTGCGATGAGCTCATTTCCGCCCTTGTGATATAATTGTCAGGACAGGACTTAGACTTGATAAGGCCCAAATCTGTTTCACATAAGGGGATGATAGAGCCCTTTATAAATCTAGTGACAAAAGCAATTTTCGAATAAAGGGCTAAACTGTTATAAAATTAACAAAGTTATATATAATGAAATAATACATCTTTAATTTAAAATTACTATTACTCATAATTAACTCAGACTTTCTTTTTTAGATGGGGGACTACTATAAAGTTGGGACCCAATCTTTAGCTTGTTTGCATACATGTAAATCCTGCATCAGTAACTCTTTCATTGGTCTCCTGCTAAACGTTCACCACTGAAACAAATGATCTAAACTTCATCGTCCCAATTGATCGCAAGATCTGAAAGGGGCACTTTACGTTTTAGCCACACGAGGTCCTGGTAGAAGAATAGTTTCATCCAAGATCTACAAATGAGAGATAGCGTAGAATTTATGTTCCTCTTCCGTGTTCCTCTTCTGTGTTCCTCTTCTTTGATCCTCTTCTGTGTTCCTCTTCTAGATCAACCCATCCAGCTAACACAATTGTAATTTGATATTTTACAAAAGGTGAAAGAACGATACTTTTGCACTATCTTCAATATTGCTTATTTTTTAAAAAATAAGTCGCCCTATAAGCAATTTGGGTTTCTCCAAGAGGCTAAAAATGCCTGACACGGATTTCTGTTTGGAGCTCAATCCTCCTCGCTTGTACTACATTAACAGTAAACAAATGTCCCGAGAAACACAATATATATATATAGACCGGTGGTTAAAATCTCATGTCACTCTGACATAATCCAGTTGAACACAGCAGAAACCGATGCCCGTTGACTTTACATCAGACAAGATTTATTGAGCCATTTGGACTAGGACCATCAGTTAACACCGTCAAAATCTCAGTTTAATTATTTCTTTACAAAAACAAAAACAGCATGCAACGAAACAAAAACAAATCGAAGTAAATCTCGTGGTTTACGTGATCCCTTACACCTGTCTTCTTTCATCAAACTCGAGAACCTCGTGTAAGTGTTTCAAGACACTGCTGTCTCGCTTGTCTCGTCTTATAATAGTGCGGAAAGCGTTTCCCCAATTTCTTGTAGTGATAGTAAATCTACCCATTAAAAGAATGTCAGCCGTGTGCGCGGCGACTTGAGAGGCTGGTTGGTGTGGGATCAAGTCTCGGCACCGTCGTCTGCTTGGCTGAATAGAAAGGAAATTAAAATGTTGAGACATGTTGGGAACCTGTGTGTGTGTGTGTGTGTGTGTGTGTGTTTTGTTTGTTCATGTTAGCGATGACGTCAATTTGAAGCTTCCCTGTGCATCTCTCGGTTTTGTGTGTAGTCTAAAAAAAAGAAATATGAATTGCAAACTTCATGGATTTACCCAAATTCTACAAATTCATTTTAATATATAGTGGCCACGTGACAAACGAGTATATTAATAGAAGGGGAGCACTTTCGCCTTTCCCCCACCAATATTACACAAAGGTTGACCTCTCCGAATATAAACGCCTTACTGTTTCAAAGGGACATATTGTGTTCAGAGTGCAATTCAGAATTGGTCTAAAGTGTCTACCATAAATATTGAAAACCTGTCTAATACATCATTCAATCGCTAATGTTTTACTTCGAATTATTACGATTAATCTTTATTATATTTGTATAATGCCACTACCTCATGTAGGTATCAGAAGATCTCATCAACTATCTTACGGATTCGCATGAAATTTCGTGCACATTTACCCCTCAAGTGCTTGCTAGGAAATGGCTTTGACAGATTCGCAACCTGACCACCACAATAGTATTTTATTTTTCGGCGATTCCGAAAAAGCCGAGCATTAAAAAAATAGCCCTGAAATTCCGTAATTTTAATATCTTTACGTCATTTCCGCTTCTTTTTAGACGCGGTGTAAATAAAAAAATAAACCTTAATAGCATAAAAAAGATGGATCTACAGATCAATTTTTTTTAGAGAGAAAATGAAAGATAGTAAGAGAGCAAGGAATGACACTTTGTGGCCTTTTGGTTATCTACATTTAAAAGGAGTTAAATAAACGATAATAATTACAAACCTAAACTAATACATGTATTTCCTTTTATTTAGAGGACTCAATGCCATAAAAAGAAACTAAACACCCTATACTCTCTGCATTTTCTTTCTGTGCCTCTTGTTTCTTTCTCTCGCTCTTTTCTTTTCTGTTTCTTTTCTATCTCTTCTTTTCCTGTCATATTTTTTTCTTGTTCTTTTTTTTGTACAAAGCTTATATCAACTAACTCCGTCTGTTTGTCTGTCTGTCTGTCTGTCTGTCTCTAACAAACTTTGTACACATTATTTCTGCCACTTCCTATTTCGAATCAAGTTGGAATTTCACACACTTATTCATTGTCTGTAACAAAATTTGAATTAATTCAAAAGTATTTAAGAAATTAATAAATGACATCACTGACATATAACAGCTGAACACATGAGCGGACCAATAACAACCAAACAGTAAACTTCCGTTTTACCCCATGTGACCTCGCCCATCCACCAGCCCGACACCCCAACCACCCCCCTTACAGAGCTATTTCAGATTTGAACTACAGCTATTCGAGTTCAGCACCTTGGGTTCGTGCCGTTAATTTAGTTAATTAGTCAGATACGGGTCGCCTGGCTTCCTCCACCCCCCCTACCACCGACAACAGGTTGAGCCCGGTGCATGGTCTTCAGACGGGTTGAGGCCACAGCAGTTATTTTTTATGACAACAAATTAAGGGCGGGAAGCTGGTGAGACGGAGCCCACTGTGCTCCGCCACTTCTTTTTTTCAGGATTATTACAGCTGGCAAGTCTTACAGTCCCCTTGGTTTGATTTGTATTTTACATCTTTATCACTCTCTCTCTCTCTCTCTCTCTCTCTCTCTCTCTTTTACCCTTTCGTTGTTTCTTTATCTTCTCATTTCTTCTTTCTCTTCCTCTCATGTCTCTTCCTCTCCGTTTCCTTTATCACCGATATCATCGCCCACCCTTTCTTTTCGTTCCATCTCTTCTAGCTTTTGTTTCTTATTTAATTTCGATTTTTAAAATTATTTTTTTAAACTGTTGACTACAGACTTATTCACACTTGATTGAACTTTCTAAGAGTCAGACTGCAGACTTATTCACACTTGACTGAACTTTCTAAGAGTCAGACTGCAGGCCTATTCACACTTGACAGAACTTTCTAAGAGGCAGGCTCAGACCTATTCACACTTGACAGAACTTTCTAAGAGGCAGACTGCAGGCCTATTCACACTTGACAGAACTTTCTAAGAGGCA
>JADKLZ010000104.1:13585924-13600673 GCA_021533235.1 Biomphalaria straminea
TTCACTGTCGCCGCCTATGTCTTCACTTTCCTTCAAGGTTCACTGTCTCCACCTATGTCTTCACTTTCCTACAAGGTTCACTGTCGCTCCTCATGAACCCTCTAACACCTCTACCACATGTTTAAGTCTGTGCCGCTATCTTGTAATTGTCTCTTGTCTCTTTTATAAACGTCTTCCACGTCAAGGAATGACCCTAGTTGACCGTTGGGATGAAACAGGCTAGTTTTAATCTTCACCCCAATTATCGCAGAGCCATTCATTTAAGCTCGACTTCTGTACCGAGAGGTCTTGAGTTCAAACCTCGGTGAAGACTGGAATTAGGACACGCTTGTGTACACCCAACTCAAATCTGTACCTGACATTAGTCAGCCAGTAAAGGCAGTTGGTCATTGTGCTGGCCACAGGTCACCCACGTTAACCGTTGGCTATAGAAACAGAGGTTTAAAAGAGTTAGCAAGGTAGTTAAGCAAGAAAGTGGTTTAGGGCTTCACTATTAGGGTTAGGGTTAGCAGACACACACAAATATCCAAAGGAAGACAAAGACTAACAAAAGAGAACAAATAAGAGGGTAGAAAAAAAAAAACAACAGAAGATATGGATTGAATTCAAGCGCTACATAATCTACCAAGGTGTATAATAGAGTGATAGCCGGACAATATATCATAGTTCAAGTCAATGCCGACGTCAAGTAAACCTTTTTTATAAAAGTAACACTTTAAAAAACTGGGCTTAGAAAAAGAGATCAACTTAGGACATTGACATAGATATTTTGTCCAACACACACATTTCAAATGTGTAAAAATTAGAAAAGTAGTTAAAGGTTGTTTTTTTTTTTTGTTAAATCTTAGACCTGGCCTGTTTCTTATTGAATGAAAATAATAAATGCCAGAAGACATGAAAGAATGACGAGGCAAAGTATAAATTACTTCTGACAGTTCTAGAGAGTTCAAATAGACCGTTTTATGTCTACCAATGATTGCAGACGACAGTTTTGTGACAGAGCAACAGGGGCGGTAATCGCGGTATTAGTGGTGGTAAATCCAAGGGAGCTAACTAACTAAGAAGCGTTGATTACCCTTTTTTAGATTTCCGCTTTTTCGTTGAAACTTCACACAGTTTTTTTTAAGTCAGTCATATAATCAAAGACTAGTTCTGAAACAAAATTTAAAAGTAAACTGTTACAATATTTTACAAAACTTTTTTGTAGATACAAATGTATCTGCATATATCTTCCAGTCTATCAATATATCTAAATCTCCCTAGTCATCCATTACTCTCTCACTCTCCGTATGTCTTTCTACGTGTGAAAGTAAAAAGCCACATAAATGTAAAACGCATCAGGCTGACGAAAAAAAAACATTCCCAGAAGGCAAAGTATCTCAAAAGAAAAAGACGGAACGAATTGTATGTAATGCACAATAACAAAGAAGAAGGGTCTTCCTGAGTGGACTCAGATAACTTTGGTAACACACTATATACATCGAATGATTCGGCGTCTGTGATATGAAAAAAAATAAAAGGAAAGTTTCCCCTTCAGACCTTGCGATCTATGGGGCAGATGATGTTAAGGCCATCTGTTTCTTTGGCCAACGGTTAACGAGCAGGGTGTTATGTGGCCAACACAACGACCAACCGCCTTTACTTTTCCCAACTAAAGTCAGGTACCCATTAGAGTTGGGTTGACTCAAGGGCACCCTAAAAAACCCGAAATTCAAAATCCCAGTCTTCACCGGGATTCGAATCCAGGACCTCAGGTTCGGAAGCCAAGTGCTTAACCATCCGATCACCGCCCCCCACCCCTTGTGTTATGAAAGGCATAGAGCAAAGTCTGTTTAAAAAAACAACTAAAATATCAATTCTTGTCGACAGAAATCAATATCGTCGATGACAAAATGGCATTTAATTAGTTTTAACTACTTATTGGAAAAGTATTGTGACTCTTGTCGAGAATGAAAGTCATTGAAAGTTAAATCTAGGAATCCGTATCTACCACAAGCCCACGCTACGTTCATATTAAGTCCACGCTACGTTCATATTAATTCCATGCTACGTTCATATTAAGTCCACGCTACGTTCATATTTATTCCATGCTACGTTCATATTGAGTCCATGCTACGTTCATATTAAGTCCATGCTACGTTCATATTAAGTCCACGCTACGTTTATATTAAGTCCATGCTACGTTCATATTAAGTCCATGCTACGTTCATATTTAGTCCATGCAACGTTCTTATTAAGTCCATTCTACAAATCCATGCTACATCCGTGCAACAGGTTTTGCCGATCTTGCACACAATTCATTGACTTCAAAGATGAATTGAGCACATTGTGAGACACAACTACTGATCCAAGTTTATTCCAGAAACTTTCCTAGAACTACGTTGCAGTAAAAAGTGAAGAAAATGCTCGACCTTTTTTCTTGACAAGTTCATTTGCCTTTTCACCCGAGGAGTGGAAAATGTTGGTTGCTTGCAATAGGTACGCCAATTCTTTCATTTAAGGGTCAAGGGTGAAGAAAATAAAACAAAACAGTTGTTGAATTAATCCGCCAAAGTTCCGACAAGGGAACAGATAAGCAAGTTCCTTGGCAGCCTCTTTGTTCTTTTAGGTAGTGAAGATGGCCATTAAATAAAACCTCAAATAAAGATGATAAAAAAAAAGAGTAGAAGGTACTTTTTTTAAAAAATCCGGTTCTAAAATTTTTAGCCGGCAACGGAAAAGGCGATCAAGACTCTTCCCCATTTTCGATATTTAGACCAGTCCGCCTGCTTTAAACACCTTGAACGAATTATAATTTGTACACGGCCCCGTACACTTTGTACATTTTTAGAGACGATTACAAACAAAACGTGGATTGTTCTATCTGGCTAGTTCCGGTAGACATTAAAGACATTGTTCTTTTCTATCTGGCTAGTTCCGGTCGAGTCTTAGCCGAGATATTAGCTAGAAGATAAAATGCCGTTTCTAGGTGTATAAAAAGATTGTATTTGTAGTGGTTTGTTTTTCTTTCAAATGTATTATTGTTTACGTGAATATGACGTCTGGGCTGGTTAAGCTTGTTGTTTTTATTAAATCTGGATTGTTTAAAAGGTCTGGTAGTGTATATATGTAAATTTTAGTGTATATACCAGTGGGAATGCGAGAGATGGAGATGAAAAGATAGAGAGGGCGTCAACGAGAGAGAGAAAAAGAGAGAGAGAGAGAACGAAATAGAGAAAAAGAGAAAGAGAGAGAAAGAGAGACAGAGAGAAGAGAGAGAAAGAGGGAGAGAAAACGAATGAGAGAGAGAAAAAAGAGAGAGAAAGATGGAGAGAGAGAAAGAGAGAGAGAGAGGAGAGAGAGAGAAAAAGAGAGAGAGAGGAGAGAGAGAGAGAGAAAGAGAGAGACAGACAGAGAGGAGAGAAAGAGACAGAGAGAGAGAAAGAGAGGAGAAAAAAGAGTTGAAGATAGACAAGGAGACAGACACAATGACAGAAAGACAAGGGCGGGGAAACAGTGAGGGTAAGGGGGGACATTGAAAGAGAGAAACAGAGTTAATGAGAGACAGAAATAGTAAAACAGAGAGAGAGAGAGAAAGAGAGAGAGAGAGAAACAATGGATCAGTGTAAAAGAAGGAGAGAAAAGACAGAGAGAAATGAAAACTATCTACAGTAAGATTGATATCTGAAGTTTACAGAATTAAAGTCGAAGTAGATCTCCTCTTTTTAGTTGAATTAATCCGCCAAAGTTCCGACAAGGGAACAGGTAAGCTGCAGACCTAAACTGTAAAATATGGCGAACTAGTCGTGCGGTACGCGCGCTGGACTGTCGTTCGGTTGTCTCGATGTTCTAGGGTTCATACCCTGCCCGCTGCCAACCCCGTCGTCCTGCGGGAGGTTTGGACTAGGAAGTAGATTACCTTCAACTCTGAATGAACATCCGAATATTTGACAAACAAGTCCGAATAAAAACAGTTCTATTTTGTTTACAAAAAAAATGTCGAAAAAAAATCAAAAAAAATAAGCGGAAATATTTTTCACTAAGAGTTACAGAGTTAGATCTATCAGCTTTGGTCTCTGTACCATTGCAAAATTTCAGGGATCTTTCTGCTCTTGGGGATGTTAAAGATTTTCTCTGACAATGTCAAGGTCGCTAAATTGCACTTCCTTGTTGCCAACTAAAATACAAAGAACTGGACTGTGATTCGAACACTATCTCAATGCGTGACGCTGTTCTTCGTATCAACTCTCTTTTAATACCACTAGTTACGCATTTATTTTTAAATTAGCTTTAAATCATACAGTGAAAGTCTAATGCTTTCTCTATAGTGATAGCATATTTAAATCATACAGTGAAAGTCTAATGCTTTCTCTATAGTGATAGCATATTTTGCTAAACGCAGAAGAGCGAGGTCATTTGATTCAGCAGTGTTAAAAAGTGAAAAAAAAATATTTTAAAAAAAACCTAGCTTATCAACAAAAACCTAGCTTATCTACAAAAACCTAGCTTATCTACAAAAACCTAGTTTATCTACAAATACCTAGCTTTTCAACAAAAACCAAGTTTATCTACAAAAACCTAGCTTATCTACACTTCCTATATTTTGTACAGCGGATATACCAAAAACCTAGCTATTTATAGCTCTTCATCATTGGCCTCCTTCAGTCGTAGAACGACTATGGTTCATCTCGCACACTTCCTCGTGTGGCTGTGGAGCCCTATTTTGGAGAGAAAATGATCTTCGCATTCTTGAAAGATCTGTCTATTTTTTTTATTGGATTGTTCTTACTTTTAGGAGTCATTCTGTTTATAAGGAGTATGGATTAAAATGTTAACATCGAACCGCGGAGTTTTTTTTTTAAAGTCTCAGTGAACAAATTTCAAGATGTTTTATCTTCTATTAAATGACAAAAACACACAACACACAGATGCTACTCACGTACACAAACACACACACAATTCTGCAAACAATCCTGGCCTCTCAGACTCCACTTGACAAAAAGCACATTATGTAACACCAAGGCGTCAGCTGCGACCAGAAACAAACACTAGAGTTCATAGAATTACCGGGCCGATAAGGAGAGTCTCTGGAATGCTCATGAGAAATTGTACCTGGGGGGAATCTAGGAAGTAGACAATCCGATGAGTGAAAAAAATAACATAATGGTACCATTTACATTCTTAGCTTCAAATACCTAATCATATCACATCATATCATATCTATGTATCTATCTATGTATCTATCTGTCTGTCTGTCTGTCTGTCTATCTATCTATCTATCTAACTATTGACAAAAAAAAAAAACAAATCGCGACAGACGCACCAAAATCCTAACCACAAACAAAAACACAATCTGTTCTCCATTGATGAAGGCACCATTTCCCCCGAACGTCAACAGAGATACAAAGAGCCTCACAGGGCGGAGGCTGCTGTCAGAGGCAGAGATAACCACAAACAATAGCTAGGCCTAAATACAAAATATAGAAACAATGGAGTCCGAAGATGAGATAAATGCTTGTATTTCAGGGCAGAAGAAAGTAACATTGAGAGGAACATATTTATAATGAGCACAATTACAGAAAATGAAGGCTTTTTTTAAAGACTTTCTGGGTCATCGGGTTTAGGTCAGTTCTATGTCATCATGAACTGATGTACATTATGACAGACTTCAAGTATCAAGTCACACTATAGGATTAAACTAAAGAATTATAATGAGCTTTTGAGTTGCAAGGAATGTCCGATATTGGAGAGTGACCTATGGGACAGATGAAATTAAGGTCATCTTTTTTTTTGGCCAACGGTTAACGAGCAGGGTGTTATGTGCCTAGCACAACGACCAACCGCCTTTACTTTCCCCCAACTAAAGTCAGGTAGCCTACCCATCCCATTAGAGTTGGGTGGAGTCAAGGACGCCCTAAAAATCCTGAAATTCAAAATCCCAGTCTTCACGGGATTCAAACCCAGGACCTCAGGTTCGGAAGTCAAACGCTTAACCCTTCGACCACCGCGCAGTTGCAGTTCATAAATAGTTTTTTGGTATATCCGTTGTACAGAATACGGAAGTATTAATATGCAAAATAGCCAGTACTGGATTTATTTCAAACAACAAAAGCTATAGCTAGGAGCCCCCACTTGGTTAGGGGCCACTCCGACACAATACCAATGATATCTACAATGAGATTGAAGAAAGAGGAAATGAAAAAAAAATGTCCTAACGTTTATTACAAGGACGCCCATATCCAAAACAAAAAGCTCAGAGTCTTATCAAGTCTAAATCCGGACCTGCAAGTAACATAACAACTTTTGTTGTTATTGGCAACAGGGATCTTTCAATATGGCGTCTTTCATATTATTTATTGTTTTTATTCATTTAAAAGTCTCTCACAAACCTTCTTCACTTCTTTCGCTATTCCATATCGACCATGATATCGACATATCATATTTCTTTATATCGCTTTCTTTTTCTCTCGCACTGACTTTGATTAAAATCGTAAACTGGATCTCTATATCGTATTGTAAGCAAAGAGTAGACTGCTGTCAATAACCACTTTAACCGATCATGTAAAAAGTTTATAATTGTAAAAGTTAAAAACAGGGGGGTGGGGTAAATACTAGAAAATATGAACAATTGTTGCATTTCTCAGTTTAAAAAGTAACTCGCACTCTAAATGAGTGAATGCTTGTATTGTTACTCTATCAGTTAGAAGGGTTAGACAATCAGTAAGAGACACAAAGATTACAGTAACACAAATATGTTTTCCATAAGCTTGAAAAGAATATTAAAGATAACAATTTACATAGGCAAGTTGCCAAATTTACTTTCTCTATAAATGCAAAGGGATTACGATACGCGAAGGACGAAGTAATTGAAAAACAACTACAACAACTAGAGACAATGTTTTCAACATTTTAAATATGGATCCTTAAGGAACACATTTTTATATACAATCATAGATTCCAAGATAAAAAGCCCTGTGCAATTTCTTTTTTCATTTGTGTTAATCAATTTAAAATAAAAGTAGTAAAAGTAAAGTCCACCTTTCAGACCTTGTGATCTTTGGGGCACATAATGTACAGGTCATCTGTTTCTCTGGTCAACGGTTAACGAGGGTGACATGTGGCCAGCACAACAACCAACCGCCTTTACTTTTCCCCAACTAATGACTGACTCAGAGGCCCAAAGATCCCGAAATTAAAAATCCCAATATTGACAAGGATTCGAACCCGGGACCCGGTCGGAAAAGCTGAAAAATATACTGGTATGACAAAGTAGATAAACCAAACTATGGGAGATGAGTTGGCAGAAAAATATAGAGGTGCAGATCTTACTGAGGAAGTGGAGATGGATTGGTCACACCCTAACTGGGCATCCCTTTCTAAATAAAAGTATTCTACTCTATTTTTTTTAAACGTCTACGTGTCACGTGATTAAACGTGTCGAAGATCGCCAATTCCAAGAAAATTTGTTTTGTTAGACTTGTTTTCGGATGCGTATGCTCAATGCTAAAAATAGCTCACAAAATCCAAAGGGAGCTAAAAGGAACGCAGATTTCGTAATAAACAGAAACCATATATTTCGATAGTCATAATTACTCTAAGGTACATATAACACATGCCAAATGTTGAAATTCGGAGTCATGTGTTTATTAAACTTCATTTTAACATTAATGTCTATTTTTTTTTTAAATTATACAATTGACCAGATCTTTTGGACTACACACTATTAATACAATATTTGACGTCTGCATTGATATTTGTTATAAGACTCATGTCTAGAAGTGGATATCTGTAATAATGTAGCTATTACCAGTGTCACACACACGCACTCTAAGAACAATGCGCCTAAGGTGAATGCCCCTAAAGAGCTGACTCTGTTTTATATTGTATTTGTCGCTATTAAATTTTGGATCACTGGTTTTGGGGAACAGAAATCGTACAAAAAAATGTTTCTTATTTATGAAACAACAAAACAGTTGCCCTAAATAGATAGGAGCCTGTGTACGATGCGATAGCACCAATATTTATATCGCTAACTTCTGTCTATTGACCCTTGCGAGACCACCTGTCGCTGGTAGATATTGCGACCTATTGGTATCACCTCGCTATCAAGACCCATTGAAATGGCAGGGTTTTGGCTACATCCTAATTTACGTCACGAGAGCTTGCGTCGTTAGCAGGAACGTTTCCCATGACCTGCGTCACTGGTTCTAAAACTACTAACACACGAAGCAGGAGCTCAAACTGGTCGGGTGTTTAGAAAGAGGGTGTGAGTGTGCAATGGTAGGCCTAATTGAGGAACTAAATTTAAATCAAGAATGCTCGAGTTGTTTTTTTTTGTCCACATAATGGGTAGCTGAGAAATCACTGCAGATCTATCAGTTAATGTCAAACAAAGCAACAACAAAAGAAAAGTACAGACTATCATCAACAGGTGCCTGAGAAATAGCCTAAAATATCTTAAAAATACACGGGTACGACAAAGTAAAATACACCAAACTATGGGAGATGAGTTGGCAGGAAAATATAGAGGTGCAGATCTTACTGAGGAAGTGGAGTTGGATTGGTCACACCCTTAGAAAAAGATACCAACAAAAGAGCTAGGCAGGCCTTAGAGGGGAAACCACAGGGAACAAGACGTAGAAAAAGACCAAAAAGAACATGGCAACCCAGTAAACTAGATAAGGCCGAGAGAACCGGAAAGAGCTGGAAAGCCATCTAAAAACTAGAAATAGACCGTGGAGAGTGGCGTGTTGTTACTGAGGCCCTATGTTCCAAAATTGGATACTGCAGCGCTAAAAAAAACATAGTTTATCTGTATCCACACTTTTCTTTAATACGCCGGATACACCAAAAGCTATTTATAGTTTTCCCGCCAGGTATTAAAAATCCCTATAAGGTTACATTATTTTCCATATCCGACATCCCAGAAGCCTCTCTAGCAGCAGCTGTTGTCTACGCTTGTATATTGAATGACATATGGAAAGGCGGATACTTGCAATGAATTTGGTGACGGAATCATGATAAAATTAGTTTTGGTTTGGCATTGTTACAAGTTTGAACATCTACACATCACAAAGTGTGCACAGTAGACCAATGTTGTAAGACACACTGGGTTTAGTTAGCGTCGCTTTCTTAAGGACTCGCACTTGGCTAACCTCTACCCGAGTTGAGCTTTATCTCAGAATACCGAGCCGGGTAGCCAAAGACAAGTGAATTCCTGCCCTCATTCTGAACCACTTCACTTGTCAAGTGCCTGGAGGTGATCGGCCATTTTTCGACTGCCATGTCACACTCGTAGCCATAGAGAGTGACTTCCCGCTGTAGGTGGCGTCACTGTAGAAGTCGAGACCAATAGAACGTACCTGTTAAAATTCTAATAATAATATCGTCTGCTGCCTTTGATGACGTCATTGCACAAATAACTTTAAAAAAATAAACTTGCGCTGAGCATAATTAGTGATATTGAGAGAGACAGACAGAGAGAGAGAGAGAGAGAGAGAGAGAAATATCAAAAGAAAGAGAGAGATAAAGATAGGGAGAAAAGATAAGAGAGACTGGTGGAAATTAGAAATCAAAGTATCTACCAAAGATTGGTCTGTAAGTGTCCCCAAGAGAAGAGCCTACCGCATGCTATTGCCAATGGAATATGACTATAGCTACTGAACAATGCGGAAGAATACATTTGTGTAAGTAAGCAGTTAGTGTTAATGGTGTTTAAACTCATGAGTAAAACTTGTAAATGGACACTAACTTTGTGTGCGTCCAGTGACTGTGAATGAGATTGAGTGTGTGTGTGTGAATGCGCGCGTTTCAAAAAAAGGGAGCTAATTTGTTTTAAAGACTTAACTAGCTCTTGTTCATAAAAAGGTTGTCTTTGATGACTTCTCACCGGAAGCACTCAATGATTATGCGAAGTGACTGAACGCCCTTAGACTACCTACATCTACTGAGCCTCCATCGGTAGAGTAGACCGAGGCCTAATTTGAATGGACTACCAAGGGTTTATGCTCTACAAGAGGATTTGCTTTCAAGAGAGAAAAAAAAAGAGGGAGGGTGGGAGTAATTGGCTCCTTAGAGGTGGACTAAGAGAATGTGTAATGAAGGGGGGGGTAGGTTGGAAGGGTAATAACCTTCTTACCTCCCCCCCCCCCCCAACTTTTCCATCCATCCATCACAGGGCAATCCTATTTCCAAACACAAGCACTTAAGTGGACTTATCTTCAGTCATGCCTCATTGATTTCTCTACCATCACATGGGGATGCTACCCGGCTTGGATGTTAGCAATATTGCACAAGTTTCAATGGGTCTTGTTTTTTTTTCACCGGAAATACCCCCAACTAGTCAGGACAGAAAGAAAACACGTGACAAAGTGAACTATCCGTGTAGAATTTGTAGTATTTTAGCGGGCCTTGGGGGGGGGGGTATCGATATAGCACTTAACAAAATATATACGTTTTTCAACAAACTTTTTTGATTTATAGATAATACTAGTCGACCGGCGGCACAACATACGCCGCTATTTTGCAGGGCAGGCCTTAGGCTTATGCGACCGCAGTGGGTCCCGCACTTTCTTTGGACCCGTGCTAATTTTTAGGTGTATAAATTATTAAATTAAACCATTTTATAACATATAACAGATTTTCGCGGCCTCTTGATTTACCAGGAGCCCTTGGAAGGAAATCTCCTGAAATTGCAAAATATAGGCCTACGAAAAAGTCCTGGAAATCTCCGGAAATTATTAAAATCTTTTGTAAAGTAAAAGTAAAGTAAAAAAAATAATCGGGAAGAGAATTATGCTATTTTGTGAATGAAAATAGTGCGGATTTGGATACACCATTTTCCATTCACACCATGCTGCGCCTTGGGATCTTTCCTATTTACTTGTTGCTTGTTGGCTGAACTTTTGTCGACTTTGAGAATTATATATATAGATATGTAGGCCTATATACAAATATTATCAAAAATTCTTCGTTATTTCTGACGGTTTAATAAAGAAACATCTTGTTTGGGAAACGTGCTCTCCTACTTTAGAGATTGTTTACTTATTTTTTTTAGATGTCATCAGAATGGAAGATGATTACATCGTAGCCCAAACCTCCCGCAGACCGGTCGGGGATGGCGGCGTGCAGGGTCGAACCCGGGACCATCGAGTCCTGAATGCATACCGCATGACCAAGCAGCTACATGATATATAGGCCTATTTAATAGGATTACGTATTTTAAAATTGACTTTTAGTTTGTTGTTGTTGTTTTAGTGCATTAGGTATAGCATTTGTTATAGCATAGGCTGTATAATAAAGTTTTCTTGTTTTCGTTGTCTTTGGGCCTTATCACGCATAAAACTTGTTTGCACTATTCTGTGCTCTGATAGTCAAAACCAGGCTATTCTTTTTTAATAGCTTTCAAACTCTGATTGTATTTTTGTGTTAGAGCTAACAGAGATGTGAAAAGTAGATCTATATTTACATTGTTAGGTACGGATAGAATTTCACGCCGGGAGAACAGGCTGCATCAACAAACCATACATCATACAGCTCCATCAAAAGCTTACTTTTTCGTTTTTTTTTTTTGTTTTGTTTTCTGGAATTCCCCGTACGTCATTTTGTAATGACCGGGTGTACAGTGATGCATTGTGGGAAGGGAACAAACGTTGGCAGTCTTTCACTCTCCCCTCTCTTTACTCAATCCACGACGCCAAGGCTGTGTCAACGGTTTTAATTTATTTAGAATTATCAAACGTAAGCAGCTGGTATGAACTAATAAAGAGTATATACTTAAAAAAAGTATTTCAATCTCTTCCTCTGAAGTTCCAATGCTGGATTAACCTATAGGCAGCACAAGGTAGAGTTTATAGGACTTCCACTTGCCTGATGTCTCTCAAATATTGTTTCGAAGAAAAAAGCGAAGGTATAAAATTACCATATGTTGATTACAAGGGGCCCCATATCTTAAATAGCTTAGGCCCTTATCAAGTAAAATCCGGCACTGCTCTGAACGCTTGATTCCCCCCCCCCCCCTTCCATTTCTCATCTCGTGATTGTTTTGTCGACATTGCCATCTATAGGCTTAAATGAATGTATGCCACATGCTTACAAAATCTTATCCATAGTAGGCCTACAAGTAGAACATGTAGAATGTAGTATTGTAGATGATGGTCTGGAGACAAAGTCGACCTGTGATGATTAAACAAAAGGGCAAGACAAGACTAGGAATGGCGCTTAAACAGAAACTCCGACGCTAAAAACATGGGAGATTTTTAATTCATTGAGGTAAATCTATAAATAGCAACTTTTGTGGTGTACAGAAGAAAGGAAAAGTTGATAAACTTAGTTTTAAAAAAGTTTTCAATCACTTAGACTGGACATAGCAAACTTTTAACACTACACAAAAATGTCGTGAAATTTTTTTTAACTGAAGCAAGGTGTTGTTTTGTAAAGTAGTTATTAAAAGTTGTATTTTTTTAACCCTAAGCTATGGAATTTGCCATCATTTGGGAGCCCGAGGGGGGTGGGGCTTGACCTCCATGGAAGCCCCTACATTTTGTGTGATTTTTAATATTTATTGTAAACACTCATTTGGGGCGCTCCTCAAGTGTGAACCCGGGGGGGGGGATTTTTTAAATATTCTCCCCATCTGTATTATTTTGCAGTTTTTAGATTCATAATCTAGAAAAGACTAGGTATCAATCTATTTAAATGTACATAAGATATTAAAGTCAAAAGGCCAAAATTATTTCGATCCAGGATTTTCGAGACATCATCTCAATGGGAGGTCTGTAAATATAAAGTTCTCTCGCTATTTTGTTTTCCCTTTTGGGCCTTCCTGGTCTCAGAATCAAAATGGCTACATATGACGCAGATTCTGTTGGATGCACTCATAAACTGTAACTTAAAAAAAGCGCCACGTTTAAATGTTTAGCTTGTGTAGCAACTTATTAAAAAAGAATTAGGCATTTTCTTAATTAATGATAGACTAGTCTCATATACAATTTCATTTAACTCTTGTACACCTGACATTTTTAAAACAAAAAGCAAATAGGAACACACACACACACAAAATCAGTTCTTGGCAGTAGACGATATGAGACTTGTTCCCGTCTTAATGTATTGTGCCTTAGTTTACAGACACGACTATTTACCTGTATGTATACTTTGATATATGAAAATATCAGAACTAATCTTCCCTCGCCTTTAGAGTTGTTTTCTTTCTTACAGGATCTCTCTTTCTCTTTCTCTCTCTCCCTCTCTCTCTCTCTCTCTCTCTCTCTCTCTCTCTGTGTGTGTACAGCCTTCATTACGAATCAATGTAACAGTCTCTATCGTTTGAAAGTATTACACTGAACTACAACATTGTTGAAATAAAGAGTAGCACTAGAAGAGAGATCGAAGAGAAGACATACTTGGAAGCAAGCAAAACAGTCAAAACAACTATTTTTAAAAAGCTTATTTGAGGGAAATAAAATTCACATTTACAGCCATATATCTCAATACTGTAAGTTTTATTGCCCCTTTTCTATGTAAAGCAATGAATTAATTACCAATAAATAATTAATTGTTTGTTTTATTTTTCCCCATTGATTCATGTTTTGTTAGGGACAATGGATAATTGTGCAAAGTTTCAACTTGATCCGAGAATGGGAAGTGGTGGTTGTACCAGACAGGAAGACAAGAGTTAATATAAGCTTTGTAAGAAGTGGAGACGAAAGGACTCACAACACATACACATACATAGCACGCATGGACTACACATTGCCTACACAGACAAGCACATACATAAAGAGTATATTGATACAAGAAGAAAGAGAGTGTCGGGCGGGAGGGTGAGAATGAATGAGTTACAGAGAACATAAAAGATTCTGCTAGAGATGAAGGTGAAATTAAAACAAAATAAAAGTTTGAAAATCTCCAGAAAGAACATTGAAATAATTTAAAAAAAAAAAGATTCACCGTCCAAATAAAACAGACACTGTTTTCAACAATAAAAACGTGGAATTATGGGAAATTAACTAAATGTTAAAGACTAAAAGTCAAACAAGTTGAGTAGACAAAACACACACACACCTGACAGGTCACTTTAGAAAACTCATTCAACATTTCCACCCAGACGGTGTGTCTGCGCTAAGTACTTTACTTATGCGCTTGTGAGTATCTGTGTGTGACTTTTCGAGAGTGATTTATGTAGACCTATTCCATACTAAACAAACAGTTCGCCTCTTGTAATTGCCTAAATTTTTCCCTTCCCACCTTTCCCTGCGCCAGTACACAAAAAGTCTGAGGAAAGAATACAGGTAAAGGGGGGGGGGGAAGACGTACGTAAATAGAGCGAATGACTTGTGGTGGATGATATTGAAGCTGATACACCTTGTTATTGGTGAACAGAATCCGGCTATCGAATTGAAAGTCTTGAGATCGATTTCTGAGAGAGGGAAATAGGATGGAGATAGAGAAGAAAGAGGGAGAAAGAAAGGAGAGGGAGGGATAGACGAAGGAGAGAAGAGAGGGAGAAAAAAGAGATGGGGAGATAGAAAAGAGGAGATTAGAAAAGTGAGAAAAGAGACGAGGTAAAGAGATGGGAGTAATAGAGACAAAGTCTGACGTATATGTGCATTTAAAGTAGGGCTCTTGTTTTCACTGAAAAGTTACAAATAGTTCCTAGTTATGCAAGACCTTATGAAGTTAGATGCATTTTCTCACAAGTTTTATTTGTGGAGACCTGTGTATTGCTTCCATAATCATAACACACGCAGATTTGGAACTGCCAATAAATTTA
>JADKLZ010000104.1:13601073-13620811 GCA_021533235.1 Biomphalaria straminea
AATTATCTTCGTGACTCAAGAGTTTGGACGAGAAGAAGAAGTAAGAACAAGTAAAGGACAGATCACTCTCTTATTTCTGCGAAAAGTCAACCCATGAAAAAACAAGATGGGGGAGGGGGGGGGGAGAACAAAGATTCACACGTCGCTGTGTCGCTACGGATGGCTGCCAGGTCGTGCGGTTTGCGCGCTGGATTTTCAAACCCTGCCCGCTCCCATCCTTCTTCGTCCAGCGGGAGGTTTGGACTAAGAAGTAAACTATCTACAACATGTAAAACATTTTACAAACAAACATTTTACAAACACTAAATAGCAGCGCCGGACTTAACCATTGTGACCAAGAAGCCATGGAGAGAGAACAAGTAATCTACTATGTATATTCCCCCGTCAGTAAATAGCAGGGCCGGACTTAAGTATTGTGTGGGGCCCTATGTAAAACGGATTTCGCGGGGCCAAGTTTGGGTAGGACAATAAGTGAAATTTAAGAGTTTCTATTAGAAAATAAATTCGTCTATTCATTTTATTCATTCTTTACTACGTAGAGAATTACTTTACGAGCCTTGCGTGTAGCTAAAAAATACAGTAGGCCTATATCATAATAATTATGTTTCCTACATAGATCCGCTCAATAGCAAGAATTACCAAATGTTTCAATCTATCTTTGAGAATTGTTGACCTCAATTAATTCTTCATTAGTTTTAGGCGCGAGAAGTTTCTTTCACCTGATTACGCAATTACTGCTAATGCACAATGCCGTTTTTATTAATCGCGCGTAGGATGGGCGTTTTCCACATTGAACGACACCCCAACCCAAAATGACAATTTTTGTCTATATATTTCCATATATTTTAAGGACTTTTCGCATATTTAGCAATTTCAAGAGATTTTCAGGAGCTCCTGGTAAATCGACAGGAGGGCGCGGGAAATCAGTTTTAAGTTATAAATTTGTTTGATTTATTAATTTATACACCTTAAATTAGCGCGGGTCCTATGAAAGTGTGGGGTCCTTTGCGGTCACCTAGGTTGCAGTGGCCTAAGGCCGGCCCTGCAAAATAGCGGCGTATCGTCACAAGTTTTATATATTATTAATGGAGACCTATGTATTGCCTCCATAATCATAAGACATACGCAGATTCGGAGGTGCCGCCGGTCGACTATAAGGGTTAGGCCAGTTAGGTGTCGAACCTCGAGCCAAGCTAAGCCAGGTTCAATCGTACTTATCCTCTCAACCACACTTCCCAAAAACAAGTGACACCTATGTAAACAATTCACTATTCAAAATACGCTTGGGAGAAAGGCTTCATGATAATGTCATCTGGGAATACAGGGCAGGAAGTGAAAGTAATTCTTTTATTCCCTTACTAAAACTAGAATCTAGATATACGCATAAAGTTTGTAACGTTAGGTTTCAGAGTTTTATATCATAAATTAAAATAAAAATTATTCAGCCTGCATTATAGCCAATTATTTTTTCCTTAACAGTTTCACTATGAATAACTTTTTTCAAATGAATGGAGATAACCCTTTAAAATGCTATGTGAAAATTTAATTAGATTATTTCCCTTTAGTTTTCGCCTTTTCACCCACCCCAAATCAGCCAGCTAGTTTTTTTTTTTAATATGAAGATGGTTTTAATAACTCAGGCTCAGCTGCTAGCATTAAGTAATCAGACCAGTCAGAGTATAAATAGTTAAAAGCTTATATTAACGTACCGTAGCACATCTTAATCATATTCAGAACATTGACTCATCCACACAATCACTTTAGTATTCCATGACAGTAGAACAACCATTGCCTCCCAAGCCTTAGATTTAGGGACATCAAGTTATACAGCATGAACTGTGACGTTTTGGCAGAATAATTGTTAAATTTAAAAAATAAAAACAAAAACTCTTTTTAAAAAATAAGAAAAACAACAACTCTATGTCAAATGTTGAATAAGTTTTATTATTCTAATATTCATGTGTGAAATGAACACAAATCTTAATCTACACAAATGTAGAATACTTTGCCTGATTTTAATCTAGACAAATGCAGAACATTTTGTCGGACCTTTATCTAGACATATGTAGAATACCTTGTCTTAACTTAACATGGAGAAAAATGACAAGTGTTACATTGTTTTAAAATTACACTACGGTTTTTACTAGTTGTGATATTAGTACATTCACATCAATGGTATCACATTCAGATATGTCCAATATTAATGCACACAGTCACATAGTCTGTGTGAGACAAAGAGATAACTTTAGTTTAACATTAAGAGCAAATACCCAACCAAAAAAAAGTGAATCATCAGACAAAAATAAATAGTTTGTTTGACCAGAGTGAAGACAATGTTGGACAAATGATAAAGTCAAATGGATTTTTAAAATATCATCAAAGAGAACTATTGAATAGCAATTGTTACAAAAGTTATCAACAACCAAGTGACTGACCAGTATGTCTCATTCTAGTCACTCATTAAGTTGCAGTTATTAGATTTGATTTATTCAAATAAGAGGGAGTTGAAGTTCTAGTTTTTTGTCATAAAGTAACCAGAATGAAGTTAACACTATTATCAAAACCTAATTTAAAACAAGAATTGAAACTATTATATCAATACTTATAATCTCTTCTAGTTTTGACAAGACACTTGCTATTTTTCCTATGTTGATACCAAAAAAAATTAATTAATTACAACTTTCATCTTTGTAAGTGCCAGTACAAACATTTGTCATAGGAAATACCAATTCTAGGAATGGTTGAACAAGGATTATAATTGAAAATAATAAGTTTAAAATCTAAGCAAAAGATATTTTAATATATTTTACACAGTACAGTCTTACACAATGACATTGTTAGATAATATTTCTTTTTCTTTAAAATTTTGAAATATTGTTTGTCAAACTGAAAGCTCAGAATCGCTGACAAAATTTAATACTTCTTTTTATTATAATTTATCACTTAGAAAAGATGTGAAAATATTATTGGATTTAAAGGTAGATGAAAACATTAATCTCTAACCCCAGCCCAATCCAAGTCTGTTTTCAGAAGGAGTTTAAATAAATAAAATGGCAAGAGTATCACAAAACAATTAGAAGTTACACTGGAACACTGTGACTGACTTCTTAAGGGTCAACAGGCTGAATAAGAAATCCTAATTGCAAGAGAAGGTCTTTTTAGAAATACAACATTAAATTCGTTTCATTTTGATTGGTACATAATTTAGGTACCTCAAACAAGTGAAGTGTTACAAGTCAAAACACATTTGTGTGGCAGTGGGCAAGTTTTTCTCAGATACGAACTGGAAACCAGAGAATGTGCGGGATACAAAGCTTCTTTAGAATGGCCCATCAAGGTATTCTAATCTTCTCAGTACAGAAGTAGTTCCCTACTTTTGTATTGTAGACCTTTGAGGTAGTATCAACCTAAATGTAGACAAAACAGTTTCTATGGACTATTTGTAATTCAATTACATAGTGACCAAATTCAATAAATCTTCATTGAAATAAACATTTTTAAATATACTAAAAGTTCTGTTTAAAAAAAATAAAAAAATTAATGGATTACTTTTCATCTGCTTAATGATACTGTCTCACATCTTTCAGATGGTCACAACAGAAGTCAGTGTGCACAGACAAATATGCAGAATTAACAGACAGTGTGAATGGTCATTAAAAAAAATATCTGAAGAAAACAGACAACCAAAATAATACATAGAATGTAAAGTAATGCTTTAAAAAATAATAAGGGGGGAGTTTACAAAATAAAAATTAATGCTTTCAAACGTGAAGTGAAACTTAAGGCATGACACTGTATGGTTAGGTTGATAGATTTCCTGCAATTCAAACTGACAAAAAATGTTCTTAATGTGAGATATAAGAAATATATATGTGAATCCTTGCATGAAATTAAATTTGGTCACTGTTTGTTGAAAAACAGTACAGAAAAAAAAGGTCAGAACTACAATGCATTAGATTTACAGTTTGAAAATGTATCAAAAAAAGTTTTGGAGGGAAAATTTTAATATTCAAATATATACTTTTCTGCAATATAAATATCAATTAAAATTTGTAAAAAAAAATTCACATTAACATAAAAAAAAAGAAAATAGCTTGATTGACTTTCTGATCCATGGGCTCTTAAATCAAATTTAGAGAAATATACAGAATTTAAAGATTTTAAAGTACATCCCTGAGTTTACTACAGAGAAAAAGGATCACTATTGTGTGTTATTTTTTTTTTTTTACATTTATTTTGTGTTTTAGTTTATATTTTTATTTAGAACTGAACTGAATATCTTTCCTATATTAGACTACAGGTTAGCTCGGAGAGTCAATGAATTACATAGAAAAATGAACACAAAAAAATCTTTAAATCATATGGCATCTAACACAAATAAATATGGTATTCACTACATTAGAGTATTCAAAATCAATACAAATGTGTATTGTTTACTGGACTGAGTTATAATGTATACATAAGAAAAAACAAATCAACAAAGAAATATACAAAGACATTAAATTTATCTTCATTAAGTTAAAAATAAATAAAATGAAATGAAAATGCTGCTTTTTGAAGAATAAAATATAAACATTAATTAATTCCATTATAACCCTATAAAGAGATGAAATGCTGAGTTTTAAAGATAACAGTTTTAAAAACTGAACATATAATTACTTTGAATGAAAAATGATAAAATGTTTCATCTTTGTTAAAATTTTTACAAAGTCAATATAGTAGTTTATATCAACATTTAACTTTCTTGTTTTGTAAGAGAAAATGCAAGAGAATATCAACAGCTAGACAGGAACCCACAACATATATGCCCAAACATTACTGCTTGTACACTAACAGAAACACTCTAAATCATAAAATGTAATGCTATAGTATCAAACAAAAAACAAAACTTATTTCTGAAAACCTTTTTCCACCATGAGTCAGCACCCAAAGATAGTTAGGCTCACTAAAACAACTAAAGCAGCAGCAAAGAGTCGTATCTAAAGAAAACCTAAAAGCTTATGAAAGACATTCCAACTGGCCATAGCGATGCACACAACTAGAACAAAAACATCTATCACAATAAGTTAGAATAAAATCAAATGATTCTATCATTTCTCCAATTGATAATCCAGATAAATTTCACTATTTTATGAACCCTTACTGACAACCCCGTTTCATTACCTATTAATAAAATATTAATGATGAAAAGTCTGTATCTGGTTATTAAAAAATGCCACCAAAAGTTTAAGACAAATGTGTTATATCACAATTTTTCTTATAGATATCTGATGGGTACAAACTACAGTATATGATATGACTATAAATGTAGACATCATTTGGGGATTGACAGTCCAAGCAATATTCTTAAAAAAATGTTTGTCTAGTTTCTACAGCTCCAAAGCTTTTTTTTTTAAACTAAAATCTTCCCACTGGTCAAGCTCTACATGAACTGAAACTGTAGCAACATTTGACCCCCCAAAAAACAACTAAAGTTAATTGTATATCCTAATAGACAGACAGGTTTGCATAAGACATTCCTAATTATGACACATCAGTAGAAAAAAATGCAGTGCTCCAGAAAATCCTGTCAAAGAAAGTTTAATACTTAGGCAGCAAAAATTGACAGTGAACTGACAGTGACCATAGTCAAAACCGTGGTTCAAAGTCTTTCAAATAGGTAACTAAAACCTATTGCAGTAGATCACTTGAACTTTTCACCCAGTTAAATATGCACAAATGTGAAGCAAAGTAATAGCTACTTAGTACATGATTATGGCTGTTGAAAAAGAATGATCTGTATAATTGTAGTCCATTGTATTTTTTTAAAAATTGAAAAATCAAACTTGATAAAAGCTTGAGAACTTGACCATATATTTTGCTTGAATTCAGTCGAACCTTCTTTGACTAGCAATAAAAACAAACAATAAAAACTTTGGTTTACCATCAACATCAAGTAACAGAAGGGAGACACGAAACATTTCAATTCTTTATGCTATTGACTGCTGTGTATATAACATTATCCACACCGCCGTGGCGTATGCCTATGATCACATATGTTGCACTGCTAATAAGGCAAAACACTCGGAATGCAGGTGAAATAAAGAGACATGTAAAAGCAACCAGCAAAAATACAACCCAAAATACCACCACACTGTAGAGTAACTTTTTCAGCTCCCAGTCTCCTGACTGGATGAAGTCCCCAACCTGGCCAGATCCATCACATGAAAATGTCTTCTCCTCATAAAATTTCTTTAGTCTGGCTTCTTTCTCACTCCAGAGCTTGGTCAGCCACTCTGCAAGTTCTTGGTCGGATTCTGGTAGAGTATCTATTGGGTAATTCTTGACATAAAAATGGATCTCTTCGGGGAATTCCCCTTTCAAAGTTTGCAGTTCACTTTGGACAATCTTTTTTGGGTAGGCTACTGTGACATCAAGAATGGAGTCTATGATGTGGCCTGCAATATGGTTAGGAAACAAGTAAATTGTAGACATAATTTAAAAGAAAGCAAGATTTCCTTTCTGAAAGTGGTTATCCTTTTTTACATAAAAAAATATATTTATTTTGTTAATGGTGACACTAAAAAAAAAAGTAAAGTTCCCCTTTCAGACCTAGTGGTCTATAGGGCAGATGATGTAAAGGCAGACATGCCTACCCCCAATACCCAGAATGTGGAACACTCAGGTTGAAAATGTGGAATTTTGGAGTCCAATGTGGAACATAAGCGCATAAACTTATATGTCTGGCAGCCGTATTGCGCGCAATAAATAAAACTTCAATCATTACTTTAATAAAGATTCTGGTTTGCTTCTAATACATAAATGTAAATAGTATTATAATTCAAACTAAGAAAATAAATGTATTCTAATGTTTCTATCTATTTTGTATTTGTTACTACTAGAATTAGAACTATAGTTAAATCTAGTAACTAGAATAGATTATTCTAGATCTACTTGAATTTGAATAGCTAGACCTCTCCTCAAGTCACTCTAAATTTTGTCTCTAGTTCTAGAATAATTTAGATCTAACAAGTCCACTAAGATCTTAATATTTATCTCTAGAATCTAGATATAGATCTACGGACTTCTTGAGAACTAAAAAAAAAGTGAATTTATTACATCTCTAGAAATCTAAGTCTAAATCTATCATCTTCTAATTCTACTATTACTATTAGATCTTATTAGTACTATTAGACTTATCTTATTGAGAACTAAATAGTGAATTTATAACATCTCTAGAAATCTAGATCTATCATCTTCTAATTCTACTAACTATTACTAGAATCTCAATCTATTAGATCTAAAATTCTAAATTCTAACTAAGTCTATTTCTAGATCTAGAGATATATCTGGATTCCTAGATCTAGATCTTAATTACGTTTTTGTTATGTTTTTTTTAAATCCTTTCCTTTTCTTAAGTAGACTACACTAAATAACCAGCTCTAGTCTCTACTAGAGACTCTAGTCAACTCTACTAGTTCAGTTGAGTTAGAAACTATTAGATGATTAGATCTAACTACGTAATAGATCTAGATCTATATAGTACTAGTACTAATATTAGTAATAAACTCTAGATAATAGATATAAGATCTAGATCTGGTTTCATTGTCAGGAAAGGGATTTGAATGGAGCATTTGGCTCATTAGCGCTTACTAGATTCTAAAAATGGATTTAGTATTTAGACTACCAGATCAAGATCTATATATACATATGTACTAACAGTTAACTAACACTAGATCTACGTGACTAGATCTACATAGTCTAATCTAAAATTTAGACACACCGGGTCGGGACTTGGGAGTTGATGAAATGTAAACAATAAACACAGACCTATATATATTTTGATTCAGTATTTTCATTTCGCACTATTAATAAATAATGAAAAAATGGCGATTTTTTTTTTGTCGGAATTCGGACTTGGCGGAACAAATACTCGCGAGAGCGGGACGGCGGAACATGTGAGCTTTTTTTATGATTTTGCGGGACGGTTCCGCATAATGCGGGACGGTAGGCATGTCTGTAAAGGTCATCTGATTCTGTGGCCCACGGTTAACGAGGGTGTCATGTGGCCAGCACAACGACCAACTGCCTTTACTTTTCCCCAACTAATGTCAGGTACCCATTAGAGCTGGGTGGACTCAAGGGCGCCCGAAAATCCCGAAATAAAAATCCTGGCCTTCACCAGGATTTGAACCCGGGACCTCCAGTACAGAAGCCAAGCGCTTTACCGCTCAGCCACCGCGCCCTCAATGGTGACACTGATTATATGCAAATCTGTATTTTTAGATTTAAGTCTAGTGACACAATATCTAAGTGTGGCAGAGAAATGTACAAAGACAATACAATTTGTATCTTTGTTAAGTCAAAAATAAATAGAAGGAAATGAAGCAAACTTCACTCTACTTCAAAAAATTGAATATTTTAATGTTGCTACCTTGAATTAGCTTTGTATAATAAATAAGCGCACACGTCAAGTAAAAGACACAATATAAATCAGTTTAAATAATAAATCCACAGAGATAGTTTTGAAACAAAAAACTCAAACATAAAACTCATTGCTTTGAAAGCCAAGTGATTTTACTCCTGGGCACCATGCCTCCTATAATCCTAAATCAAGTCTAATTTCATTGGATACTACAAAGTAATAAACTTGGAGGACATATATGACATTTTGATTGTTACCTTTAATGAACTTCAGATT
Organism: Biomphalaria straminea; assembly: GCA_021533235.1. Classification (NCBI taxonomy): domain Eukaryota; kingdom Metazoa; phylum Mollusca; class Gastropoda; family Planorbidae; genus Biomphalaria; species Biomphalaria straminea. The sequence continues at coordinate 13,609,754 of JADKLZ010000104.1, forward strand.
GAATTGCAATGTCCACATTAGCATACAATTAATCTTACTTGTGTATATATTTAACACCAAAGAACTAAACGCTATAACAAAATGCCTATCAGACAAATGTACCTTTCTTCATCTCCTTGACAAAATGTATAAAGCCAGTAGTGCGTGGGTGAAGGACATATTCATACTTGACCAGTTGTTCTTTCTCTGCATACATATTGCTTCTTTTGATTGCATTGGGACACATGTCTGTTCCTTCTGGGAAGAGCAGGAACTGAAAGAAAATGGAAGGGATCTTTTAATCATCTTGTATTTATTTGTGTGTGTGTATTATTAAAGTTCCTTTTGTTGAAGCCACCCTTATGAAACTATAAACCATATCCTCTTTGAATGCTCTTCCTAATCCACCTTAGGCAGACACTACTAGCACTACAGCCCAACATAACCAAAACCCTGTACGGCAGTGCTGAACAACTGAAGAAAACAGCTCACTATTTTTCCTTGGCTCAGTTTGCAAAAGAGCTCACAGCTCAGCAACAAAAAGCTGGCTAGAAGAAGCAGAAGAATAAACCCCTGTTGCTATGACATATGATACATAATAGTTTTTGTAGACCTAACACACTGACTTTTCCTTTAGATTAAAAAAAAATTGACTTTTTACATAGACAGGAAGTTGACCATCCTGCTCTAATTTGTATATTACATCTGACAGAGAAAGTAATAGACTTTGGCTAGACACCCTTAAAAAAAAAGTAAAAAAAAAAAAGGGATTCGCCATAACAGCTTTTTGGTTTGAAAAGATTAAGATAGATTTTTATTGCATACCACCCAGGTACAGACATACTACAAGGTACTACTCAACAGTTTAGTAATACAATATTTAAAACTATACCACCTACACTATTCATAAAAAAACTAAATAAAACCCTAAAGAAACATGATTGTTTGATAAGGTCAAGAGGATTGACATGAAAATTGAGTTAAATGCCATGATGGTGCCCGTTGATATGGAAAAAAAATGTAAAAATTTTTTTGAACAGAAATTGACAACACAATAATTGTGTTTTGTAAGTCTCCTCTTTTCATGCAGTAACGTTTCTGCTCCATTGCTGCCTAGTAATTTGGTATGTGCTTTACTCTGTCATAACGATGATCCTGAATCAAACCTTACCAATTACCACTCAGTGCCCTCAAGCAGGAGATTTGAGCTAGGACGTAAAAATTATTTCTAAAGGAACATCCAAAACTTATAAAACTAAACAAAACCTTAGACATTCTAATCAATGTGAAATTGTAGCTCAATGAAGTACAGCAGCATTAAATTGCTGGTCAAAAAATAAATTTTTAATTTAAAAAAAAAAAACTAATTGAAGATAATTTCCTAGCTCAAGCCCCAAACAAAAATTTAATTTTATTATCAATTAACTGAAAAAAAAAAACTGTACATGCCTAATGATAGCTAATATAGTGATATTAAATAAACAAAATCTTATGTACAAGAAGACATACCTGTGGCTTGGACTTGACTTGTGAAAAGTAATGTAACCCTCGTGAGATGTGATCTTTATCTTCTTCCCATTTCCTGTTGAGAAACAAGAATCCAGCACACTGCATGGCCCAACCTGAAAGAAGAATTGTACCTTTTCAAATGTTTCTACTAAATGATCTGTTGCTTTATAATGCAGTGACACTAGACTGTTGAATAAACTGTTGAAGTAACATACATTTTAATAACTCACATCATCTTCTTCAAGTAACATCTATTTTTGTTCAGACTAATTCAATTTGTTCATGTAATGAATAATGCATTGAAATGAAGTCCAAAACTGACTCTCTTGACACACTTAGTAACCTAGATTTGACAAGATCTCCAGACATACATTTTAATAACTCAAATCAATTACTTCAAGTAACACTAGTAACTCTTTCTCTCCCTAATTATTTTTTCACGCTTTGAATGAATTCTTTATTTTGATAATTACAATTTCACTATCCCTGTTATGATTGGGCTTCAATAGTTTTGTTGTCTGTTACCAGAAAATGTTGTATTTGGCATAGAATTAAGGGAAATGCATGCTCTTTTTATATATGTCACGTAAACAAGTTGTTTTATTCACAAGTCAAGGTCACTTCCCCGGCCAAAATAACCCGGCAACTATTTTTAGCTTATTCCAGGAATTTCTATTTTTAGTTTGTTCCAGGAATCTCAGTCACGTGATCTGCAGATGTCTCAATTCAAATTTGATTGGTCAGAATAAATTAGTGGCTGCAACGAGACTCGGTTGCAGAGCTTGCTCAAATCAGTCGGAGCTTAGATTCTGTTGAGATCAGTCGCATATTTTCGTAGATCTAATATTTGAGAAAAAGTATGTCTTTGTTGATTCTCAAGTTTTATTAACATTTATTTGTACATAGCTGTACTTATGTTGGATTTGAATAAAGGTTCCTGTATTTTATTACTAAAGCATTTACTCAGTTGAATCCTAGATCGTCATCGTCAACAATTATTCAAAATTGTCCTTTGTGTGAGTGGCATCATAGAATGAGTCATTAAATAAAGAAAATTGAACATGATTGGTGTTTATTTTTTGTTCTTGGTACCCATGTTGGCATGGGCGCCCGCAGGGGGGTGCAAGGGGGTGCACTTGCACCCCCCTGGATTCTGAGTAGTCAAATTTTAGTAATTTTTTCGCACCACCAGATCAATTAACTTCTAAGTAGCAGCTGAACATGTAGTGCTTTCACTGGTTAATGTAGTAGTAGATTAGCCCAGGCGTATGGAATGAATGGCCAACTATGTACGTGCGTGCCTTTGAATTGTGAGTAGCCATATTGTAGCCAATTAAAAAAAAATATTTTTTAATAAAATCAAATCATCCAGATGTGTTTTTTATTACGTAGATGTAGATTTAGACAGAATCCATGGGGGTGCAAGCATGGGCGCCCGCAGGGGGATTCAAAGGGGTACACTTGCACCCCCCCATGGATTTTGAGTAGCCAAATTCTAGCCATCATCAAATCAATTAATTTCTAAGTAGCAACTGAACAAGTAGTGCTTGCACTGGTTAATGTAGTAGTAGAAATAAGTAGATAAGGTGTATGGAATGGATGGCCAACCGTTTATGTGCGCGCCTCTGAATTCCGAGTAACCACATTTTAGCCATTTTTAAAATAATGAAATACATCTTCCAGATCTGTTATTTTTGTATTACGTAGATCTAGATTCAGTCAGAATCCAGGGGGGTGCAAGTGCAATATCATGTACCCCCCTACGGATCCCGTTCATTATTAATGCAAGAGTTTAATAAATTAATATTTATGAAAATTTGGTCGTCTAAGTTTTAAAAGCCTATCATTAGAATATTATAAAGTGTAGTAATTTTAAAAGAAGTACTTCCACATAAAAACAGTTGTAAAGATAGAATAGGCAAATCTGTAGTTCATGTTCGACCATGTACGATTTATTATAGGCTTGCTTTTATAAACTAGGGTGTCAAATATTCTATAGCGTGTTTGCACATAGCTATAGTCAGGTCTAGTATGAATGTCAAAAGGTCGACCTTCACAAAACATTCTGTGTTGTGATTTAACAGAAGGCATGAGATCCGCTGGTCGTCCACTGCTGAGGTATACTGATGTATGCAAACGCGACATAAAGCTCTTCAAAATCGACTTCAACAGCTGGGAAAAAGTGGCACTGGATAGATCCACATGAAGAGCGAGCATTTAAGGAAGGTCCTGGATTGCAGGACCACAGTAGTAGTAGAAAGAAGGTTGAAAGTACAAAGGATTGGCTTCTTTAGTCACACAAGAAGTTGCAAAGGGAAAAAATTGTCTTGAGACGTAAAATGTTACAATTATTTGTTTATATTTAGCTAAGGTCTAGACAATTTTATTTTTTTTTTGCCAATTATCTTTCGATGTGATAAATACTATATAGTTCTGTTCGGTGTCAGCGCTCGATAAAACAGCGGGTTAAACACGTTCACCAGTTTACAATAGAAGAGATACAAGAATGTTCTTCACATGTCGTCATTCGAGTCAAAACGTTGATTTGGATCAACGGAGCACTGGCAGCAACAAGAGCCCAAAACTACAAGCTGCAGCATCATGAATTAACTGCATTTGTTGGGTATTTTAGTGATGAAACTGCAGATATCTCAGGCACTGAGAAGATGTCTTTGAGTGTTCGGTTTGTAGATTGCGATTGTATTCATTAGCTTAGTTCCTGTGGTTCAGAGAGACATGCTACATGTGTCTAACGGCATTGTACAGTCTAGACATGGACACACTACTCGGCCAAGGCTGCCCAATGATGGCTAGAAATCTTCTTCCGTATCAGTCCCTAGAAATAGCGTTGGTACTACATTTACCTCTTTGTGTGAGACATAATGAACTGAAAAATACGAATCTATTCAAGCTTAAAGTCTCAACTTAGACATCATTGACTGTTTGGCGGATCTTAAAATAACGACAGCAAGTGAACCAGATAAACTGTACATGTGTAGTAAATGTCTCCTCCTCTTGTGTTTCTGATTTGTCTTTTCATTGTCGTCAATTATTCATCTGTTCTTGAACCAGTTTCTATGGTGTTGCAGTCTTTCCAACTTAACATAGTGGCCGCTCAACAGCAGCTCAGCAGTAACATTAATGGCATAATGAAAAACCATCTTGACCATCCTGAGGAACACGTCAGAGATGTCATCTTGAGGAAGGAGAGACTACTGGCAGAAAAACATGATATTGGATGATAGTGAGTTGTTACCGCCGAGAAAAAAAACACGTTTGGATTTTGGGAGTTATCACAGAATACGGCTTTACATTACATATCTTAATTCTTAAGTTTCTTCATTACTTCAAAAAAAACAAGTTTGGATTTCCCCCCTACCACCCCCCCCCCCCCCGGATCCGCCAGTGCTTGCACCCCCCTGCAAAAAATCCTGCGGGCGCCCATGCATGTTGGTGATGATGTACAGCTCATGAATCTGTTTCTATGGCTGACGGTTAAAAATAGTGTCATGGCCAGCAACCACCTTTACTTGCCAGCCTAAGAGAAGTACCCATTAGAGTTGGGTGGACTTAAGGGCGTCCTAAAGATCCTTAAGCTCAAAATCCCAGTTTTCCCCTGGATTTAAACTTCAGACCCCGTAATTCAGAGGTCCAGCAGTGTACCATTCAGCCGCAATGACAAATTTTATTTCGTTCCTAGACACTGTTAGCCTACCTGCACCTGGAAATTTTTTCAGCGATGCTTTTAGCGAAATTCTGTATTCATTAATAGCACTGTATCTGCACAAATAGGACATCAAAAACAGCCAGTCAAGTCGTGTTCTGTGATTGGACAGAATAAGAGAGCTGGTGCCACGAAGCGCTGGCTCACCAAAGACTTTGATCTTCACTCCTATCAGCAGTTCATACATTGCCTGAAATAAGAAAACAAGACGTTTAAAAGAAACCAAAAGTAAATCAAGTTATATGCAAATATAGCAGCAGAAGCAACAGAGCACAATACTTTTTGTTTAATTGGCAGAGTTGTATATTCATCCAGTAATAATTGCAATGGATGACATGATGTAGAGTATTAACTTATTCCCGATTTAGGAAATTAAATAAATTTTGAATTGTTTCTGTGTATTCCAAATATTCATAATTAACAGTTGTAATTGTACCAACACCTCTAAACTAAGCTAGGAAGTGTCCTATTCTAAGGCTTACCATCTACCTGATCTAATAAGGATGATTAGATAAAATTAAGTCTGCGCAAATACAATGATAGTTGGCCATGTTATGTAAACAATCTTGTGTACAAAATTAATTTCTTTTGAAACTCAACTGAGTAGAACAGTTCATTTATGCATTTTTAGATTATTTTTTTTAAAGAAATATCTATTTTTTTAAATGCTAAACATCTTTTTTTTTAAGTAGCTTTAGAAACATCTTTACTTTAAAAGAAACATACCAAGATTTAATCTCAAAAGTAACATCATTGAAAAGAGGTGCTGTATACTAGAATGTTAAAATGGCCATTGTCAATCTTGACAGCTACTGTGTCTAATAGTTCTCACCACACAAAAAAAATACACAAAAATTAACTTTGACAGCCAATAACTGACTCATTCAATAGACAAGCCCTAGCTTACATTACGATTCAATAAAGACTCACCACTGCTAGTAGAAACCAAAGCTTGATCAGGAAGTCCATCATTCGTCTACTTAAAGTAGGACTCAAAAATATCACAGGTAAGGTGGGAGTCACCATCACAATCGTCCCCATAGTGCTGCTCAGAAACAGCATGCATGCCAGCATGCTTCCATAGACCAAATTTTTCAGGCTCATTTTTGTTTTCTCTGACTGGGGCAGTTAACTACTGCCACACTATACACAACACAAAATCTTGGGCTTCAAGGAATTCATCAAACTTGCTTGAGCTGATCTATTACACTAGAATCTAAAAAAAAATTTTTTTTTATAGATTTATTACTATATTTAAACAAAAGAAAACAATTTATAATTTATTTCTATCATTTGTAGTTGCTCTCCATTCCACTTTCATGTTTTGATGATAAAGGAATGAAAATATTTGAAAAAGTGTTTACTAAAAGCTAAAAAATAGAAAATATAAATTGTTATAATATATATTGTTATAAACCTGGTGGTAGCACAGACGGGGGTAGTGGTATGTGTGTAAAGAGCCGGCGCGAATCGACCCCAAGCCAGCGCTAGATGAGCGGTCAAGCGTGACGAGTCGAGTGTCAACGTGACTTCGGGAAAGATCGTCACCGTGAACAGAGCTCAGGAGCGTCACGAGAATTGTAGTCATCTGACCACCCAGAAACGTCGAGCGGCGTTCTGTCCAGTTCGAGAAGGCCAGCAGGGACCCTATATAAAGAGAGGAAGTATCGCAGTCAAGATGGTTCAAAAAGGGGTTCACGACAGAAGGTTCAGAGCACGGTCGACTACAGCACAGTTCAGCGGTGTGGTTCTGTACAGAGCATTACTATGGTTCAGTGCGAAGTACTGTCAAGTACAGTTGAAACGGCTGGCGTCTTGATCTTGGTCTGTGATCTAGTCCAACACAACGAGCCTATTGTGTGAAGTCTGAACTGTTCAACCCAGTGCAAGCCCCGAACAAGACGAAGGGACCAGTGCAAGAGTTGATATGGTGATACAGTGTAACAAGAAAGCTATTTGTACAGTTATGTGTTGCCAATTGTACAATATTGGCTGTTCTTTATTGACATTAAACTATTACGTTACTTTGGAGCCTGGAGTTGTCAAGTTCTTTAAATTGGTGGTGTATGGTGCAGTTTGCAGAGAGCTTGGAAAGGGAGATTCGTAACAATATACATACCTCGCTATTGAGCGGGATCTATGTAGGAAACAGAATTGTTATGCTAAATACTGTATGACTTTGCTGCAAGCAAGGCTCGTTAAGTAGTTCTGTACATAGTAAACAATGAATAAAAGGCATAGACGTATTTATTTTCAAATACAAACTCTTAAATTTCACTTATTGTCTGTTTTCCTGCCCAAACTTGACCCCGCGAAATCTGTTTTGCATAAGGCCCCACAATGCTTAAGTCCGGCCCTGCTATTTAGTGATGGGTGAATATACATAGTAGATTACTTAAAATCTTTTTCCATGACTTCTTGGTCACAATGGTTAAGTCCAGGGCTACTATTTAGTGTTTGTAAAAGTTTGTTTGTAAAATGTTTTACATGTTTCGGATATTCCTTCAGAGTTGAAGATAGTTTACTTCTTAGTCCAAACCTCCTGCAGCACAAAGTGGGATGGGAGCGGGCAAAGTTTGAAAGTTCAGTGCACAAAAAGGTATGACCAGGCAGCAATCTGAATCAAAGTGCAAACACGACTTGTTCTCCCCCCCTCTTGTTTTTTCATGGGGTGACTATCCGCAGAAATAAGAGAGTGATCTTTCCTTTACTTTTTGCTCATCCAAACTCTTGAGGGAAGAAACGAATTATATAGATCTAGATATATATATAGCTAGAATTTATAATAGACTTAGACTCTATCTATTTGAGTAGATATCGATTAAATTTAGATCTAGACAGACAATCATAATCATAGATTTAAAAGATCTATCTCTAGAGACTCTAGTTAATTGAGTCTAGTATAATAGATTATATAGATTCTAGACTTTAACTTTAACTCTAGATCTAACTAGTTTAAGTTAGTTTAAGTTTAACAAGTGACACTGGGCACTGACAATGTCAGAATGTGCCACTGACACTACTGACAGTCTTAGACGTCTTTAGAGCCTTGAGACTCAGACTAATAATAAATAAAAGTCTTAGTTAATAATAGAATTATTCTATAAGTATTACTACTAGATCTAGAGTTGTCCCAGTCAGCCCAGTGTCACTCACTGAACTCACTCACACTCAGTGAGTCAGTGAGTGTCTACTCTGTCTCAGTCATAGTATATAATAATAATAATATATAGATCTAAATCTAAGTATAACTAAGCTAAGTCACGTAAGTGAGTAAGTCAGTAACATACTTAACATAGATAGTAAGTTAAGTAGTTTTTATAAAATTAATCATAGAATCTAATAATTAATGCAAATATTAGAATCTACTATCTAGATCGTTCCAAGATTAGTTAGATCTATAGAAGATTAGATCTAGAATATATTATTATATATCTAGATCTTTTCTAAGTAAAGTAAATCTAAGTAATGATAAGTAATGTCTTAAAATAATTGACTAACTAGAAGAGAACTCCCATAAAAATAATCTAGTCGGCAAATCGACTTTATCGTTACTTTTTGCTTTTAGATTATTTTTTTTAGTCCAGTGTTTCTCAAGTTGTGACTCGCGGCCTCTCAGCTAGTAGTCCGCGATACGTCCGAAAGGGGTACCGGCGGGGTCCGCAGAAAGATGAAAATTGTATACAGTTAAAATAACTTCTTTGCTAATAGCCAGTATACCCGATCGGATAATTTAAATAATGATCAACTCGAATCGCCTCTCAACTCACTATGTATATCTTATATAGGCCTATAATAAACCTAATTAGATCTATATACTAATATAGATCTTGTCGTAAAAGTCGTTATATATAGGGCCTACTTTTAAAAAGAAGATAATTACGTCCTATGCTGCGCCTACGGCCTACGCATATTATTTCATATTATGCGTCAATTTATTCATTCATGTTAATCAATGACTTAAACTCTACTGACATACTTTAATTACTGTTGGGCAATGCATTAGAGCCAGCCTTTTAGCGATAAATAGTGGTTTTCTCACTAGCCGAAATCCCACAAGAAACAAAACACTTAAAATTTTATGGATAACCAAATCCTATTGAGGTTAAACCGTCGGCAATAATTGAGAAGCTAAAAAAAAAGCATCTGGCTCTGATGGTCTTCCACCAGGAATTAAAAATATTATTATTATTAAATTGGCGGTGCTGCTCTCGCAGAAAGGCTAACAGACCTCTCCTCTTTATGTTGGAACAAATATAGCCTAGGCTTCTATCTTGCCCGATCTTTGCGATGCCACCATCATATCCCATCATAACCGTTGGCCTAATTAAGAAACAGATGACCTTAAGCATCATCTGCCCCATAGATCGCAAGGTCTGAATAGGAGACTTTATACTTTACAACTAGTGGCACATACTAGCTTTTCCCCATCAAAGTTAAACAGATCACACCCAACCATGCTGTATGGAAGGGCTGATGTCTTGGTAGGTATTAGCGGTTCTGAACTTCTGACACATTTTGATTCTGGTGTTGAGCACACCTGCTACAATCCCTATTAAAATTGTCACTTCAATGTCTGCATTCATGCCTGGCCAAAACATGACTTCTCTGGCTCGCTGCTTACACTTCACTACTAGCTATTCCTATAAGTGAGACATGTGTATCAGATTTAGCATTATATATATAATATATATGTACGCATGGGCGTAGCCCTGATTTTTTTATGACTATATTTTCTTTTCTATTTTATTACATTCTTTAAAAAGAAACAACAACTCACAGACCTCACTGTGGAAGCCTTATCATCGCTCCTCTGGGCTCCAGCTTCTAAATGGGCTCGAACGAAAATTTGTTATATCTAGGGAGTCGCCACCCGGGAATGTGAGAAACACTGCCTTAAGGCAGTTATAATTACTATGTTTTATTTCAAGTCATTTATAAGTGACTTGTATGTACTTTAGATTATTTACTTTGTTTTAAACTCAAGATAAATATTCAGCTCTGTGTTGCTTCATTTGTTGGATAAATTTGTAGGCACGCAGGCGGCCATAACCCTCGCGGCGGCCCTGTATGTATGTAAGAATTGTATATTTTTCCCCCACCTTGAAAAAAGGTGCCGGCATGCCGTTGCCGCGGCGGGCGTTCCCTTTTTTCCCGCTGGTTGAGTTTGCCTTTCCTTAATATATATATTAAAGATAATAGATGCTAGCTGGTATTGGTAGGCTACTAAAATTAATATCGCGTGATTTGCGTAAACTCGGAAAATGTTTCAGTCGTATGGGAATAGCGAGTGGCCTTCAGAATAACCCTTGACCTATTTGTTGTTGTAAATTGTTTACGTTTATGTTAGTCACCTGTTAGTGTTATTATAGCCATTATAGGCCCTGTTCGAGTTCTGATCTAGAATCTAGACATTCTGTCACTTCAGTAGATATTTAAGATATAATATAGATAGAATCTATTCTACTTCTTAGCTAGAACTAATTACTATATCTAGAGTCTAGATGATTATTAATATTATTATTATAGATTAATTAATTAATAGATTTTTCAATAGTGACAATAGATCTGATAATCTGATCATATCTGTTTCTAAGTATTAAATAGATCTAGACAAAGATACAAAAGACAGTAAGTTAATGAGTAAGTATAAAACGAAGTTTAAAATTGAATGATTAGATCTATCATCTAGATTTAATTTTAATATTGTACTTATTATTTTTATTGAATACTAAAATATTAAATAGGCTAGGGCTTAGGGCTAGGTAGATCTAGAATTCTATTCTAGATCAAGACTTAATTTTTCTAGACTTCTATAAGTATAATACTATATATATATATATATA
>JADKLZ010000104.1:13623250-13663272 GCA_021533235.1 Biomphalaria straminea
AATATTTATTAGGGCTCAATTAGGGATAACCCTTATTGTGCCAATATGGTTCCGATACTGGACCCAATGGTTTAGTAAATGAAATATTCATTAGGGCTCAATTGGGGATAACCCTTATTGTGCCAATATCGTTCCGATGCTGGCCCCAATGGTTTAGTAACTGAAATATTTATTAGGGCTCAATTAGGGATAACCCTTATTGTGCCAATATCGTTCCGATACTGGACCCAATGGTTTAGTAAATGAAATATTCATTAGGGCTCAATTAGGAAAAACCCTTCTTGTGCCATTATCGTACCTATACTGGCCCAAATGGTTTAGTAATGTATTTTGCTTTTAATATAGGAGATGATTTATTATGCTCTTTATGCTCAGATGCAGCTCAATTAGAATGAAAAAAAAATATTTTTATTTTACATACTATCATGCACTGGTGATTTAGATCTAGTAATAGAATAATAATCAAAGTTCTAATCATTCATTCTTAAATTAAACTTACACAAGTAGGACATGTTCTATTCATTCATTCTTAAATTAAACTTACACAAGTAGGACATTTTTTTTAAAATCTTTATTCGTGGAATAATAAACTAACACAAAGACAAATATAACAGCACAAACAATATTTAAGACATCATTCTCATTCAATTCTTAGCATTTCTTTACAGACAGGCTTCAAGGCTGGCGGCAATAATTTTAACATCAGTAAAGCGATCATATGTTGACTTCCACACAGCAGCTGAAACAAACAAAATAATAATGATTATTGGTCATGTAACAAATCTACCTTAATCTAGCTGTAATAATAAAAAATCAGACCATTAAATAACATGAAAAAAAAAAGCTGAAGATATTGGGCTCAACCCAAGAAAACATTAAGAAACTGGAACAGACACAAAATAGAGCAGTGAGATTCATAAAAAATGAATATTGACATTTGACTTAAGTAAAATCACTAAATTTAGAAAGCCTTCAATATAGAAGACTCAAAAGTAAAATAGCAATTATACATGAAACACTGAACCATAATCTTCAAATACAAAATCTAATAAAAATACTCAGACACTTAAGATAAAGGCACATTCCTCACTCCATATATAAGCTACTACAAATTTGTACAAATACTTCTTTGCTAGTGCTATTAGAGCATGGAATGGGTTGCCTGAGCTAACCAAGAAAACCAGTGTCTTAACAGAATTTAGGTCATTGGTTAATATGCATGACATAGGACATAATCTTTTTTTTTTAAATTAAAACTTTTTTTAGGGTCGCTGATCAGTTATTTAAATCATAAAAATATATTTTTCATACCTTTTTGAGCAGGCTTCCTTGTAAAAAGATGTTGAACAACATCTGAAGTGCATACATAGGTCAATCTTACTGTCAACTGCCCTTAAAAGAAAACTGACATCCTAAAAAAAAAAAAAAAAAAAAAACCTAAAGAAAACAGACAAAAAAATTACAATAAAGACAATCATGAAATGTTTATGGTATAAAAACTTGCTATAATGATGAGACCCTGTAATTTTTCTTTATCAGTATCTACACAATGAAAAAAAAACAAACTATTACACATTTTTATAACTAAGACACTGATATATCTCTAACAATAGCTTTCTATAATTAGTGCAAAAAAGAAAAAAAAAAAAAAAACAACAACATTATTTCTTTTGTCATTGTGATTTACATTTACCTCTTGAAAGCAACTCTGCACTTCTTACAATAGGGATGAATTGGGTTTTTTTGCTTCCAATGGACTTTTCTGTTTACTAAAAAAAAAAAAAAAAGAAAATATAAAGCACTCTACAGAAAGAATTAGTGATTATACAATTAGTTATTATACAACAAATTAAAAAAAATCTGAATATGAGTAAATTAAATAGAAATATTTTGTGCACATTCAGCAATCCTATGCTGCTTTTTAAAATGAGGTCTAAATTTTTATTATTTTAATTTTTTGGGAACTTATTAACTTTTACACCTAATACAAGACTAGATTTCATTATTAAACTATTAAACCTTGGTTAAGGCTTAGCCTAAAACTAATAAGCCATAGAATGCACCCTAGATCAAAGTGTAGAAATTGTATAATATAGTAATATTATATAGTAATTAGTATTAATAGACCTCTAGACCTTCTAGCTAGGCTACCTGGATCTGGTTATGTGGATGATGGACTGGTCACCTCGATGGTCTCTGCATGGACGGCATGGTCGTCTGGTTCATACCTTGCAACTGCCATCAATTCCATAGGCTCCTAGTGTCAAGGTTTAGACTACCAAGTAGATATCCTCAACTCTAAAGGAACATAGAAAAAAAGTCAATATATGTAAAATTATGTTAAGGCTGATATATAATATAAAAAAAGTCAATATAGAGTTCTAAAGGCTAGTATTTAATATAATATATTGATCTACTATTAAACTATATAAATATATCTAAGGGTATGGCCTCTGGCTACTATAGTCTTACACTTTCATTTAGCTAGTTATATATCTGATTTTACAACCAAAAATATTTAATATAATTATAGTCTATTATTCTAGATCTATGACTATATATTTAATATATTATATATATAGAATATAGCAACAATAGAATAGTACGGTAGAGAAAACTAATGGACTAAGTGACTTAGTCTAATAGACTAATATATCTAGATTATTCTAGATTCTAGTCTATTCAAGTTCTAGATCTAGCGATCATCTAAATTATTCTAAATCTAGATTAGAAATTCTAGCTCTAATCACTCTAATATTCTATGACGACTACGAGTAGTATCTTGGTCAATTTAGATTTAAACTAGTAAACTACTATTATTCTTTTACAATTTAAATTCCAGATCTAGTTAGATTAAGTGATTAACTTATAATTTTTACTTATATATAGGCTAATACTAGTTAACTAGTTACTACTAATAATTTATTAAATAATATTTAAGAAGCTTAGCCTTAATGGTTCCAGATCTAGAATCTAGATTCTAATTAGTATTTCTATGAAATATAATATTATTGATTATTACACAATATGGAATCTAGATTAGTGGATAGATAGATCTAGAAATTAGAAAATATATATATATATTATATAATTATAATATATATATATACTCTAGTAATATATAGATAATAATATATATATAAAATTATAAATCTAACTGTTTCTAACATCTAGATTTAAATTAAATCTGAATCTGATCTAGATAGATTTATAGATTGATTTATGTATAAATTGTAGATTTATATTTAATTTATAAATATCATATCACTTCTAGTCCTATAGTCTTATTAGTTGACTTACTCATTTTAACTGTTCGCTGTAACTAGTATTACTCACTGTTACTGTTAGTAAACGATCTACAATTGCTAATATATGGCCTACCTCTATAATTCTATGTCTATCTAATATCTACTATTTATTTACTAGATCTACTTTACTGAAGTTGTCTTTACTCTATAAATAATCAATAATCTAAATCTAGATTATATCTATTTCTAGAAATAGATAGACTATAGACTTATTAAGACTTAAAATGCAATAAATTAAATGTTGTACTTCAGTCAAAACTTTAAATTACTTTAATCAGACTCAGACAGACTGATATATATATCAGACTAGACTAGATTTAATCGATATTTATAATAATAATTTATATTAGATCTATATAATATTAGTATATATATTATATATATATAATAATAATAATATTATAACTATATTATCTAGAGTCTAGATATATATAGAGCTAGCCTAGAATTAGAAATTAGAATAGATTTAGGTTAGGTTAGGTCTAGATTGCTAGATCTAGATCTTGCTTGACCACGATGAGTCATGACATGATTGAGACTGAGTCAGTAAAGTCCAGTAGTTGAAAAATGTATTTTAAAGAAGTCTTAGTCTACTCTACTTCTAGTCTAGTAGACTAGTTCTAGTTTCTAGCCTAGATTAATATTATACATTTTTTTATACTAGATTTAGATATTTTTTTAGATAATAGACTTATTAATAGATCTAGATCTAATTATTCTAATATAAATTATAAATATAGATATTATCATATTATAGATCTAGATCTAGAAGTTATACTATAGACGTCTGCTATTACACGCATACTGATACTATTAAAACATTATATAGTTTACATCTCTAGAGACTGTTGTAATCTATAAATAGATCTAGAGTAAAACAGGGTCAACAGACAACCTAAGGCAAGTCGCGACCATTTTCAACTTTGAATTGTTATAGCTTCGTAATGATCAGACCTATGAAAAAACTGATAGTGTCAATGGATTCCTCGTCCTTTTTTCAATAAAAATAGATACAACGTATTGTATCACTACTCCATGTTAAAATTAAAAATAAGGTCAAAGAGGTGTAGGGTCGGTATCGTCGCGCGTAAAGAAAACCGGACAATTTTCCTCCGTGTCATGAACACCGGAAACTGTGTAAGGATCAACAGATACCTCCACAAATCATCATTTTAAATATATTTTAATCTTTAATATTAATATATAAATCATTTTCATTTACATCTGCGTAAGAACACTGATCGTTGTCAGGTTTCCCACGCTTGGTTTATCCATTCTAGGTTTGTAACGGACTTCACACCAAGGCTTAGTGGATATGGGGGGAGGGGGGTATATAGGTCAAGTGCCCCATCTAACAAGCATGCTCAGTGGCTACAAGCAGTACAACTGAGGTCACACAGTGACAACATTTGTAGTCTACTCCTCCCTCTCTCTCCCCCTCACCAGTGTTCTGGCATTCTACAAGCAGTACAACTGAGGTCACACAGCGGCAACATTGGTAGTCTACTCCTCCCTCTCTCTCCCGCGTGTTCTTGCGTGCTAAGTGGATATGATGGTTGGGGGGGGGGGTGGCGGTTTAGATATCAATAGTTAGTCCACTCATCCCCCTCCCCCATCTCTTTTTTTTTAAAATAAAGCATGCTCAGTAAACTTGAAGGGAAGGGAGTTGGGGGTAGTATTTCAGATATCTCCATTCTTGGCTTGTAAATGATGTCACACCAAGGTCATTGGACACTCTAGTTTTACCTGTAGCTGATCACACTACAGAAGATAAGTGCAATCAATTGGCATAACACATTGACTGTATGCATACATAATTAAAAACAAAATTAAGAAAACAAACACGTTTTTTTAAGAAAGATTTATAGAACATGTTACGACGCAAGACCAGGGCCACACCAACTGCACACAGAATTAAAGTTTTTCAACTGTGCTTTAGTCACGTTTTTTAGCATTATGTGTGCAGACAGTGTGCCTTATCTTATATAATACAGACGTTACTTCAAAAAAGAAGATGATTACGTCCTACGCGTCATGCATTCAGTCATGCCACCAGGAGTCACACGATTCACAGAGAATCTAGAGGTCCCCTTGATTGTAGGTACCGCAGCCTTAAGCAATTTTGGTTTGTGAAAAGGCTAACACCTTCGATCAGGTCATCATCCCCTTTTGCTAATTCCATCTCATTTCTTGTCGCTGCATCCTCGCCTGTGTGTTGTTTCTCGCCTGTGTGTGGATCCTCGCCTGTGAGTGTCTCGCTTTCTCTGTCATGTGTTGTTTGTGTGACATGTTTTAATGTTTTTCATTTTTTATTGGTTGCTTTTGTTTTTTACTTTTTTTTATAATTTTTTTTTGCTCATTCAACATTTTTTTTCCTCTTTTTTTCTTATTTAACTCTTCTCTTATTTTCTTATCTAGCTCTTTTTTAAAAATCATTTTCCTTTTTCTTTTTAGCATCTTCTTCTATATCATCAATTCTTTTTTTTTTAGAACCTTTTTAAATGCTTCTCCACTGACTACAATTGGTATGGTTGGAGTTGTTCTATTCTTTTTTTTTTCCTTTCACAAAGATCGGTATTTTTAAAATATCATCAAGTGGTAATCTGGGATTAGGTGGCAGATCTTTGGGCGGCAAATCACTTGGTGGCAGATCATTGAGGGGCAAATCTCTTGGTGGCAGATAATTGAGTGGCAAATCATTTTGTGGCAGATCACTTAGTGGCAAATCATTTGGTGGAAGCTCATCATGTACCAGTAGGCCCATTTCAAAGGCGTTAGCAACAGAGAGAGTTAAACCTTTAAATTTTTAAAATTTATTTTCATACAGACGATCAGGAAATTTTGTGTTTTGTGGGTCTGCTAATCAAGAAAAAAAAGAACTAATTCAGATTTCGTCATCTCGTCAAATATGAAAGCTGTAGTCTACTCCTCCCTCTCTCTCCCTCTCCAGTATTCTGGAATGCTAAGTGGACAGGGGGAGGGGTTACATGGATAAATTGTCTGCATGTAACTGGCCTGACACCGAATCAGATACCCCATTTGAAATAAACCGTGCTGAGATTACTCCCTTAGAGCACGGAAGAGGAAGCGTGCAGTGAGTTGTAGGGTCGCCTTATCCCCGTACAAGGACAGACCCTTTGCCACACATGGACCAGTTATCTCTCTCTCATTACTTTGTCCCGATCGTTCATCTTGCAGAGCGCGACACTCGTGGAGAATGTGCTCTATTGTCTCGTCGTCCTCGAAGCAATGGCGGCACCGTGTGTCGAAATTCTCTTTCCATCGCCCAAAGTACACACCTATTGGGCAATGTCCGACTCGGAACTGGGCTAGGACTGCCTGTTCCGCACGGCAGAGCGACCACCATGCGTCCTTTCGGTCTGGTCTACTCAACTGCTTGTAGAGCTCTCGGCCTTTATTGGAAGCATCCCAGCTAGCGTACCACTGTGCCAACAATCTGTTGTCGGCTAGGGATCGTACTGTCGCAAGACTGTACGGTTCATCATTTAAGGTGCTCGTTGCTGCCGCGGACTTCGCTAAAAGATCAGCCCTCTGATGACTGACCAGACCACAATGGGATGGAACCCACTGTATAAAACTATTTACATTGAGCTGCAGAAGGCGCTCCACTAGAGCTAGGAGCGCTTCTACCTGTCCGACACCTGCGAGCTGCCCTTCAAGGGCATCGAGGGCAGAGATTGAATCAGTAAAGATGACCACGTCCGCTGGGGGCGAGGATCCATCTTCGACTCTTTCCGCTACCCACGCCAATGCTGCGAGCATTGCTTCGAGCTCCGCTTCTGTGCTGCTCTTGCCTCTGCAGGGCCCACTCAGCTCCACACTTTCGGGATTGCCGGAGAGTCGGACCACCGCCCCATACCCAGCTTGTGGGGTGCCCTCGAGCATCTTCACGGAGCCGTCCGCAAAGATAGTGGTCACCCCAGCCGGGTACGATGCGATGGTGTCTCTGGCAGTTTGAAGTAGCCGTTTAGGATCGCACCGTTTCGTGACTTCCGGGTCAATCAAGCTCGGAGCTAGTGTTTCCAATAACACCGGCATTGCACGAAAGCCGCACAATTGATGGCATTAGTTACGAACGTTGTGAGAAACGATCTTCGATATGTCCTCTTACGCTAAGAGGAGCAGGCAGTGCCGACATCGGTCCAGCAGCCTTGGGCACCAGCCCAGGGTATAAAGCTATTGTCCCACCTGTGGGATAGGCCGTTTGTCTAACATGCAACCAGTTTGCCCCCCCCCCTGGGGCACCCTCTCTCATTACTGGCCTGACACCAGATACCAATTGTTAGTCCACACCTCCCTCCCCTCTCTTTTTTTTTTTTATAAAGCACCTTCATTCTTCTAGCATGCTCAGTAAACTTGAAGGGAAGGGGCTTGGGAGGGGGTGAAGGGGGTTGGGAGGGGGGTAAGATTTCAGATATGTCACACTAAGGTCATTGGACACTAGTTTTACCTGTAGCTTGTTACCGCTAAGTGAAGATTTAATAAATACCTCAGTTAATGTAATTGACATCTTATAACTTTTATAACTAATCTAGATTACTTTAATCTAGTCTACATCCAGATTATCTTCAACTACAATACATTAGTTGCAATTTTATCACTAGAAAAGTTATGTTGTCCGGATAGCTTTCCAGACTAACATCCGTCATGTACGACAGACACCACCCTTTAAAAAAAAATGGCTCAATTGACAACATATTTAATAAATCACATGTGTTTCCTCATCTATTTAGAAGCCAAAAATATAAGTCTCGTTGAGATGATGCATCATCAGATTTAAAAATAGCCTTAATCCCATGACCTCTCCCCTTGTTTACCAAGATGGCAAATTTTTTTTTTTCGTATCTGTCTACTTTGACCTGAGGATGAACTTTGCCTCCTCAAGGAAAAGGAAGCACCCACATGTCGAAAGTGGGATAAAATGGTGCCTGCGCAGTAGCAATATAGCTATTCCGGTATAAACATTAAAATAAAGGAGTTATTTTGATAATAAGTGGAGTGCACGGATAGCTTTACAAAACGTCGCTGTCTGTTGACACTGGTTTACTCTATATAGATTCTAGATAACTAAATATTACATAAATTTAGATCTGGCTATAATCAGATCCACGTGTGTAGAATCTAGATAATGGAGTTTGCTGCTTGCTTGAATAATCCAGTTTGTGCGGAACATCGCGCACTTAAAATGCTTCTATTTCATTGGTCGAAAAAAATTCTACATAAAATTGAAAATCTAGATCTAGATAATTTTTATCTAGATCCAAGATGTTCTCCCGAGGTTTCTACATCTATATTATTATGTAATTAAACATTACTAAATCTGTATTTTTTTCAGTTTCATTTTCGCTTGTTTGTATGTTTTTTTTTTGTTTTTTTTAGTTAGTAGAGCGGGGGGAAAATGCCGTTTTCATTGGGGATTTCCAGAACTGGGCCAGCAAGGGTAAAACTTTACCAGACCAGTTAGGGCAATTCACCAATAGAACCCTAATTGACAGATAAATAAATCATAATATTACTTTAAAAAGTGATACAAAGCAAAATTTATAGTTAAAATAAATTATATTAAATAAAAAGAACATCATTATACTGTTGCCTATTTTATAATAAAGATTTCATCATGTTGATTCTGGCGTGGTATGGGAAATCCCATACCGGCACGAAAGCGGAAAGACGTTAACGGCCCAATAACTGAAATCCCACACCGATCCGTTAAGGTTTTTATATGGGAATTTGGTGTTAGCGCGTTTCCCCACACTTAACCGTATTAACCCATGGCGGCCCCTTATGGTGGCGGTAGCTCTATGTTTATAGGGTAGTGCGCCTATATTTAGGTAGACCTATTCAGCCATTAGTTTAAAAAAAAAATGAGATCTAGATCTAGATCTATGTTGAGTGTATATAAAGTTGGTATAGAGTAAATTTAAGTGAAAATTTAAGTTCGAAAGGATTAAGCCTGCTTGCAGCAATGTTCAAGTTTGGATTTTTATAGTATCGTAACAATCTGACCTATGAAAAAACTGATGGTATCTCTGAATTCCCCCTTTCTTTTTTCTATAAAAATAGATCAGATTTAATATATCACTAGGCTTAGTTAAAATTAAAAACGAGGTCAAAGAGGTGTAGGGTAAAAAAAAAAAATGTTTGTTTGTAAAATGTTTTACATGTTTCGGAAATTCCTTCAGAGTTGAAGATAGTTATTTCCTAGTCCAAACCTCCCGCAGGACGACGGGGGATGGGAGCGGGCAGGGTTTGAACCCGGGACCATCGGTAAATCGATACGACAGTCCAGCGTGCAAACCGCTAGACCAGGCAGCCATCCAGGGTAGATATCACCAAGCATACTTTTTCTCGAGCAGATTTTTCCCCAGTTAGTAAGCTCGATCCGGTTGATGGAAGGTTCAAGCAGATCAAAGAAAATATATCTAAAAACATGTTTTAATATTTAATTTTCATTACAAAGTCATTTTCTTTTTACTCTAGCGTAAGAACACTATGCATTGCACCATTTCCCACCCTCCACAACTTCAAATAGTCTCTTTTAGCTGATGAGCCATCAGACTTTAAAATAGCCTTAAGCCCATTACCCAGTTCCTTCACTACTGGGTAGTAAAAAAGAATAATTCCACACCTCCTGACCTTGCTCAACATGAACTTAGCCTTAACAAGGAAAAGGTAATAGTATGTGTTGGAAGTGAAGAAAAAAGGTGCATGTGCAGTAGCAATATAGCAGTAATTTGGTAAACAGTCAAATAAAAACGTTTTAGCAATAAAAAGTGAACCGCTCGAACCTCTCGACAAATTTGGGCTGCTCGAACTTCGCACTTGCTATATATATATATAAACATCTTAGACAATCGAAGGTAAAAGTCTGCTATATTATATATATGCTCTGCAAATTAGCATTCGGTAAGTCAATCAGCTACTAAGATACACAACTCTTTGTTAGAAGTAGAAGAAACATTATAGATTAAAGTAATTAAAGTAAATTCTATATGGATTTATTTATGCCATTATCATTTATAATAAATAATAAAAAGAGCCTTAATTGCTATTCGAGTTAGAGATTTGATATAGAGAGATACCAATATTAAAGAAGTAGTTAAGGGAACTAAGCAATGATGTACTGGGTGACAAAATTGGCCTGGCATTACTTACTCTTCTCACATCTTAAATCAAGTTTCCATTCATACTTGTCATAAATGTAAAGTAAGTTTAATGTAGAACCAAAAACTTAACTCATGCCTGCAGACGTAACATATTGTATTTCTACATAAAGTTAGACTTAAATGCTGTACAAGATCTAAAAAAAATCTACTGTACAATCAGAATCTTGTATATAATCAGTCCATATAGAAATTTTTATTACATGATCTTGAAATTATTTTAAAAATAACCCTTGATAAAGGACAAACTAGTCGCTGACACATCGTTTAAGATTGTGTCCATATCAATTTCTTGTAGAACGTCTTTATCAATAGCCTCAACATTAAGAGGAAATGTTTGAATCATTGATGGACTTACTGTTATCAAGTGGTTCATTTGTCAGCTGCCTCTCTGGCCCATTCGATGCCCATTGGGCCTGAATGCCAATCTAGTCAATCCACTCTTGGAACTAAGGGAGTATAAGATATTGTAAGGACTATGTGAAGTGAAGTTGCACATTGTGAAAGGAATTTTTTTTTGTTAATATGTTTAATCAAATTGTTTGAAATAGAAACATTTGGCAATTAAACATACAATTACCATAATTTATTATTTACATTTTGAATTTTTTTATGTGTTTGATTTCCCTATTTCTTAGGTGTCTTTGAGGTCTTATAGAGGCTGGATAAGCAAAACAATTTATTATAATAATATATTATAGTTTATAAAAAAGCAGCAACAAAATTCATGCTATACAGATCATTTTAAACAAAAATTACTTTTCCTAATACAGATCATGTCTTGTGAAGCTAAAAAGGTGAAGCTAGATTATTCAGGCTTCAGTGATGAGGCTCACCCTGAGGTTTTTAACATCAAGGCTATGCCCAAACAACCTGAAGACCTGAAACCAGGACAACTGTCGCATTCACAAATAAAACAGTATTTTGAAAAGGTTTGAAATCATTTTAACAAAGAATTTTATTTTAAAAAAATATATATTTAACGATTTTCTGCTGCATGAGTGAACAACAGTTGAGAAAAATACAAAACTCTGTACATCACTTGACGACATGACTTGACTTGACTTGACATGAAATTACTTGACTTAATCCTTTTGAAGCATTGGGTTGCAACAGTACTTCGCCATGGGACTTTGCTCTGGGTGATTCACTTCCACTGAGTCCATGTCTATCCTGTCATCTTTACTTCTTGTGCTCTGGATGATTTACTTCCACTGAGTCCATGTCTATTCTGTCATCTTTACTTCTTGGTCTGAGAATCTCCTCCACGTTTGCTTTGGTCTCCCAGCATTTCACTTCCCCTGTGGGCTCCAGTCTAGAGCCTGCCTTGCAATGGGATCTGCTATTCTTTACACTACACTTGCAAATATAAAACTAAATCTTTGTTCTGGTTTCCTGCATGTATATGTGTATGTATATGCATTACAAAAAAACTAGTGGGAGCTATATTATTAAGATAAGCAAATTTTGGTGCATCAGTTCAAGTTGGCAGAGGAAATTTTATAAAGGATTTAGGTCATCATGTCATGTAAAAATAGAAAAAAATCCAGATCCAGAGGGCAGATATAATGTTAAGGTCATTTGTTTCAGTGGTCAACATTTAAAGAGCAGGGTGTTATGTAGCCATCACAATGTCAGGCACCCATTAAAGTTGGGTGGACTCAGGAGCTCTAAAAAATCCTGAAATTCGAAATCCCTGTCTTCACCGACATTTGAACCCAGGATTCCAGGTTTGAAAGCTAAGCGTTTAACCACTCAGCCTCCATGCCCCACACATGTCATGCAGTCAATATAATAAAAATCACCTATCTATAATAAGACTAAAAATAAAAGCAATGATAATTAATGAATGAGTTATCATGATTTAAAATGTGTTATTTTTAGCTCCTTTTTTAAAAAAATTAAATCTTATAATTATTGAATTATATAGTAATAGAGGATATGGATGATTGAAGCAGTTTATTTGTTCTCTATATTATGGAGTAAAGAAACGCAACTCAAGTGAGCTTTTTATACATGAAAATCAATGTTGAGTTAAGTTCCACAACCTGAATGTTAATAAGTAATCTTCGTACAAAAAAAAAACTTTTTAAAAATACTAATTTTAGATCATGTCGTCCTATTTATCTCCTGTAAGAGAGAATATACCCTTAGTACAATCTATGATTTTTAAAAATCTTTTCTATTTTTTTCCCATTTGACCCAGATTCTGGTTTGTGATCACTGATCATAGTTGACCTATAAAGATAATCTCACAAGACCACTAAACCTTGAACTGGTACACAATTTTAATCCCACTGTTTTAGTGATCGACAGTGATACTGACACATTTAATGTGAAAACAGGAAGTTTTTTTTTAAAAAGTCCCTTTTTTTTATTTAGCATTTTTGGGTTTTGTCCAGTCCATTTTTTTTAGCAGGCCAAGGTGGCTGAGCGGTAAAGCGCTTGGCTTCTGAACCAGGGGTCCCGGGTACGAATCCTGGTGAAGACTGGAAAAAAAATACTGTTGGCTTTTTTAAAAACATTAAAAAATCTGCCCCTTGGTCTGTTGAACCCTTTGAGTACCACATATGATCATTCTCTTTACTACATCCCTCTCATTCCATAGCCAGGATTAGAGACTCTTTTATTGACAGGCATCTCCATTCCTTCATTTTGTCTTCCAATCACTTCTTTTGTCTTTCCTTTTTTTTCCTATTACTGTTCCTGCAGAAAGGTCTTTGCAAGTGCTGACAATCCTGTGATATGGCCGTGCAGTTTTAGCTTGCATTCTTAACATTGGTCAAATTTCTTTGTGATACAGTCTATATAGGTAATACCTAGAATCCTTCTATAATTTCTCAGTTACATAGCTAGGATTCTCCTCCCTAATTCTAAAGTTACCATAGTCTAAGATTTGCAAGCATACAGGAATGTGGCCATAACTAAGGAGTGTATTTGTAAGATTTGTGAACTTACTGTTATGCCTTTGTCTTTCCTAATGGTCTTGAGCTTCTGGACAGAAATTCAAACTGAATCTCTTGAGTTCAAATACAATAACAATGATAGGTTCTGTATGTTTCATCACAGTTTTAACTAGAGTTGTTACTAACTGCTTGTTAAAAGCAACACACAAACTAGTCCCCCATGACCATGAATGCTATGCAGTAAAAACAAAATGAAATAACTTATAATAAATTTATTTTTGTCTATTCTAATTTAGAAAAACATATATTTAATTTTTGTCATTTTGTTTATTGTAATGGGTATTTTAAAAAAGCCTCATGGGGTTTTTTTTTTTGGTTGGGCAAAGTCACAACAACTCTGCACTAATCATTGAACTTGTCACTTTGACTAGCATGATCTTTGTTGCTATCATTGTAATTAGAGATAAATTTAAAAAGTGTTGTCCTGATAACTAAAGTGGACCATGGTAATGACCTTCTTTATAAAACAAGTTGGGGCTTGTTTATAAGACTGGTTTATCCTTTCTCTGTCATTCTGTTCAGTTCACCCACAGCTGTTAAATCAAATTTTTCTTCTACTTTAAAAATGTCTAAAGTGACATTTAGTTCAGAGCCGACAGACAGGCCAGAACTTTTTGATATTCGGGCGATGCCAGAGCAGCCTAAAAATTTGAAGCCTGGTCAGCTGGAGGCCAGCAAAATTAGAGAATTCTTTGAAAAGGTAAAGCATCTTAAAAATGTTTGAGGTAAACTTTTCTGGGTTTTTATTAATAAGCTTACAGATGCGCCCTAATTTGTTTGCAAAATGGTATGATTTTTACATTTGGTTTGTTGTTTGTTGGCTTTTTGAATGCATGGACCAAAGTTTTAGAACTCATTCTTATTGATCTCAGACAAACACCATGCTTCACTATATTCAAGAAGAACATTAAGACCTATATTTTTAAAACTTTTTTAGATTACTTAGTCATTTTTACTCTTGTGCTTATGTCTGTGATATTATTAGAGCACCTTGAGCCTATATTATGTGCTTTATTAATAACATTATTATTTCAGAAAAAAAGAAGCTTAAATTGTAACTCAATTTTTTAAGCTTAATAGTATAGCTTAGTTCTTTACTTTATCTTATCTTGTAAATTACAGTAGCCCTTGTTATGTAGAGGGAGAGTAATCCTTAAAGGATTGCAGGCACGACATGGCCTAAATTGTGCCGATGTGCCCAAAACCAAACCAAATCATTAAAACACTTGGTATTTTGAGCTATTAGTTTGTAAATGGTTTACAAGGAAAAATGAAAATCATTTTTTTTTATTACCAGTAATAATTATAATAAAAAAAAAATAAAGCTCCCCTTTCCGACCTTATGATCTATAGGGTGGATGATTTTAAGGTCATCTGGTTTTTTTGGCCAACGGTTAATTAGCAAGGTGTCATGTGGCCAGCACAATGACCAACTGCCTTTATTTTCCCAAACTAAAGTCAGGTACCCATTAGATTCAGGCGCGCCCTAAAAATCCCAAAACTCTAAATCCCAGCCTTCACAGAGATTTGAGCCTGGGACTCCAGGTTTGATTCAATTGAGCACACTCTTTTATTGTTTATAATTATGCAATCACCTTCATTCTTGAATTTATGCATGTAGGTCATTTATGTAAATTAAAAACAATATTTGGCCTAAGACTATACATTGAGGTACACATCATTGGCCTCCTTCAGTCGTAGAACGACTATGGTTCATCTTGCACACTTACTTTTTTTTTTGTTGATATGGAGTCTCGCTTGTTACATTTTATTCACAGATTCATATTACTGGAGATTACCAATAATAATAAAAAAAATTCTGCATTTATGTTTTTCTTTAAGTAGTGATAATTGGTTACAAAGTTCTTACATATATCCTAATCTAGCCATGCTGTTTCTGTCTGGCATTTCCTTTTTTAATAAGATCTCTAAATCTGCTGATTTGTCCCTAATACTTTGCATAGTATAAGAAATATAAGTTAGAAATGTCTGCATCAAAGAAATCAATCAGTCCTGAGGTAATCCACTACAGTGCTGTAGTGCAGTGGCAAAATGCAACTTTGTTGTTTAATGCATATAGTATACAGGATTGCTCATGTGCAGGCACAGTGCATGATACTGTTCATTACAGGTTTTGCATTGAATGGCTTTTTATTTTTTTATGCATCTAAATGTTCTGGTTTACTTTAGATTCAAATAGGCAACAAAATTTGTTCCATGTATTACTTTGTTCAGTTTTTTAAACATCCATTTCTCAATTTATTCAAGGGATTTCTTTTAGTACCAAAATTTTTTGAGGAAGAGGAATTGGAACCTGTTCGTAGATCAGTTGAGAAACTTGTGGATGGCCTGGCACAGATGCTATACGATGGTGGAAAAATTAAAAGTAATTGATCTATTAATGTATCTTTCTTTGATTGTTATCCACGAGTAGATGTAATAGTTTAATTGTAAATATTAACTCAGACTTAGTAACAAAAAGAAATTCTTATACTTCAAAATTTATATAAATATATATTTTATACATTTTTGTCAGATCTGTATAAAGAACATGGATTATTTCAAAGACTTATTCATATTGAAAAGGAATTTCCTGGAGCAAATATAATTCTACATAAACAGGGGCAGTTAACTGAGGTAAATTAGAAAACTAAGTTTTAAAAAATCTTTATGAAATAAAAATATAATTACTAATATACCAATCATATTTTTTTTTTTAAATCATTTGTCCAGTGACTCAACTTATTTGCTTAAAGATGTAACAACATTGTGCTAAACTTAAGTACAACCCAAAAACCATCATAGGCAGAAGGATACATGGTGACTGAGTGGTTAAGCGATTGGGTTGGGAACCAAGAGAGTCTTGGATTCTGAAATAACGGCACCATTGAGTCCACCTAACTCTAATGGGTACTTGACATTAGTTAGGTAATGTAAAGCGCCGCGCAAGTTACTTTGCCTCACCGTGGCACCGGCGTGGAAACGGCTCACTAGGGGAGGGGAGCTAGGCGAAAAAGTAACAAACAGGACTCCCGTGGGGGTGCCTACGGGAAAGACGAGAGTCTGCCCATTGCACTGAGCGGGGTTGTAAGAAAGCTCCCACAGACCTTCACCTAATCCATGCGCTGTTCCTCAAGGGACCGTCTCATCAATGGCGAATCCCGCACAGTTAGCTTGGTATAAGGAAGGAACATGGTGGTGGCCCCCGGTACTACTTGGCCTTCGGCCATGACTTCTAGTCCATGCGTCGGCGTGTCACTAGTATTGGAAACAGCAATGGCCTATAGACATTGACTCGGGTCCCTCCCAGACAGGCCTTGTGGTCCGCAGGTTTGTTTTTTTTTACTATTTGTTTTTGTTCTCGGACGGATTCAGACAGGTTT
This sequence comes from Biomphalaria straminea, assembly GCA_021533235.1. Lineage (NCBI taxonomy): Eukaryota > Metazoa > Mollusca > Gastropoda > Planorbidae > Biomphalaria > Biomphalaria straminea. The sequence continues at coordinate 13,640,092 of JADKLZ010000104.1, forward strand.
TTTTTCAAACTTAGAGCTCGAAGAGCTTCGGCTCAGCTCTTAGACTATCCAGCGGTAATGTAAAAGCAGCTTGTCATTGTGCCTGCCACATGACACCCTCATTAATGTGGTTCACAGATGACCTCTACATCATGTGCCTAATAGATTGTAAGATCTGAAAGGGATATTTTACTTTTTTTTTAATAGGCAAAACATCATGCATTATAATACAATGTAAATTGAATATTATACATAATGTATACAAGTTTATTGCTTTTAAAATTGATAATATATTACAACATTATGCTCCTAAACAATTTTGCCAATGTTAAGTCAAGTCATTGCATTCAAAAAAACTTTCGTTCAACTTTCATATAATTGTCTCTGACACCTAATTTTAATTTCTTATAGTTAAACCAAATCTGTGGTGCATTTTGTTTTTATTGATTGGGGTTAGTTGTCGCTAAAAAGGTTAAGAATCCCTGGCTTTGTTTATTTACTGTTACCTATCGCTTAGTCTGTGAACTGTTGGGGCACCAAGCAAGACCTGTAGACCGTCTTTTTCCATTCCTCTCAATCCTTTGCCCTGTTTAGAACCTCTTTCAATTTACTCATTACTAGAGTCTAATAAAACAATGCATATTGATGCTAGCCAATCTATCCAACATTTTAAGACATTTGGTTTATCAGATACAGAACTGTAGTAACATTCAATTTAGTCCAACATTTATTAGCATTATGGACATGTCATAAACTGGAAAGGATTCAAAAGTATTTCCACGTAAGCACCATAAAGATCAACTCAGGTGCGGCCCCCCACAGGCTTGGAAGAAAGCAGCTGGCAGCAGATGGCCTCTGCAAGAGACACCAGGAGAGCTCTCATGAGGGTCAGAGAATTGCTGGACTTATTGATATAAAAAGTCCTTCTTGCAGAAGATGAAAAAACAACTAAAATAGACCTCTGCAAACAATGGCTTTGTCTGCTTTAGATGTGGCTAGATGTGCAGGTGGCCATGGGGTTTGTGTGATTGGTCATGTGAAGTACTGCATTTTGTCCTCAATGTTCAGAATTAAAGACAATACCTCATTATAAATTGGATTCAAATTCAAATAAAAATGTATTTCCTGGAGAAAAAATGGAGTCAATCTTAATTTATATTGATCTTTTATTTTTAGGCTTTTCAGACACTTTGGTCCAATGAGCGACTACTGAATGTGGTAGAACAACTTGTTGGGCCTGAGATAGCTGGACACCCTGTATGGAATCTCAGAACTAAGACTCCTCAGAATGAAGCCACAACAGTTCCATGGCATCAAGGTGAATGTTATGCAGTTTGTTGCACTTTTATCTAGTTGTACAAAGCAGCAATAAAGCTACCTTAACTAATAACCTTACAACAGTCAATGTTAAGTATGCGAGACTTTATTTATTAGATTATATATATTTTGTTAAATCTTGATATTACATTCAAAGAAGTAACAAGAAAATAATTTATTTTGGTCACACAGATAGTGCTTACCTGGACAAGGACTCCTACAATGTCCTGCAAGCAACTGCCTGGATTCCATTATTAGATGCCAATGAAAAAAATGGATGCATGGAAGTTAGCATTTCTTTTTAAATTTAGAATTTATGTTAAAACCTTTTTAGTCTAATGTCCCCATTGGCATTATTTAATCAGTTTTGTTACATTGTGTTTATTAATTTAAATATTTATATATTCTTTGTTGCCAGGTCATCTCAGGAGGTCATTTACCTGGTAAAGTGGTCAGACACACCTGCTGCTGGGGTGAGACTTGGTATGTTGTGATGGATGAACAGGACGCAGCCGAGAAGATCAGTACGGTTTAATTTGAATAACTTAAGTAGTGTTCATTATGGTCTAACTTAAATAGCTAAAGTAAATCTCAGTAAAGTCTAACTCAAATAGCTAAAGTAATGTACAGAAAAGTCTAACTCAAATAAAGTAATTTTCAGTAAGGTCTAACTCAAATAAGTAAAGTAATGTACTGTATAGTCTAACTCAAGTAGCTAAAGTAATGTACTGTAGTCTAACTCAAGTAACTAAAGTAATGTAGTGTATAGTCTAACTCAAATAACTTAAGTAATGTACTGTATAGTCTAACTCAAATAACTAAAGTAATGCTCAGTAAGGTCTAAGTAAAAGGTCTGCTAAAACAATGTTGAATTGTGTTGTGGTTGTGGCTGAAAACCATGAAATACTTCTAATATATATATAAATATAGTACTTTCAATAAATAAAAAATAATTCACATCCAATAAATTGTTTTCTTATGTTTTCAGATGTAGACTTTGTGAAAGACAAAGTTTTATGCCCAGTGCCCTATGGTGGGATGCTTCTAATCAACAACATGATACCACATAGAAGGTATTTTTTGTTGACTAGTATTATATTGTTTGATAAACACTGTGGTCATCCTACACTTGGTTGTAGTTAAGTCTAGATGTATGTCCATTTCATTTGCATTTCTCCAAACTGAAATGAACTTTTTACCAGTTTTTTTTTATTAGCTTAGTTTTATCTCTCTATACAATTTGTCCAATTTATGCTTTGCCATCTTATAACATAAGAATAAATTCAATTCAAATGTGTTATTATAACCTAATTCTTTAGATTCTGTGTTTATCCATTATAAATAGAAAACTATTTTATTCTAAAACCTAGTTTATGAAGTAGAGCTAGATTTGTTAGGAAGATTATTTATTTGCATTAATAGTAATGTTTTAAAATGCACAAATCATTAGCAAAATACAAATGTGTAATATTTTGTCCATTCATTGATCATAGGCATTTAATATTTTGAACTTGTTATTTGGTTTAAGCTTGAATAATATCTCGGATGAAATTCGTTGGAGCCTGGACTTGCGCTGGCAGAATCCAGAAAAACCTGTTGGATTTTATGGATTAAAAGAAGGAGTTTTGATGAGGTCTGCCAAGAATCCAGTAACTAAAATAGACTGGGAAGGTTTCAACAAAGTAGACAGACACCGTGAGGCTGACTTGGATTGTAAGGTAAAGAACTGCAACAATTTTTTTCTAGGCTAGAAATTTAGTTGCTTCAAAACTGACTTATAAAAAGTTTTTGTTTTTTAAATCTAAATAATAATTAATCTTTTTTCTGTTCATTTCATTGTTTGTAAAAAGAAAATGCTTAGTAAGCTTCAGATTTGAAGATTATTATGTCCTTGCCTAAACCTCCTGCAGAAAGACACAGGATAGCAAGGGGCAGGGCTCAACAGCTGATTTAAAAATTAAATTATAATTAATTAATCTCAACTCTTGTTACAAAAATAATTACTATATAACATTTAATGTCATTAGTGAATTTGAAAATTGTTTTTTTTTTTTTTTTCCAAGTTAGAAACCTGTTAATGACAATTTTTTTTTTTTTCAAACTTTTTTTTTTGTATCTTTTGCTTGAAAACAATAAATCTTTGGTTACCATTATATTTGTATGACTTATTAGACAAATAAGAAAAAGCTGGTTGTTACTATAATGTTACACAAATCACTATATTTATTTTAAGATGGGCAAGCTGCAGGCTTCAGAACATAAAGTGGCAAGGCATTAACTCTATATTTCTACCAATATTCAAATGCATTTTTTTAATACTGTAGAGTAGAGGACAAAAGAAGCTAAGTTTTAGCCTTTTTGATAATACGTTCATAAGCTAGCAGAAACCTTTTCTTATTGACCTTTTTCTATAAAATACAAATATGACACAGGCTAAATGTAAATTATACCAAGCTGATTTCTCTATTCAAGAATAGAAGTTGGGCTTAGAATGTTGAAGCTCATTGTGTCCATTCAGCTGTAAAGTTGATTGATATCTACATGGTTATTAAATCTTTATTTTATCATTGATAATGTTTACATACAAAAAAAAAAAAACTTCATGTTTTTCTTTTTGATTTAATTTTTAAAGGCAGTAGAAATTATAGTTTTATATTTATGTTTAATATTTTTCATTAGCTGACTGAACTAGCAGACAAAAAGGTAAAGATATCTCCTAATGGCCCATTGAAGAAATTGAGAAATACTGCTCAACTTTTAGATACTTTTAGAAAGACTCACATATTGTTATGTACTCAGAGAGAGTATAACATAACATGAGTTTGTGTCTTTAAATAAAAAAAAAATCAACTTCAAGCCAGCCATAGTGCTTTAACCAACAAATTCTAAAACTTTATTTCATCAGTATTTCTAACATAAAACTAACACTTTTTTTTTATTTGATTACTACTCATCATAATGAAATCATTATCTGTATAACAGTAATATGTTATTGCTATGCTATACAAGTATATGGGTTTCCTGTGAATCAGAATATCTTAAAACTTGCTTATAATTGACACTCTAAAAGTCCTTTTTATTGGTAAAAACAAAATTGATTGCGCACTGGTCCAGAGGTAGGGTGAATTAGTTTAGATAACATAAACAATCTATTCACATACTTAAGAAGTGTGCCCTTGATATTTTTTCATTAGAGGTTAAACAATAATAAGATTAGATAATTTTTATTGGTCCAATCAAATGGAAATTCAGTTTGACTCTAATTGACCACCTCAGCATAACTACTGTACAATAACAATATAGATGCAAATATGAACAACATTTACACACAAAACACATAAACTCTTGCAAATAGCACTTAATGAATTAGATTATCTATGTATTTGTAAAATATATGTTGTTCAATTTGTCTAAATCTGAAAATATAATTTAAAGAACAAAATGTGAAACTATAATATCTCTCAAAGACATGAATTAGATCAGTGTGGTTTTAGTCATTTCAAGAGACTTGAATATAGTTGTTTTATTTACTCTATCTGGTTATCTGTTCCATATCAGAAAAAATATTTTAAAACAAAAATTTCTGAGAAAAAGAAAGTTGAAAAGTTCAAGGTAGACCTATAATGTAACTATCTGTATTGGTAACAGTGATTTTGGATTCATCTTTTCTGCTAAGTACATTAAATAGCAAGAGAAGGAATAACATAAAAAAAAAAACATAGTTTAAAAATTGAGCACCCATACCTTCCAAAGCAGGGCCAGGAAAATAATGATATCTACTGCACACCTAACAAACATTTCTACAACTTGAAGACATTTTATAAAATATTTCTTCCATCCCATGTAGCAACAAATAAACTCTGTTGCAACAATAAGCTTGTCATGAACTTTAAATTGACATTTTCTAAAACTAGTGTAGAGTCTCTCTGCTATTTCAATAAAAACATGATCAAAATGTATTTCTCATTGTTGTTGGTAAGGACAAATTGATTTGTTTTGATTGGTGCACAAAGTGGAACCAGTCAATGGTTGAAAATTACTGCAAAGAAGAACTCTTTAAACAGACATGAGACTCCAAACAGTTTCTTTCTATCTCTATGGTGGCTGAGCCAGTAGACTTTTTTGTCCCAGAGACAGTAGAAACACTTGGTTTATCGCAGGCTCCATACCAAAATGAAATCTTTCTCTTGTTTATACTGATGGTCTTGACATGTGACATTCTCATATGACATTCATGACGATGAATATATTGTGGGATTATTTTGTATTTTTTGTGTGTTTAAATAACTTACAAGATTCAGTTTTTATTTATACTTTTACTTGATTTCCAGCTGACTTTTTTAGTCTTAATTGACAAAACTTTGCAACATTATGTTCTCATAGTTTTTTTTGTTTTTTTTTTAATCTTTTTTTCCCCTCCATTCTCCCTTATTTTTTTAAATATTTTTTTTTTTGAATAATCTCTAATGAATATTGTAGGTGTTTTATTTTCTCCTAACCATAACTCTAAGGGATGTTTTTTTTTTTACTTATAACTGGGTTTTTCCCCACTCACAACTTTCACTGACAAATACAATCAACTCAGCAGACACAAAATATCAACTGGTATTGAGTTTTTGTACTATTACATTTTTTATTTGGATTGATAGATAAAAATCTACTTCTAACAGATTTCTCACTATTCCATTTGTAAGGGCTGGATATGGGAATAATAATTGTTCCCTTGTTTCTATAGACAATGTATTTTGAAAGTGTTTGTTCAGTTTATTAATTCAACTAACCTCTTTATTAACAACTTAAAGTTCAATAGCAATAGAAATAATTGAAGTTTACTTATTAGTATCTTATTGTTACATATAATTTTTTGTCTAAAAGATAACGTTTTATACCTGTATTTGTATTACACAAAACAAAATGGTAATTTTCTGCATTCTGTGTTCTAGGACAAAGTAGAAGATGATCCTTTTGATACTATCATCGTTGGGCCCTGGATGAAGAAATGGGAAATGACCCACACGAATCGCCATACCGACAGATTAACCAGCAGGAATGATAGCACTTGGCACAAGGCCTAACAAGTTCAAAGTTCAATATTGTTGGTGCAGCTAAGCGTTGTCTATTATTATAATAGATCTAAGCTACTGGTCATATGCAGCTATTCATATTTTATATACCAAAACTTGAACCATAACCACATGTATAGATTTTGAATTAAGCTTTTATTTTTGTTATAGCCATCTCCACTATGATTATTATCAAATTGCTTACATTTTTTTTCTATTTTATTGCCAATATCAATTTAGTCTACAACAGGCCTAAAGATTTTCATATAAATTGTTTCTAGCCTATTTGCTAGGTGTCAAGAAGAGCAGTAGATCAACCAATTGAGAAATCTTTGATCTTAATCTAATGAGAACATGGCTGCATTTACCCAAATCTTTAGTCACAGTAGATAGTGGCTCCAGGTTCTGAGGGCTACATAACATTTTTAAAATACTAGGTGTATATTTTTCTTGTCTACAGTAATCTTGTTTCTATGTAAAACATGAACTGTATAATTCCCTGAGAATGAATAGTCAAATAGTAAAATTATACCATGTATAACTTGGTACAAGTTTTGATTTACATTATTTTAAATTCACTTTGGTATGCATTAGCATATGTGATAATTAAAAAATGGCCTAAAACTTCAAAGAATGAGACATTGACTGCTCAGTGTTCTGAACTACAAGGTTAAAACTAGAAAGATCCTCTCCAGTTGTAATATATGATTTCCTTATTACAACTGTAATATATGTACTTATTACAACTGTACTGTGAGTCACCTTTTATTGGGGGAAATGTTTTATTTGTAACTTTACTTGTAACATTACCACAAGGTTACACATTTCTTTTTTTTTTTTCCTTTCTTTGTGATTGATGAAATCAAAGTCTATTTTATGCATATATCATGTTTTAAATGTAAATACTTTATATTCAATTTTAAAAAAGTGTTTCTTATTGCTGTGTATCCAGAGCTGTGTTAATGCTAGACTTTTACTTTTTCCCGGTAATAGCATTTCTTTTTTTTTTAGTTAAAACAAATTGCTTGTGCATTGAGCACTGCTACTTTCTGATAACAAAATGATCTACTGAATTGTAGTATTGATTTCTTAAGAGTCAAACTACTTTCAAAATAAAAGAGAACATTCTATTGAATTGTGTGTTTTAGTTTTTCATTCTTAGTCCTAAATCTTTGATACATTTTATTGAATGTCTTGCAAAACAAGAGTCAGTTCAGGTCATGCTCATGTCTTGAAAAGAATTGGCTTTTCAAAGTGACTATTTCTCTCTTCAGATACAAGTTCATGGAGAGGGGGGAGGGGTTGGTACAATGTTTCTGTGCTGCCTTTAGGTTCTCAACAAACAACTCATTGGAGATTTAAACTCAAGCCATATTGAGAGGTAACCAATGGGTTTGTGCCACTCAGCCATAACGAATCATTAACTAGATTGAGTTGTACAGCTTTATGTTGAGTCTAGTGCACCACCTTAGACTGTTAGTAGGTCAGGCCCATAGCAAGATCATTGGATATGAGAAATGTGCTCATCTTCTATCACGAAGGAGCTAAATGTATGCTCAATAAAACAGAGAGGCTTTAGTTCATAACCCTTTGAAGACTAGGAATTATTAATTCAAGATTTGGATCAAACTGAATGTTTTCTGCGTGACTAAAGGCAGTATAGAAACCTCCCAGGTCCCCCTTCAGCACAAAACAGATTGTAGTGGAGGGCACTGAGCATAAGCTGCTAATAAAAACATTGTTTCACATATTTTCAAGTATATATTTTAACATAAAATATAAAAGACCATTGAACATTTAAAAAAAACAAACAAAACAAATAACAATAGATTTCTATTTGAGAAGAAGCCAAATGTTTTTATTGGTTGAAAATGATTCACTAGAATGGAGGAAATTGGTTTTCATTTCAAACCTCAACAAACAATGATTCAGTCTTTGGAAACCAAACATATTGATAATGCATGAAAGTGTATGTGTTCTTGCTGATTACATTTACCTGGTATCTGTTCACTCCATAGTTCTATGTTTCTAGTCAACTATCCAATAGAGAGACTTCCAAGTTAACTTCTCTTTGATTCCCAGGCTGAGAAGCACTCATTTAAATTATCAACAGAAACTTGTAAAAACCTGGCCAGTTTATTTTAATCTTTATATTCAGATCTGAACCAACAGTAAAATCTGTACGGTACTAAAAAAAATATTTTCGCCACCTTAAACACTAACCTTTCTGCAACTCAATCAACTAAGAAATAACCCTAACTCAAAGCCTCAACTAAGTGTGTACTTTCTTTACCTTAAGGGCCTGCACTGCTTGAGTACTTGTTTATATATATATATATATATATATATATATTTTTCGGAAAGTAGTAATACAAATATATATTTCCTAAGTGAACAGCACAAAGTCAGTTGACTGGATCTCTTTCTTTAAATAGTGAACCACTTCAGCATGCTTAGAACAAAGTAAAATAAATCATAAACAGAACAATATCAAATTATATAGAGATAGATAATCAGCTTCTAATACAGTGAAGTATAAATGTTGGTCAATTAAGTTTATTAAATAATACATTCATTAATACAAAAACATGTATTCAAAATGTTTAAAATACCAGTTATTACAATAAAAAGTAGAAATGACAAAAATAAAAGTTAAAATAGAATATACTGGTAAATTGTAAAAAAAAAATATTTTCTGTACACAATTTCTTGAAAGATTTTGTTAGGAACTGAATTCAGATAGTTGTAAGACAAAATATTTGTTTCGTATGAACCAGACAATGTTTTTAAATTGCAGCCAACATTGGCAGCATGCCCAGGAGAGGTTTATGTACAAATATCAAAGCAAACAAATGAGACACACATTTGAAACAAGAAATTCGATTCTTACCCCTACAAGCAGTCATAGTTGAAGCTACAAGTTCACTTCTAGCTCATCTCCCTTTGATTACCTTTTCTGTTTTATTTACCACAGAATTATGTATACAGACTAGAATACAAAAAATGACAATGGATGAAAATAAAATAAGCAGTTGTGTCCCCTATTGTTTTCATTGGAGAATAAGAAGAATGTATGCAAGTGATACTGTTGTTTCTTGTTTCTTTCCATCCTACAATCCTGTAGAATGAGGCAAGCTGGGATTGATGCAACACATTAGATTGAACTTGTTCACTTGCAACTCTTAAACTCATCAGAATCAATAGATATAAAACTTCAGAAAGTGTTGCTAAAAGTATCCATTCTCAAGCAGCAGTCAGATTCTCTTACAACAGAAGACCTATACAGTTTAGGTCAAGGAAAATTTCTGAACGAAACCATAATCAATTTTGAAATAGATATTATCCATTCACAAAAACTGAGCATGAAAGTTAATAAAAGAAGTCACACTTACTTTTGAATGAGTTGAACTCAGACAAGAAGTGAAAAGGAGGCTAAGAGAGTCCTTCCAGAAAGATGTCTTGCTGGAGTGAAAATGTGGACTAAAGATGTGAACTTTTCAAACAAGATTTCATTTATGAAAACTGTCACAGGTATCTAACTGTCATCTGTAACCCTGGTCTAGAAGCACTTCAGAAAATACAATTTGAGCCATCTGTTCATGAAGATTCTTTTACCATATTAGATGAACAAATGGACAACAATTTCATAGGATTTCAAGTATGTTGTGGCATAAAACAGCCTTTGATAATGATCAAGGACTCCCTGGCAGGGCCCAGCAGACATTCTACATTTAAGTTATTGATTAAATATCTGAAATGGGAATGAAACACCAAGAAGCTGGATTGTGATTCAGTCCAATATTATCAAAGGAGCCTCTCCAGATGTCCTGAAACAGAACAATCTACATGATTGTGGAGTAGATGTCCTTCTGTATATGGAAAGCTTCTTAGAAGTACCATTGGAGATCTCCTGGTCCTCATGGACGGTACAGAACTAGAGATGAGAGGTGATGGCTGCTGAGCTGACACACATGCTACCAGGAAGAAAAAGGCCACACCTCAAAAACACAATCAAGTATGACTCAACACCACAAGAGCCCCTATGAGCATTGAGGTTCAGCAAGATTGTTAACGCTGGACGTGGCAATGGTTTTATGCCTTAAGTGCAACATTACCTTACAACCCTTCCAATGGTGCGGGTCTCAAATAGCCTTTGATAAACAATCCAACTCCTGGCTTGACTGGAGAAGGGGCAAAAGTTAGCAAATGGAGCCTAAGCCAGTAAGCCTTTGGGCAGGAGGGACTTTTTTAGACTTTGTTGGCTACCCTTCAAGAAGGAAAACTCTGAATAAAAACCTCAGCTGCTATGGGAGATAACCCTGAAGAATACTCAGGAGCTGGTGACCTTTAGGCAGATTGAGGCAAAGTGTGCAACAATCTTGCAGAACCAGGTATCAAATTCTGTTCCTTTTGTCAGATTAACTGCATAGAGAGGGGAGACCTTCTGTGTGGGCAACATCGTTCCAATACCAAAATAAATAATGCCCAGACTTTCATCTCGCTTATCCAAAGCTCTAACCTCAAAAACTGTCACATTAACAACCATCAAAGTGTAAGCCATTAACTTGTGATACATGTGTCTCTCCAAAATAGGGCTTCAGAGGGCCTCCACATTCACATGAAAAGTGCTCTAGGAGATGAGCCATTGTCGTTATGACTAAAAGAGGCCAACATATACAACATGTACATATAGTGTGGTTTATTTTTCTTTTAAACATGCACATATAATGGTCATATTTATATTAATAAACTTTTGTTGAAGAAGTTAAAAATATTATTGAAATGGAGACAATTCTAACACTGAACTGTGCACTGTGAGGCAGCTCTAATATAGAAAGCAGACATCCAGTCAACAAATGTGCACTTAGATGACTGTCCAATGGCATATAAAAAAAAATATTATTTTTTTCTGCAATAATAAAAGCGAAACAAAATGTTGGAACAATTAAAAAAAAACATTTTAATGACATTTCTGGAACTGTCCTTAAACTCTATATGACATTAAATAATCTCCACACAACTTGTACAAACCTAAACAGAATAATTCAAGTATAAGCTGACTTGAGATGGATACTAGAACTATTCCAGCGCAAGTCACTTGTCATCCCCCCCCCCCCAAACTAGATCTATGGTGAACAGTGTAAAACTTCTAAGCAACTTTCAGATTTATGGGGTAAAAGAACTATTTCATGCATAAGATGTGATACTGTTTAATTTCATTTTGTTCAACAAATGGTCTGTCTATAATGCACATACAAAGTTCTATGGAAGTCTGACTGGATATGAGTTCAAGAAAAAACAACAAGATTGAAACATTAAAAACAAAAAGATGAACATGCTCGCATTGACCTGGCATTGACCTACTTATCATTTAGCGTTCAACTCTTGACCTAATGCTCAACTCCAAACTAAGTATTTCTCTGTTCACTCCTGTTTTGGCAGCAAGTAGGCTGCTCAGTCCTCCTGGCATGTTCAGGGGAAGGAGGAGGGGAGGAAAGGGGGCACTATGTAATAGTTACAATAATATTCTTTATTATCCATGGTGGTCAAAAAAATAAAAACCCCGAAATAAACGAATTCTATTCAGTTCACTTTGGAATAGTGTTCAGATTGTGTTCATTTTTTTTTCTTCTGTTTATGATCTCTGGCTGTGGGAGTTAGGATCTAATGTAAAAGAAAGGAAATATATATATATATCCCTTTTCTTAAGTTACACTAGAACCACATAACAGACTACAATGTAACAATTATATCATGAGCTGTTTTTACTTGTTCATTTGTGTTTGCATAACAAAACATTACTTTATAGATTGAAGATAAAACAAAAAACGTTCACATACAAACAAAATAACATTTAATATGGGACACAAATTTGAGCTTTGTATCATCTGAACATTTTGTGTGTTTAACAAATGTATTGAGGCCTAAACTGAAATAGTTATCATGAATTTCATGCAAATAAATAAAATCAAAACTGCAACTTGTCCATTTAGGAATGTCTCAACCACACACACACACAGTCTGCTACACTCACAGACATTCACTTTCTTAGACTGCATATATTATATTTGGTTATCACAAGTGAAGTGCAATTCATACTGGAAGGAGAGACGAACCTTAACAAACGGCTTTCAAGCAACTGTATCATCCTTTACTTCCATCTTGTCTGCATAACACACCTAACATAACTTTATAAACAATGATAGTATTAGTGTACAGGGACATTGGACTAGAACCAGGGAATGACATCAAATTGTTGCAATTCAAACTGACATTGAAGATATTTCTCAACAAGTTTCCCTACATAAAACAGATTTGTATTAGAAAACTTAAAAATACTTTCTACATTTTTAGAACAGTTAAACCTTAATACAGTGAACTGCTCTTAATGCATCTTTAGAACAGTTAAAACCTTGATACAATGAATTACTCTGAGATGAATCTGTGACTGTCTGAACTACTTTTATCCCTGACTTACTAGAGTCTGGAAAGACAAATTGTTCTGTAACATTCACACTTAATACATAACCACCAGACTTCTTATCAAGGGCTTCTTATATAGAACAAGAAGAACTTCAGACAAGTTCTACAAACATGAATGCACCTAGCATGTTCTATGTACATTGTAAACACAATAAAATTTGCTACTTATATGGAGACTGAATAATTGAACATTCTATTTAAATGTGTTTGGTATAAAGAAGATTGACAGCAAAATATTTTAAAAAATGTCTTTAATACATCAACAATAAAATCATTGTCTATCGGAAAAAAAAATAATTTCAAACTCAATATTTAGTATCAATAAATATGTAACAAATTAATGACAAAAAAAATCTATTTAAAAAAATAATAATAATAAATATTTCTAGTGATTATCTCCTCATGCTTAAGTAGTACATCAAGGTGTTTGTTTTGTTATATTTAAATAACAACTTTGGAAAAAAAACTTAAACAATGACCATGATAAAATAAAAACAAAACAAAATGTCCAGACCTCATCAACATAGCTTTCACTCAATATATAACAGCCAGTGGGACCTTTAACCACATGTGTGTATCATTGGTTCCGCAGTATTCGATTGGCTCGCTTGTTAGCTTCATCCACTCGTACGTTCAGAGACCCGCCCTGTTCCGCCACACATAAAAATGAAAGGGAACAAAGAAAGTGAAAACAAAAGAATAAATAAAATGGAAAATAAAAAACAAAAAAGCTACTAAATAAAAACAAAAATATCATGGAATTATTTTAAAACTACTTATAAACATTAAAACACAGAGTTAAAGAATAAACTAAGCACATTCTAACAAAAGGAAAAATTCCATAGATAAAGAGGAAAATGAAGTTTCAGGAGATAAGATTCCTAACTAATCAAGTTGAAGAAAACTATAGATCATAGTTCATTCTTTTGTCAAATATATATATATATTTAAATACAGCTAGAATATCGCTATACAATATGGAAAATGAATAAAGTGCAATTTTAAAACTGATTTTATTCCAGAACTGTTCTATTTTTCCAATATTTCAGAAATTACTTAAAGAAAGATAATTAACTAATTGTTTATTCAAAAAATAATTAGAAAGAAGAAAATGAAAAGGTGATTCTAGTATAATACCAATATATTAGATATGAAATCAGGATAGAGGATAGTATTTCAAGAGGAAAGTTGTGTTTGGCTAAGTAAAATCAAAAACATAAATTACTAGTACTAGCTAAGTACTAAAAAATGAAACCAATAAATCAAGATCACAGCAGTACATGCCCTTCTCACAAAAGAGTCTACATTCATCAACTCAAATGTGATCTAGCATTTATGTGTTGGTATGATTGAACATGTGGGTAGGATTGAATGTGTGAGTATGATTGAACATGTGAGTTTGATTCAATGTGTCAGTAGAATTGAATGTGTTAGTAGGATTGAATGTGTCTGTAAGATTGAACATGTGGGTATGAATAAGTTTTACACACAGACACACATTGAGCAAAGAATTCTGTGTGTTATGTTTATATGTTACAGATATTTTCTTAGTCAAAGTGCAAAGCATTTACCAAAAAAAAAAAAAACACACCATTCCAAATTAGTAGAGATTTAATGTTCTAGAACAGAAACTATCTGGTCAAAATTTGAGTCTTCAAAGCTAACTCTCAATTTGTTTCTTCTAGACTGAATTGTTAGGAGACCTGTACATTTTTTTTTTCTGAAGGTTTCTCAAAACTCAAAAGTTCAACATTCTTTACATCAAGCCACAAATCAAACCTTGAATAAACATGACCTTTAGACTACGAAAACACATACACTCGCAAATATGAAACTTAAAAAGATAAAAATAGCCCCACTTTGAACAGTTCCATGAAAACAAAAAAAAAAACTAGATCTAAATACAACAATACTAATTGTAGAGATACAACATACTAATTGTAGAGCTAGCAGAGTGGGAAACATTGGAAGAGGGGCTACAAGAAATAATGAGGATGGATGAGGACTTTAGTGGAGTATATACTTTACACTTTTTTTTCTCTTGAATTATGAACTAATATTTCTGATGTAACTTAATGAAATGGAAAAAAAAAACAATTTTTAATATATGGTGTGTGCATATTTTTGCCACAAGGAAAAACAAAAAAAAATATTGACTTCTTTTTAAAAAGTGCCTAAACGTTATTTGCATGCATCTAAATATATATATATATATATACACACACATGTATATATTAGTTTATGAGTCCAGCAACAGGTGAGCATGACAGCACATGGAGTGAGCACATTAAAATGGTGAACTCTTTCATGCAGAGAAAGAAAGTTGGCAAGTATGGAATTAAAAAAACAACACTGAAAGCAAAGAAACAAAACCTTCAGAAACAGCTTCCACAGAGCATGAGCGCAAACAGTGAGCATCTAATTCTACTACTTCTACTTTCTACAACAAACCATGAAGAAAAGAAAAGTATACAAGTTGAGTGATTCTTGTTTTTATTGTTTTCTTCTTTAAGACCAATTAGGACAAACCTCTTAGTAGTTCCATTGAAAAGAAACAGAAAATATAATCTGATTGAGGACTGTACAGAAAACTGATAATATTATCTAATTATCATTAATTAAATTTTAAAGGTACAATGCTTTGTCCTGACGCCATGTTGAAACAGAAATAAAATGCAAAAATACTTGTGACATTATGTAGAAAAATGAGTTTCCCTCTCAAAGACAATAATGGAACATGAACAAACAAAAAAAAAAGCAATCTGATGAAGAATGGAACCTGGCTCTACAGCTAACTTTGTGACAACAATGGAGATGAGACAACAAAGATAACGTTTGCAGGTTGATGATGATGATGATGATGTTGAGGAGTGCAGCATTGTTTTTTAAATGATTTTTTTATGCCTCCTTAAGTAGTTTGGTTGCCCTCTGGTTAGCAGCAGTGATGCGAACTTCATTAGACATGCCCTGTGGTGGGAATCAGAGAATCAGTCAAGGATGTTATCAACAGAAACAACATAAAACATTTTCTCTTTAAGTAGTTAGCATTGGCATGCAATACAAAAACACAAACTCATGATGGACTTGTGAACTATTGACTTAGTCCATAGAGACCCAAGCTACATGGTGTAGAAATATATTCTTCTAAATTGAAACATTTTTATTTTCTTTATAACGTGTAAGCATTGATATCCAAACAAAACAGAACTTCAGCTGGAAGTCCATGTTTTAAACATGTTATAGCATTGATAGAAGAGCATTTATTATTTATTAGCTGTGCTGGTGAGCACACTGACTAACACATTAAGCCTTTTTTTGTTTTAAATTTCAAACAACATACTGAATACAAAGTAAATCATTTTGAAAGGAAAGAAACGAACTGCTCTTTATTTACCTCACAAACACATGAACACTCTTTTTTATGGCAATTGAAATTTTTAAAAAAATTTGTTTGGTTGTTTCAAAGTCTTGAAGACTACACTGGTACATAGACAATATGTAATGGTCAGTCCTTGACTGAGACAAAGATGCCAATGATAGGATGACCACACCAAGATGATGGACTGTGCAGACAGAAGCTGTTACGTTGGGAGGAGATGGATACAATAGCATACTGTGCGCTGGATTCAAAGCTTACAGTACAACACAAAGATCTTGATCAGCCATATAGTTCTAATGTTTAGTTTTCAGTTTTACAAACAAACTACAAGATAACTTAAGCACCAGAGTTCTGCACAGACAGACATTATTAACTCTTCTCTTAGATGGCTTCCTGTATTAAACCATTGCCTAATTTCTGTCTAAACCATTGCCTAATTTGTCTAAACCACAGCCTAATTTATTTCTGTCTAAACCATTGCCTGATTCCTGTCTTAACAGTTGCCTGATTGTTATCTGTTTAATAAACCTTGTCTTGATTCTTACCAAGTTGTTTCAAAAATTTCCCCCAGAATACTGACCAATACCTGTCAAGACCATTGCTTGATTCCAGTTTCAACCATGACTTGTCAAAGACCATTGTTTCTGATTTTCTTATTATAATTATGAAATAATACTTATTTTTTTTAGAGCCAGGTGTGTAGGACTACAATAATATTATCTTAGTCCTAAAACAATGTGTGATTAGTAGAAGGACACAAAATATAATGTACTTTTAAAGTTAACTCAAAATTACAGAATAATTTTTGTTCAGATTGTATATGAACCAGCAATACAAAGTATAATATGTATTATGTTATTGATTCTTCATTTCATTATTCCCAATAAAAGGCTGATATTGTTTACTAATACAGACATGAATTAATTAATTAATTAATCTGTGATATATTTTTTTTGATCTGTCTGTACATAAACTCACTTTCCAATCTAACACAAGAGTACACAGCACCAGTGTCTTGGTTACAGGGTGTGTCATACGCAAGTGACAGTTTCCAGTACAAATACATAAACAAAGATTCTAATTGCACTGAAGTTTTGCAGGCCTCATGAAACATTTGAGTTCAGGTAGCTAATCAATGAAAGCAAATTTTGAAATATGTGTGTATCCAAAAGGAGTTAGTGACATAATATGTTTCAGTTGGAATTTCTGTTGCAAAAAATGAAACTAGCTTATTGCTTTAAAGGGCAAGTGAAAATGTAGTTCAATCAATGCTAAAATCAGTGAGTGTTATGTGGCCAGCTCAAGCAAAAGCTTTCTTAACTTTTCCCTATAAAATGTAATACACACATTAGCATCTAAGTGAATATCAAATATCTAGTAATCAAGAGTAAAACAGACACTTAACTAAAATTCATATATAAACCACCTTTCAGTTTTACCAGTCATCAAGTTCAATGAACTATGGTGAATACTGATCTAAAGTATTATATTGAAAAGTATAGGAAAAGGTCAAAGGACATCTTTGTATCTGAGCGCTGCTGAGTGAACTCATTGGAAGGTCAGGGTTCAAGATTTCAAAAGCAATAAGCAGGTAGGCAAATATATATGCAGGAAAGTCTGATTTAGGAAAGCTAAGATTAGTAGATAATTCTGGCCAGGCCATGTAAGTAATGCAGGAAGTTATATATTGGCAATATCAGGCAGGCATTGTTAGTTGTCAATTATATATGCAACAGGTCAAAGTACAAAGACGAAACACGACAGGCTGTAATTCAATATGTAGTCAAAGTAAGTGATGTTATAATGCACTATTAAGATAACCTGATTTATCGAAATGTCAAAGTAGGAGCTCTAATTTGACCTTCGCTTTGACCTATGGTACATAAATGTTACTAATTGTCTCAACGACAGTCTCACCTTCATGTTAATGCGATCTAACTGTTTGTTCTGGGATTCAATCTCATTACCCATGTCCACCGCCATGTTGCGGAGGTTACTGACCATGCCAGCCACCTCACCAATATTCTGTTCCATCTCGTCTTCCCTGGCATCATTAGTGATTCTAACAGAAGAGGTGACAACTATTACTACTACAACAAAGAAAATAATTTTTCAAATACAAACCAAACAAATTATATGACAATCAGGTGCTTAATACTAGATTATGAATATATACGCTGTCTAGCTTTCAGAAGAACAACTGTGAATAGAAAATATTTCCTAAAAACAAGATAAAAATACAACTAAAAAAAAAAAAGGCAACACCTCCTGTACATGACTTAAAGAGCAATTATTTGTCTCTTAACTATGAATGTTAGGTAAAGAAATGTTACCCCTTCCCTTCCCTGGTTTGTATAGATCTACTATCTACTATCCAATGAAAGGTGTTCAAATTTAGATGATGATGAGCAAAATGTTCCTGAATATTAATTTATTTAACTCTTGAATCAATAATGCCTACATGCAGAAATACCTGATAGGTTTTTTTTTTAAATCTCTTGTTCCCTAGTCAAATTTAAATTTATTTTTTTTAATATATTTTGAAAAATGTTAATGGTGTTAGTAATTCTTTTCCCAATGTTATACAGCAACTGTCAAATTTCTAGGACAATTGGTAGAGCCATTTTTGACATTTGTGTCAAGGTTCCACCCACCCAGAATGTTCCAGGTTCCATGAAATTCTGAGCTGAAAAAAGGTTTTGTAAAACGATCTAGAATGAACAAGCAAACAGAGAACATTTCTAATGACAGAAAGAATTTAAAACATTTTACAACTACTTGATTGGTGTGGCAAATGAATCAATTTTTAATGTATTGAAAACTAAACTACACTGACAATGTTTACAATAGTTAATCTATATCGATTATATTTCTTAGGTACTAATTAACAACTATACTTGATTGCTCCTTTTTTTTTTCTATTCTTATTAGACCAAAATGGTAATTTATTGCTAAGCTTGGAGATTTTAAAACAATATCATGGCTCCAGAATATTTAACTTGTTTCTTGTCAACTTTAAGCCCTAGTAATGTCAGCTAAATGTGCACATAGCTGTCTAGTCAGACTCCAATAAACCAATAATTGAATACACGTGTAGTTATATTGACTCCAACTGGTGCTGAAACATTAAGGCCAGCATTTCTACAATTTGCTTACATTGTCTTCTGTATGTTCTTAATGTGATAATTCTGTAGATATTGTTATATAACTTACTTGGCTGAGGCTAGTAGTACTCCTGATCATACCTAGTTATATGCCTTCTCCCAGGTAAAGAATCCTGGTAAAAGACTACCATTAATATAAAGAATTATTATTCACTCTTAAGCCTAGTGAAGGCCAATAACCAGGTAAATACCTTGTTATATAGCCTCCTGTTGGTCCAGAGCCGTTGCCTTGATCAACTACTACTCGAGGACCATTTGTGTTGACTTTACCATCTTCAGAAGCTTTCCACGTCTTGCTGTAGTCTGAGCCTTTCTCAAAGTTCTTGGACCTTGAAGAAACAATAAAATTATAAGCAGAAATTCTAAGACATGTTGTGTAAAAAATATCTTCATTTTATGTTTCAGGATTTTGAATCAGTGCTGTGTCAGAGATGCCAGACTCTGAGGTGATCTCATCACTACTATACAACTAGACTGACATGTTTTTTTCCCCCTTTACATTGACTAATCTTTAACACTGGTCTTAATGTTTCTTCTAGAGTTTCCAAGTCTTTAAGCTGGCCAATGATACATGTTTTCTTCCTCGACAGCCAACAACATTGAACTGAGAAGTTTGCTTGTCTTCTTGGTTTGTATATAAATATGGTGAAGGCCTCGTGGCCCAAATGTCTTTTGTTTCTACATTGGTGCGGAGGGTTTCCTATATTTGTTTATATTGCAATGAATCTAAAGCAAACACCTAAACATCCATCACCTTTTCAACATACTTTCAAAACCCAGTGAACCCCAACCATCACCTCTTCAATATGCTTTCAAAACCCAGTGAACCCCAACCCTCACCTCTTACATGTACTTTCAAAACCCAGTGAACCCCAACCATCACCTCTTACATGTACTTTCAAAACCCAGTGAACCCCAACCATCACCTCTTCAATATGCTTTCAAAACCCAGTGAACCCCAACCATCACCTCTTACATGTACTTTCAAAACCCAGTGAACCCCAACCCTCACCTCTTACATGTACTTTCAAAACCCAGTGAACACCAACCATCACCTCTTCAATATGCTTTCAAAACCCAGTGAACCCCAACCATCACCTCTTACATGTACTTTCAAAACCCAGTGAACCCCAACCATCACCTCTTCAATATGCTTTCAAAACCCAGTGACCCCCAACCCTCACCTCTTACATGTACTTTCAAAACCCAGTGACCCCCAACCCTCACCTCTTACATGTACTTTCAAAACCCAGTGACCCCCAACCCTCACCTCTTACATGTACTTTCAAAACCCAGTGACCCCCAACCCTGACCTCTTCAATATACAATCAAACCCCAGTGACCTTCAACTCTCACCTCTTCAATATACTATCAAACCCCAGTGAACTTCAACTCTCACCTCTTCCATGGCAATACACAGAGACCACAACATTTCTCCAGACCCTCCAGATTCTTTTCAGCATCTTTCATGTCCTGGTTGATCTGGTCCATACCTTCCTCTATCCTATCCAATTGTTCTGAAGACAAGAGACATTCATTATTGACCCGAGACAAAAGCTAAATAAGACTGTACATGAGTTTAAACCAGCAGTTCAATAAATCAATTCAATATCAAAAGTCCTTAGGGTTGAAATGGCATCATCTTACCAACAAAGTCTCAATGAAATCATGTTTTCAAAGTGTCATTTTTTAAAAATCCTATAAATAGAACAATAAACTCTGAAGCCCTTTGAAATAGAATTTGGCATTAATAGAATATCATTTGTTTGTAACTTTACTTTGTTACTATTTGACTTTTGATTTACCATTTCCATCCAGTTTAAAAGGTTTAGAATTTGAGATATACACTAAAGCAGTAGTAAGCAAAGTGTAACGTCTCTAGGACCAAAGTCATTGCTAGTGTAAAGTTTATGTAAACACAGTGTAACATGTCCAGAGACAAAGTCAGAAATAGATTGAATATTACATTTCTCTAGTCTGTAAAAAACGAACAGAGATTTAGTTACGTTATTAGATAAAAGTTGGCAATAAAACTAGTGAAGCGTTGACAAGCGAGGTGAGAAGATAGTCTGCTTATTTTTGTCATTTTTTGTTCAGGGGACGAAATTCTGTTAATGTGTGAAAGAAAATAACAAAGTATAAAGAAAACAGGTGTAATGAGATGTCCTTTTATCTTCCAAGAAGAACCGTTCATACCGGTGTTTTGAGAGCGGCGTCTGCAACAAGATCGACTCTATACGTTCTTTTGAAGAAGGCATTCCAACACGTCTCCGCGATTCTAGCCATCTAAGTCAGGTCAGAGCGGTCGAGTTCTCCCGTGTGTCATTTCACAGTTCTACTGACATCTTTTCAAAAATGAAATGCCTGCTCCAAGACTGCTTAACACATTGAGATAGATCGTGCGAGCCCATTACAAAGGTAAAATGTGCCTCGATTGGCTCTCACTCCTCTCACTGTTTCAACAGATCTGTAATCTAGCAACACTTTTTTTTGTGTTAAAGATGAAGTGGGCGCTGTATACATCAGGAGAATGATTTCTGCATCTCAGAATGTAGGAACACGCTAGTTGCCAAGGAAAACCGCCAAAGATTCTTAAACCGCCCCCGCAGCCTATAAGAAATGAGGAGGATTTCCGTCGAGGTGAGAGGCGCCTGAAGTAATTAATCTACAAAAAAAAAAAAAGAATTGTTGTAGGATTCTATTTCACTTTCTATATTATTTTTTTTTTCAAATTTGATTTACTCTAAAAAAAAAAAAAAAAAGAAAAATTGGGCATAACTTTAAATTTTAGAAAAAAAAAATCAAAACAAATGGAAATGCTTTCTTTTGGAAAGTTTATTAAAACCATGGAAACAGGACATGAAAACCAAGAACCAAGAGGAGAAAATCTGGTAGCCTGATGAGGGAATAAGAGAGAGAACTGATGCGAGAAAATAAAGTCAATTAGTGAAGGTTAATGGATGGATAACCGAAATATGAAGAGAAAAACCATAACAAGATAAAAGTTGATAACTGGTGAAACAAAAGGAAAAAAAAAAAAAATACTAAAATGAATTTTCATACATAAAAATACAGCATTGAAAAATAGTAATTGCTCCTTGTCGTATATTCTGAGGTTAGCTCAACATTACAATACTATTTTGATGTGCTCCAAAGAAATTCAATTAAGATCAATGCATAACGGATTGCGTAAACAATGATTGCACTTAAATGTGTTAATAAGCTTTCTATAACCCAACCCCCGTATTGATCCCAGCAGCCGATAAAAAACATAAACTCCATTGCCCTAATACACTACGCTGGCCGCCGGCCAATATCTGGCCAACCAAAGCAGACCTGGCCGAAAGCTGGGTTTAAAGCTGTTCAGTGCGGTAGGAGCAGGAGGGGGGTGAGAGAAATTGAAGAGAATTGCCGAACAAATACAGAGAGGTGGGGGAAAGGAGACCAACTGGACCCTGAATAGTTGAACTTAAAACACTAGGATGATATTACCTAGAGACCAAGAGACACACACACACAAGTGCGCACACACACACACACACAAGAAACTAGATCAATGACAATGGAGGATGTTTGTTATTGTGTTCTCGATAAGCAGCAAGTTACTTGTAACTGTAACATGATCAGCTTTTCAATTAAACTGAAAACTCCATAGCTGGACAAGACAGCGGGTACACTTGGCACTAAGACTCTGGTTCCAAAAGTTCTTCTCTTTCCTTTGGGGGATAGGGAGGGCAAGTGCTAACCAGACTTTGTGCTAGATGTTTGCTTGGTGTCTGTTTAATACACTTTGTGC
>JADKLZ010000104.1:13663282-13673601 GCA_021533235.1 Biomphalaria straminea
TGTTTAATACACTTTGTGCTAGATGTTTGCTTGGTGTCTGTTTAATATTTAGTGCAACTGTTTCACGACAAGAAAACGGGAGGGATGGGGAGCTGATCGGCGGAGAGCTGAAAAGAAAAGGTATGTGGGAAGAGCTTTGGGAAAAGAACATTTTCCTCCTCTCGACTGTTATTAGAAACGCCATTGCACTCCAGACCAGACAACTTTCTGCATCATCAGTCCGTTTCTTATGAACTCAATTTAGATCAAACTTTTCACTATAAAACAAAAATTAAATATAAAATTACTTTTAAAAAAGGGACTCGCTTAAATTGACTGAAATAGCATCAACTATTTTGAATCAATCCTAACTGTACGCAACGGCAGAACTCTCCTGGTCTTGTACGCGTCTGCTATCTTGGTGACAAGTCAAACTTTGGATGGGAGAGCACCCTTCATTCGCTGCCATATATCTCAGTACTGCAAGGCTTATCTCCCGTTACCTTAGCACATTTCCCATAGAAAACAACATTAATGAATCAGACTGATTATGAAGTTGACGAATTTTTGGACTGAATCACGTGTTGTCATCGACAATGAATAATTGTGTTAAGTTTCAACTTGATCCGAGAATGGATGGTGGGAGAAAAAACGTGTCAAAGACAGACGGACAGACAGACGGAGTGAGTTGATAAAAAGTTTGGTAAAAAATGAAAACTATTTCTACAAGAATCTAAACAGAAGTTCCGTAATAAGATCTGAGAATTCCCTGGAAACTCTGTTATCAATATAAGTTTCTCTACACTGCGGTGCATCTTTGGCTTAGCATAAGCAAACATCTATATCTTCAAATCTTTGTTCAACAAAAGAAGACTGAAATCTCCGAGCACTGATGTAAACTGTTTTCAATTATGTATCCCCCCAAAAAAAAAATGCATTTTCGAAAAAGAAAATTGTCAATGAAAGCCAATTTCAGCTTGATCCAAGATTGGGTGTGGGAGAAATAACTTGTACAAACTTCTTACCAGACAGACAGAGTTAATATAAGCTTTGTAAAAAAAAATGGAAAGGATGGGCGATAAAACCCAGAAAACTGCCCAGATGATCTTGGCAACCCAAACTGCGTACATAAATATTCACAAGAGGGGGAGACCCCTCCCTTCCATTGCACTCCTTCCCACTCCTAAATGTATACTATTTGTAATTCGCGAGTTGATGAAGTTCTCGGGTGACCCCAGCAAGAGTCAGTCATTAATACGAAAGTTTTTTTTTGTTTCTTTTTGCTTTCAGGGGAAGGGGAGATGATCGTTTCTCAAAGAAAGAGCCCTGCCACTCACGCGAGTGCTTAGCCCTTGGGTTACTGTGACGGCTCCAAGAGACTCTCGAGCAGACGGTAATAAAATGGTTCGATGGAGTGCCACTTCCCATCTAGACTTACACAACTAGGGACTTGCTCTCCTGGATAGCGATCACCAAAAAGTTTTTATTTTATTTAGTGTTTACGTTAGGACACTAATATACCAGTTGTAGCGATAAAAGAGATGTAGATTCCGTACAGTTAATTAAAATAGATGTAGATTCCGTACAGTTAATTAAAATAGATGTAGATTCCGTACAGTTAATTAAAATAGATGTAGATTCCGTACAGTTAATTAAAATAGATGTAGATTCCGTACAGTGAATTGATCCATGGATACAATAGACAATAACCAACGTTTCTGAACGCCTCTTTGCTAAAGGTAATTTCCTTTCCGCTTATTCCAGCGTTTTCAACCTTTTGGTTTTCTTAGCGACGACTCCTTTTTACGAGTCCCTACGATACGGCGACCCTCTATCGAGGAGTCCCAACGATACGGCGACCCTCTATAGGGGAGTTATTTTCGTTCACAAGCATAAATATAAAAAAAATATGTAATTTTATTTTGTCAAACATATATTTCTTCTTATAATTAAATTTCAAATAAATGCAATTTTACCATTATCACTTGCAATTATTGACTTGCCTATTGCGTTTTCACCATATTTTATGTTGCATGCTTATGTGACAATTTGAAAAGCATGGCGGATGGATGTAAACTGCATCAAACACTTTGTGTAGACAATATGAAGATTAAGCTTCACCAGATCAGGGCTTCTCAAGCAGACAACAACAAATGCTAATTGCATCAAGTCTATTTCTTTAATGACTTGATAATTAACAGGCATAAAGACCAAATGATTCACAAAAATTTGTTACTGGAAATGGAAGAGAAAGGCGACACACATACACAATGGGAAACAAGTGCTTCTTGATCCAGAGTTGTGTACATAACAAATCTGTTCGCTGTATCGCTATTAATCAATTCAACAAACTCTGTTCGTGATGTCTCCGGAAATTGTTCCAATTCAAGCATACGTTCCATTCCAGAAACAAAATTATTTTCTCTGTTAGTCAGGTTCAATAACATTTTGACTTTACCAAACGTTAAAATCCAGCCCAGCATATTTGCATACTTGGAACACCATCTGAACAGACATAACTTTTTTTTTGTTTTGGTCCCAAGAGATTTGATACTTATCCAAAAAATAAACCAAATTTCTCATGCCGTAGTATCAAGAGGTTTGAAACTCGTCAACTGCCTAGAATTGGAGATAGAACTTCGTTACAAATAACGCGATGTTTTTTTTCCTGATGGAAGAAAAAACATAAGTTTGTAGAGTGATAACTGTTTGTGTGACAGCTGGACCTTACTTGGTTACTTTCAACGTCTTTCAAGTCCTAGATTTGTTGCTTGCACTCACTGGATGCACGAATCCAAACCAAACGTCCCTTTCCACAAACCAGGCCAAGGGGAATCATTTGTTAAGACTACGATGTCCATGATTTCTCTCCCCTGTGTGTGAACTCCTCAAACTATTTCAGCACTTGAACGCCTGACTTTCTACATTCACCATGGTGCCTCAGTTGATGCGAGGTGGGGGATGGGGCGCCAAAGGGAGGGGGTGCATGCGGTTAACAGCCAATCAATACCACAAAAGTAAGGAACTCTTAATGCGACTAGGTTGAGCAGGAAAGGTCAAGGTCGTGCCCATTGTTACGTGCTCACTAATCAATGCTGTCCCGTCTATTCCTGGATCAACACAGATGGAGATATTCTTTTAACCCCCCCCCCCAACTTTTTTTGTAAAGCGGATGAATGTTTGGGGAGCCACTGTCCAAGCGGTCATTAAAAGTTGATTAGATGGAGGGAGTGGGGAGGACTCTAGCTAATCACGTTTGGACCCAGCCGTGCCTCGCCCCCCCCTCCCCCCATTGAGGAGCAGTGTTCCTGCAGAGTAAATAAGTTTCGATCAACAAGGACGGAATGTTGGAATACAAGCTGGTTTTTTTTTAATACAAGAAGACCGTCTGTCTCGTGTGTGTGTGTGTGTGTGTAAGTCTGTGTGCGTGCGTAAGTTGTGTGTGTGTGTGTGTATATACGTCTGAGTATCGAGCCGCATTCCCCTTTTAGCTGAGCTCCATTGAAAACTTTCTGTTTACAATCAAACCACGCAACACGAATGGACGCCATTTGAAGTGGCCTTTTTTTTTCAATGATGTCCTAAAAATCAGTTGACTAAATTGTATTGGTTTTTCTGTCTCAAAAAGTCGCAGCTCAAACTTTCAGAATAAGTTGAGACAATTATTTATAACGTATTTAGAAGTAATGTAATGCTTCATATGTAGTGGTAGCAGCATTACTTTTCTATTTAAAATGAAACATCTCTGTGACATTGGAACTAGGCTCTCTGACTGAAAACTTTTTATATTAGCGTACTGCACATAGTGTCTGTAAAGTGCTGACATTAATATGAGTTGTTGACTTCCAACTATACTATTAAATGGACTTCAAACTGGACATCCAACTGCCATGAACTGGACATTCAACTGCATTGATAACTATAGTTCCAACTGCATTGTTAATTCGACATCCAACTACATTTAACTGGAAATACAACTGCATAGATAACTGGACATCCAACGACATTTAACTGGACATCCAAAGACATTTAACTGGACATCCAACTACATTTAACTGGACATCCAACCGCATTTAACTGGACATCCAACTACATTTAACTGGACATCCAACCGCATTTAACTGGACATACAACTACATTTAACTGGACATCTAACTTCAATGTTAGCTATATATCCAGCTGCATCGTTAACTGGCCTTTTTTTTTTTGGCACATCGGCACAATTTAGGCCATGTCGTGCCAATAAATCCCTAGGGATTATTTTCCCTCTAGAGCTCAAGATCTAAATGTTATACAGCTAAGTTATTAAAAATAAGGTCCATTGTTAACAGAACATTGCATAGTTAAATGAACATCCAACTTGACTGTAAACTGGACAATACATAATTGACTGGCTTCTACCTGCACAGCTAACTGGACGTCCAACAAGTACACAGCCAACTTAACTTAAATATTTAATTAGGAAAGACGTGGACTACAAGATAGGTGGAACGTTGTAGACATAACGAGAGATAGAAAGAATCTGTAGAAAGTTCAGTGGAAAGAAATGTGACCACAGTCCAGATCAAGTTATTTCTCCACATAACCTTTTCACACAGAGGTATGGGAAACAAGGGCAATCAATACGCTAGTCCTAATAGATATGGAGACTAGGGGACATAACTAAGCTACTCAAAACTAGCGGGAGGAGGGTAACAAAAGGCTATCATTCTTTATTCCAATTCATGGAACAGCTTTTCAAGAATATCCGTTCCCCTTCACCCCCCGCTCAACATTATCCATAAACACCAGTGTTTCTCAAACTGTGTGCCGCCGAAGATTTGTAGGTGTGCCGCGGGAGTTTTCAGAGCGCCACACGTGCATCGTGACACAGGTCTGCCTACTATTAAATTTTTATTTTTTTTTATTTTACGTTACGATAATAATATAATTTTAAACGACCAGTACTAGTAGCCTGCACTCTCCCATTTTCTATGCCCTGCTAAATCGTATTTAGACGAAAGGGCGTCTTAGCCATTCAGGTTATGAAATTTTTTTATTATAATGACAAAATATAGGCCGCCTAGGCTATCGTGCAGTAATTTTTGAATTGGTAACGATAATAATAAGCGATGCGTTTCATGTAATTTTTAGGTGTATGCTAATAATAACAAATTATCAATAGGCGTTATTCATTGTTATCCATGGAGAAATACGTTAGCAAGAATGAAACTGCGCAAGCGTCAAATGAAAAAGCAAGGAACCAAATGAAGGTACAGAGAAGATTACATCGGCTATGATTTCATATCTTCCGCACCTCAGGATTCTCCATTACCCTTCTGTCTGCAATGCAACTGTGAGGCGCTTGTTCCAAGCAAATTGAAGAGACGGAAACAAAACATCCAGATGTATAAGCCCAACCGAAGGAATACTTCAAAAACCTCAGGGCTCAACAAAATAAACAAGCAGGAAAATAGAAAGGGATTCGTCACTCTTTGTGTGTCAAGAAAATCCAAATGTATTAGTTGTTCACTGCATGATCCACAGAGAAGCACTTGCCTTCAAGTCTTTGCCAAAAGATTAGATGTCTATTCTGGATCAAGTGATTGAAGTTTTGAACCTTATCAAATGTAGACAGCTTGCATCCCGACTTTTCTCTCAGCTTTGTGAAGCAATGGATTTTGACTACAAATGCCTCCTGTAACACACCAACGTTCATTGGCTCTCCATGGGAAAATTGTTAAAGCGTGTCGTCAAGCTCAAGGTTGAGCTGATTTTATTCTTGGAGGCTGGTGGGTTAAGGTGACGATTCTCTCTGATTTATTTGACAAATTAAATTGATTGAATTTAAGTGTTCAAGGACCATCGGAAACTGCATCCTCAAAACTGAAGTCATTTGGTGAGAATTTTCTTTGTGGCAAAGTAAGATCTCGAAAGGAGTCTTCGACTGCTATCCTACTTACAATGAATGTGCTTCAAAAAAAAAAAAAAAAAAAAGAAATCACCCCCGAAATTCTGGACACTTTGACAAACCTGCAGTCAGCATTGCTTCCCAAAAGTTGGAAGTCTTGAATATGGATGGATCAGCTTCACTAGGGAACAATGAAGCTACAAATCGTACAACTGAAGAAGAGCAGCTCATTGATTTAAAAAATAATGCTCAAGTCAAATTTTGCGTAGAAAAGCCTGGATATGTTTTAATTTCAATCAACAAGTTATATCCTGCAATCAGTTTAAAAGCGATCAAAATAATTATTCCATTTATATCTTAAATGGTTTTTGAGTTTGGATTTTCAGTAATGATAGAAATCAAGTCTTAAGAAAAGAAAGATACTTCTTACAATAGACGTTGAAACGCGAGTTTGTTGGTCGACTTTCGAGCCTCGATTAGATCACATTTGCTCTCAAAAACAGTCACATTTTTTACATTGAATGCAATACTTAAAACATATCAAATATTTTTTTTTATTTTCTTCTAAAACAATTGTTGCTTTTCCTGGTGTGCCGCGAATTTTTTTTTAGTTTTTCTACTGTGCCGGCAGATAAAAAAGTTTGAGAAACACTGATAAACACACTCACACAGACACACAAGAATTTTATTTCCATCTAAAACCATAGAAATCTAAAAAAAAAAAAAATTTAAGGCTTTTTTTTTTTGGACGCTATTGAGAAATAAGTTATCGATTTTACTATATGCATTAGGCTATAAACTTTTTTTTTATCTGCACAGGAATTGTGGAAACGTGATTCCGTTTTTATCGCCGTCATGACCAGAATTATCACGGACGAAAGCTCCGCGCATATATAGACAGACTTGAAACAGAGTCATGAAGAAACGACAGAGTGCTGGGCCAGACAAGTAGATCATCTCGTTTGGGTTTCCCGCACTAGGGGGAGGGGGGCTGAGGAAACGCTTTGGAATCAGACGTCATGTAGTGGATAGAAGGATAGTAGGTATGGTCAAAGGGAATATAAATAGATTGGCTCTAGACACTTCAGTGCATTGTCTATAAAACAACGCAATGAGCTGATGGCAATTTGAGGTTATGGACATTTGAAAGAAAAATGCAAATATGAGAAACAGATAAAAAGATTTTAGAGGGGCGTTTGGTTCGCCTATCAAAAGAAAATATTGTAACAGCGAATACAATAGATTTGTTACAAATAAGCCAACACGCATTCTCTTAATGGTATCAACTAGAAGTCAGAACAAGCTGATAGCGGGTAGAGCTACCTAACACATTTTCATAAATGTGTTTCTCAAACTTCTACTAGTCCCAACCATTTTTTTTTCTTTCGAAGAAAAATCAAGGTATGCCCCCCCCCCCGATCATCCTTTAAACAGACAGATCATCTTAGGAAGCGGGGAATGAAGCGATAGAGAGAGGCTTCAATCGTTTTTCCTGCAATCTGAGCTTCAAAAATACATTCCTCTGGCGTTTACATAATAGTCCAAAAGAGCAGGGCTAGCGACGTCAAATGAGGGGCAAGAGAACCGAGTTAGTAAAGACATTCTTAAGACACCTGAATCGCACTTACGTCATGTGATGGACTTGGTCCACGTAAGGTCATCTTAATGTTAAGGACTATGTCTTAAGCACGCCGGTCAAACCAATAGAAAGATGGTACACAATTCTGGAAAAATTCGACCATTCGGATGCGAGAAAGATGGGTAGAATTCAGCTGGAAGAGACGAGTTAAACAGGTTTGAGCTGGAAGAGACGAGTTAAATAGGTTTGAGCTGGAAGAGACGAGTTAAATAGGTTTGAGCTGGAAGAGACAAGTTAAATAGGTTTGAGTTTGAGCTGGAAGAGACGAGTTAAATAGGTTTGAGCTGGAAGAGACGAGTTAAATAGGTTTGAGTTGGAAGAGACGAGTTCAATAGGTTTGAGCTGGAAGAGACGAGTGTCTGATGTTAAAGAACTATTCAAGTCGACCTTGTTGCATACGCCTTTCACGAACGCGCTAAAAATGATCCTTCTATTAAGTTGGTTTTAAACTTTCGTAAAAAAAAGTCCTTCCACTTGATCTAAACTGACACATGGATCTATAACAACAATGCAAGTTCAACAAAGTTTATTGTTGTTGTTGTTTTTTTGGGTCCCTGAAAGACAGACAGACAGATAACGTTGACAGAAGCTTTGTAAAAAAAAAAAATCGACCTAGACACAACGCTGAAAGGTGTGTGTCCAACATTAAATCACGTGACTCCACCTTTGCAACTTTAGTATTTCTAGTTGCGCTTGTGTGTTTATGCTAATGCAAGTAGTTGAGCTCTAAGTGCTTCGCATTAATACAAAAAAAAAAAAAAAAGCTGTACATACAAATGAAGCAGCAATACATTCAGTTCCAAGCCAACAATAACAAGACAAAAGCACAAACACAATTAAATCCAGCAACGAAAATAAGCTTTAAAAAAAACTTAAACATAAAATAAAACCCAAGCAACAAAAAAAGCCGTGTACATACCGCCTTGCTCATCCAGCATGACTATAGTCCTAACACCGACATCACGGGACTGAAAGAAGAAGGACAACATTGAAACACTGCTCAAGCGCTGGCTACAGCACAGGCATGCGTATACACACAAAAATATAGGGTGGAACTAGACATTATAAACAAAGATACACAACTAAAACTTGTACCTAAATAAAAATACAACATCTAGTACACCAACCTACTGTATGACTGTTCAATAAACATAACATATATATACAGAAATATATAAAGTTTTTATGACTGCACTTTAAGAAATGTATTAAATAAATAAAAATATTCAGATTTTTATTCCTATCCCCAAACCACCTATTTTAAGTTCAGTGCTTCACAATTTAATTCTTGTATACTAGAAGATGTACAAATACATAATATACATGCATTGCAATTTGATTCTCTTTAAATATCAAATTATTACGGCTTCTTTCGTAGTTGAAGTGGCCGAGCGATCCGAGGGAGTATGGCTGTATGCACTAGTCTCTCTTGACGTGAGTTTGAATCTACTACTGACTAAAAGATTTTTTTTACACATTTTATTAAACCATACGAGACTGAACAGACCAACAAATAATTACGTTAATTTGAAAGTAAAGGGAACAAAAAACTATATCATCAAAGCGGCACAATGAATAAAAGAGGTCAGAGTTCACGTGAATAGAGAGGTGGCGAAGACAGAAGCTTGGTATGGAAACCTCAAAAGGGAGAGGGGACGTCCATCACGCCAATGGTCATGCTACTAACAAGTTCCACGAGTACACAAAAGTCGCTAAAGAGAATAAGCCAATCTGTAGATACCAACGTGCCTAGCTTCTAACAGATGAACGCTCCTGGTGTACATCAGTGTTCCCCAAACGGATTTCCGCAGAACCCCAGTGTTCTGCGAGGCCTGAATAGGTGTCCCACAAACTACTGGAATAATGAACTAGTAGGCCACCAGGTGAATTAATCTCTGAAATTTAAGCAAAGTGTTCCGCTAGCTACTTAGAATGTGCGAAGTGTTCCATTAGGGAACAAGTTTGGAGTTTGGGAACTACTGGGTGTACGTCATAAGAGGGAGGATAGTGTGAAACCTTGCAGTTCAAACCTATCGAATGATTGGTGACATATCTAACATTTAAGTGACAAGAATAAAAAACGAAGCAAGGAGGAATGAAAGCAATAAACAATGGACTACCAGTCGTTAGGAGGTGAACTCGCCCAGTGGCTGCCAAAGTTAGACAAGAAAGTAAAGAGGCGACAACTTCCATGTTCACCAACCCCAACCCTCACCCCATACCAATTAACGTCTAGTCTACGCAGTCTACGGTAAAGTTGTTTGTTGTTTAAATTTTTACTTAATGTTTACTGCAAAAACTTAAGACTTAAAGGTATCAAGTGAAAAAAAAAATGAAAAAGAGCAGCTCCAAGACTTGCAACAACTCCCTCGGCGTAACCCACATCATTTGCTCACATACACGTGAATCGTTCAAAGACTAGCAGAACAGGTCGAACGGAACTGGGACATTGAAATGACAGAATGGGTCGTTGTGTGAGATATGATAGCAGATACAATTTTGGGTGATCTAAAAGGGCGGAACAGTATGAAGTGAGTCAGTAAGATGTGTATGAATGGAGTCAGTAAGATGTGCATGAAGTGAGTCAGTAAGATGTGCATGAAGTGAGTCAGTAAGATGTGTATGAAGTCAGTCAGTAAGATGTGTATGAAAGGAGTCAGTAAGATGTGTATGAAAGGAGTCAGCAAGATGTGTATGAAGTCAGTAAGGTGTGTATGAAGTCAGTAAGGTGTGTATGAAGTCAGTAAGATGTGTATGAAATGAATCAGTAAGATGTGTATGAAGTGAGTCAGTAAGATGTGTATGAAGTGA
>JADKLZ010000104.1:13688944-13705425 GCA_021533235.1 Biomphalaria straminea
TTGTCCTTAAAACAATGGGCTAAATTGAGGTCTGGACTAGCTGATATCGAGGAATCAACGAAACGAAACAGCTAAGGACCTTTCTTAGATATCTTTCAGTACAGCAGCTTTACAATACAAAACATGATTACGAAGAGAGTTTGTGTTTTCAGACAAACTCAGAAGCGGCCCCCGAAAGGAAGAATATAAAAATGTGCAACCATTGTAAATAAACTCACGGCAATGCTGATAATGGAAAATGCCCTTCCACCTACCCTTCTGTCCTTTTTTTTTTTTGAGTTAGGACCAAAACGTCATAAAGATCCTCTCGACACAAAACGTTAGCACCCCCTTTAACCTACAAAATAAGTTGCCAGGGCTTTATATAAACACCTCAATTCCGTTTGATGTCACGTGTTCAAAACAGAAAAAAAAAGTCTAAAAAGGACAACATAGCTTTAGAAAGACATTGCCAGATTCGTGGACAGTGAAAAACAATGGTCGAATTCTCTTAGTATAGAAACAAAAATGTATGCAGTTGAAAACAAATGACCTCTTGTGTGCTCTCGCAAGAAACAATACAGAATGCAGAATAAGGGCTAAATAAACAAAATCATTTATTCAACCAAAACAATTGGCAAATAAAATGTCAATAGATCGAACACTAAAATCCTGTAACAAAAATAATCTCACAAATAACAATTACAATATACTACGATTGAAGGTTTCAACTCTAGTAAGAAAAAGTCACACGCGAGGCTGAAAGTACATGCAAATGTTTTATTAAAAAAAAAATAGAAGCAACAATGTATCTCTCTATTAAATGATCTTTTAGCATGTCCAATGATTGACAAGATCAGAAGCTAGATTTTCTTCTTTTGACAGTTTTATTCTTCGATCTGATGCCTGCTTTCTGTTTGATCTTTAGATTCTCAGCAACTTTTATATTTTTTGCAACGAGGTTTTAAGTTTAAAGAAATAAAATTCGATCTTTTAAATATAAAAACAAAAACAAAATGAAATGAATATTAAGACTAAAATAAAATTGGAATAGAAGTTTGTCGAGTCTTTTAGGAAATTGTTCTGACGTTTCTTGATCGACACCGAAGATACGTGTGTCTACTCAGGCGTAAGTGAAGATAGCAATACATTTGAAACTGTTCAAAACTATCTGGTCAAAACGTAGTGGAATTCTCATCTTAATATGTTTGTTGTAGTGTCATACATTATGTTTGTTAGCATACATTATCTTTGTTATCATACAATATGTTTGTTATCATACACTATGTTTGTTATTATACATTATGTTTGTTATAGAACATAAATCAATAGCAGCACCGGGGACAAAGTTTTTAAGAGAGAAAGTAGTGAATTAAATGCTCCGAAAATAAGGGACTGCGTCAACCGGGGCCCGAACCTGCGATTCTGGCAATGGCATCACTGCCTAGCGATAACGCACCAAGCGAAGTTAGTCTCTAGTCTAGACCATCCGAATGTCCAAAAAAACATTTTTCTGGTCTAAAGACACTCCGTCCGTATGCAAATTATGTAATTAAGTATGCAGAACAGATTTATTACACATATACAATAAGCACTCATAAGGACGAGAAAATGTGTTGTAAAGGTTTAAATGGTATTTCTTGGTTTTCAGTATCACCTTCCCTTGGATCGACTACAGCGGCGCTACATTTAGGGTCTCTTCCAAACGAGACCTACGTCTAGGTATTACTGAACCATAGCTAGTTACTCCGAAATAAGAGGTAGCAGAGCGGTAAAGCGCTTGGCTTCCAAGCCGAGGGGGGTTCGGGTTCGAATCCTGGTAGAGACTGGTATGTTTAATTTCAGGATCTTAAGCTCCAATGAGTATCTACGTTAGTTTGGGAAAAGTACGGCGGTTGGTTGATGTGCTGGCCAGATTGTAAGATCTGAAAGAGGGAACTTTACTTACTATACACATATTTCTGTACGACACTGCATTTTACAATAAATCGAAATGGATCGTAAAGGTGTGTGTACAAAAAAAAAGGTCGCTAGATGGGAGAAATGTTAATGAGAATGTACAACACAACATGTTTTTTTTTTCCCAGACAGGAAAAATCTGGGATCAAAAAGACTTTTCGTGTGGCCAAATCTTTTGAGATACTCGTGACTTGACAGATCAGTAGAGATTTCAAGTTGGTTTTGTTTTCACAGGATTCAGAATTTGTTGTTCAAAGTATTAAGACATTAAATAATAAATGACTATTTTTCATAGCACTGAACTGTAGCTGTTTTGTTTATAGCACTGAAGTGTAGCTGTTATGTTCATAGCACTGAAGTGTAGCTGTTTTGTTCATAGAACTGAGCTGTAGCTATTTTGTTCATGGCACTCAACTGTTACTGTTTTTTCTTTCCTCCTATGGCGACCTGAATTGGCATGGACGTGCTTGCAACATAAAAGGCTATTCAAGCCAAGACTGAGCTGTTTATTGAGGTGTGCACCACTGAGATAAGCTGTCTGTCTGTCTGCTGCTAATCTTCCGTCAGTTAAATGGGCCTCGCATTCAAATGTCAGACAACAGAGTTTGTGTGTTTTTTGTTTTTAGACAATTTTGTAGGAAAACGTCCTAAACAATAACAACAGTTCTGGGATGAAACAATGGCGTCGTGTGAGCGAACGTGCACGCACGGCGCGCGCGCGCGTGTGTGTGTGTGTGTGTGAGTTTCTCACAGGCTGTGGGGGGTAATAAGAGTTGAGGGCGGCAAGGCAAACAAGAGACAGTGTGATATTAGAGATGGCGTGTTAAGATGATCAGGCGTGGGTGGCAGTCGATCAGGACCGGGGGGGGGGGGAGGTCAGGGGGGAGAAAATAGTCTCGGATATAGAATACAACAAGTCTGTTAAACAATGACGTTGTCATGGAAACTAGAAGGCAAATTTAGAAGCAGCTGGAAATGGATCCACCCCCAATGCTCTCTCTCTCCCTCTCTCTATCTCTTCGTTCCTCTCTTCGTCTTTCTTTATGCTACCGCTGGTGTTACAGAGTACATTTGACTCGTGATCACGCGCACACACGCGCCGAGGACTTTTGTTGTTGTTGTTGTTGTTCAATGATTCTGTTGTGTTTGTAATTTCTTGGCCAGGCTTAGTTTATGTCGAGGTCTCCCGGGGTGGGGTGGGGGGGGCGGTAAGAAAGGATCCACGGAAGAT
Source organism: Biomphalaria straminea (assembly GCA_021533235.1). Taxonomy (NCBI): domain Eukaryota; kingdom Metazoa; phylum Mollusca; class Gastropoda; family Planorbidae; genus Biomphalaria; species Biomphalaria straminea. The sequence continues at coordinate 13,692,114 of JADKLZ010000104.1, forward strand.
GAGTGTGGGAGGATTGGAAGAAGCTGTCGCCGTCACACACACACAAGCATCTGCGAAACTGCACCAGTATATAGTCTAGAACAGCGGTTCTTAGCCTGTGGGTCGCGACCCCCAGTCGATTGACCATTTGCCAGGGGTCACCTAAAACCATCGAAAATATGGATTGTTATTGCCTTTCTATTGCTGTATGCGTGTGGGTGTGGGTGTGGGGGGGATCGCAGCAGAGTGGGGAATTGTAAAAAAGAATCGCCGAGCTTAACAGGTTGAGAACCGCTGGTCTAGAATCTCAGTCTACAATCTGAACCAAGGCGCTCATCATTACACCAGTACATGTTGACCAAATGTCTCAGCCTATCTGGTCGTTTAGCCAGTGACCACTCAATGTGTTGCCTTAATACTCGGACTTAAAGACCAACTGAAGAGGTTTTTTTCGAAATTGAGATAGCGATTGATTTAGATACTACGTAGCATCAAAGTTAGTTCCTAAAAATTTGAGAATTTAGAAAAGCGTATTTATATTAGAAAAAGTACTTTGAAAGTGTAAAAAATAACGAGATTTGAAAATCAGCTTCAATGGCCGAAACCTTAAGTGACCCGGAAGTGACGTATTGCGTTGGACTGAGAAAATGTAAATAAATAACAATGGACATGGCTTGATTCGTTCTATGTATAAATGTAGCAGATATAGATCTACTTATCTCATTGTAGCTGTCAAACAATTTTAAATGATACTTATGATGGGATGCACCAAAATACCCTGAATTGAACTCTTCTACTTTTTCAAAATACATAGATATAGAGACTATTACTATAGTCAGTATAGTCTATATAGATAGAAGATTTATTATGAATATGATTATGATTATCATTATGATATTGAATGATAGTGGTATAACTATAACTAGTCTTATTATGACTTATAACAATAAGTCAGGTGTATTATAATTATTATTATACCAAAACTAAATATCTAGAATCTAGATCTATCTTTATTCTAACTCTAATTAAGTTTAATTCATGTTAGGCCTTCTTAACACTTTTATTAGTCACTCACTAGATCTAGTTAATTCTAGTTTATTATATTTATATTACTTGACTTGTAGTAATACTAGATGATAGATCTAGTAGATCTAAATCTAGCTTATTTATAAACTAGTAGATTTTAATTTAAGTAGATCTAGTCAGAGTTATACTAGCCTAGCCTAGTATGACTATGTCTATGTTAAGACAGTTAAGTCTAAGTCTAAGCCCAGTTGCCAACATATTTTTATGTTTGAATTTATATAGAATATAGATATAGTGTAATAATAGTAAGATTTAGATTAGACCTAGTAAGTAGTCTAGTGTCCTAGCATAAAGTATGATAAAGATTATTCATAATTATAATATAAAATATAATCTATTAGTCAATATTTAAATATGTAAGTCCTAAAGCCTAAGTTAAATCTATAATTCTATATAGAATATATTTATATAATAGATCTAATATAGCCCTTACTGCCTTACTATACTTATTAATTAGGCTAGACTTTAGATTTTAGATCTTAAAAAAAAAAAAAAAGTCATCATTTATATTGGTAATATTAAGATGTTAATGTTATATCAGAATAACATATAATGTATATAACCACTAGTTCTATATATATATATATCATTATATGTATACATAAAGTAGTAAAGTGCCCCCTTCAGACCTTGCGATCTATGGGGCAGATGATTTAAGGTCATCTGTTTCTTTGGCCAATGGTTAACGAGCAGGGTGTTATGTGGTCAGCACAACAACCAACCGCCTTTACTTTCCCCAACTAAAGTCAGGTACCCATTAGAGTTGGGTAGACTCAGGGGCACCCTAAAAATCCCAAAATTCAAAATCCCAGTCTTCATCGGGATTCGAACCAAGGACCTCAGGTTCGGAAGCCAAGCGCTTAACCATTCGACCACCGCGCCCCCAATATGTTTACATAATTAAGTATCAATGTTAATAAATACATTTTTAAAAATCTATTTTACAGAAAACATATATATGACATTGGGCAAGTGGCGAACAGACAAGTTTACTAGATGGATCTTTCATCATTTGGAAGAACAAGAAGAGTTTATATTCCCTGTTTCTATTGTGAAACAAATCACAGAAACATTGTACAATTTTATTTCATATAATAAATTCCAATAAATGTAAATATAAAAAATCACATTTTAATAGAGTTCTTCATTATACACACATTATTTTACTATGTTTCTTTTCACTTGCTAGGTTTAAACAAAGTTTTGAATCAGGATTGAATATTATTATGTCATAGCACAAAATTCCAGCAGCATTTTAGTAATGGCTGCGGTCAGTGTTTGAACCTGAGACCACAGAGAAGACAGTTCCGAGCGCAAACCACACAACTTTCTATATTTTGAAACTTATTCAAATTTTGATAATCTCTATGTTATTGCAGATTTGAAGGACCATTGCAATGATGACTTAAATTGATCTGTAAAGGGGTTGTATTTAAAATAAATAAGAGTTGGATCTCATTCTTGAAACAATGCTATTTATTAGAAATTGCAACCTGGAATACATATTAGAGGCCAAAAGAAAATCCACTGCCGAGGGTAGATGTCCGAAAGATCATTTAATTTGACCACCAGCGGAAAATGGTTATGTCTTCGCTGAACATGTCAAAATATGTAGTTTGCAGTTAGGGCTGAATAGCCACGGAAAAGACTGCATTCCTTATTAATCTTTTGAGGCCAGCGGCCAGCCTTAATTATTAAACACTTTAAATTATGAATAGCTCTACATTTTTAATAAAATATTTATAAAAAATATAATTATATTAATTGATTAATGGCTATTAACTGGCAATAATTGGGTTACTAAAATTTAATAAAATGAATTCCATAACCACATTAACAGTAGTCTATGCATTACTTAATATTATATTGATACTTTTATTTTCCACTTCCTTGACTTCCCACAGAAAAAATCTCTTTTATTTGTATAAACACAATTTAAAACCTTATTACAGTTACAGATTAACTTGATTCTAATGAATCTATTCCAATCTACAAATAAATGAATCTCACCGTGAGATAAATAAACTCTTTAATTTTTACATACTATAGATTTATAGTACTATTTTTAAGTATATATAGGCCCTAATATTAGTAATATACTTAAGAAAGAGTGTAACAAAATCCATATTTCGTATAGTTATAATAATATAGAATTGGTAGTAGGTAGATCTAGGACTCTAGCTCTATTGGCTCTATGTCACAGTATGTCTAATGTAATTACTAATTGTTGCTTATATATTTTTAGAAATTTAGATCTAGTAGATCTAAATCAGCTAGACTATTTTTAAGTCTATAGGTTAAAGACCAACTGAAGAGGTTTTGGGGTCAGACGCGGAAACCGGTGTAATACTTTTTTTTAGTTTCATAATGCTTAAAAAAACATACGTACGAAATATTAGACATATATTCTTTGTAATTATTTAGATATAAGCATTTTAATGTGCGTTTTAGGGCCTATCAAATTTCACAATCTCGAAGCCATTCGAGATCAGATTCTCCCAGACAACCAAGGTCGATGACGTAGTCTTAGGGAAATTAGGTCAAATTATTACAGTTTATGGCTTACAGCGTGTGTTTCCCAATTCCCTTTTACAGCAAGGCCAGTTTCGAAAACAAAGGCGACTAAAACACACCAATGTATAAAAAGTGGATGTTAGAGTTGGGGAAATTAGGTCAAATCACGCAATTTATGGCTTTACATGTTAGATCTACCGTTTGTCGGCTTTTCTTGATCTAGTCAAGCGAACAGCGTTTCAGCCCACGCAGTATGCGCGCCTCAGTTCACGTTTCGTTTTAGTCAAGTTACGCAATTTATGGCTTAGAGTCTAGATCTACATGTTACTATTGTTACTGCTTCAGGCTTATTCTAAATCTATATCTACTGCTTTTGACCAAGAACTAGATCTTCTTTTCTCAGAGCTTTAATGATGTAGATCTATAAACTAGACCTAAATTTAAATCTAAATTTGATTACTCAAAGTCTATATCTACTAATAGTAGTAGGGCCCCTATTAGCAAATAATAAGAAATTAGACCTATCTATTAGTATTATAGAATCTAGACTGATCCGATCGAGGTGCTGGGCCTGGATCTAGATAAAGTTTAACATTATTTACCTAGATATAGTCGTCCCTCAATAGGCCCGATATGGGTGAAAAAAATATATTGACTACAATGTTGAACTCATTCAATGTAGTTATTGTAGTGCACGATTATATTTAGTTTTATTCTAGAGTCACAACCCCGTACAACACTAGCAAATCGAGTAGCAAATAGCTTTAACCTTAACCTAGACTTAAATAAGTAGTCTAGCTGATTTAGATCTACTAGATCTAAATGTCCAAAAAAAACTAAGCAAAAATCAGTATCAGACCTATAGATCTACCTACCTGCTACCAATTCTATAATGTTATTACTATATTTTACTTTACGAAATATGGATTTCGTTACACTCTTTCAGAAATATATTGGTATATTCGGGCCTATATAGTTAAATAGTTCTATAAATCTATAGGCCTATGTCAAAATTGAAGAATTTTTGTTGACATGCAGTCTATATTTTAATTGGAAAAGAATCATTCAAATCAAGTTAATCTGTAACTGTAACAAGGTTTTAAAATTAAATTGTGTTTAGACTATCACTATAAATAAAAGAGATTATCCTACTGGAAAAGGAGTTGTTGTTTTTTTCTTTTCTATGGGAAGTAAAAAATAAATTATAGTTTCAATATAATATTAAGTAATGCATAGGCTAATGTTAATGTAGTTATGGAACTCATTTTATTAAATTTTAGTAACCCAATTATTGCCAGTTAATAGCCATTAGTCAATGAATATATTTATATTTTTAAAAAACATTTTATTAAAAAATGCAGAGATATTCATAATTTAAAGTGTTTAATAATTAAGGCTGGCCTCGAAAGATTAATGAGGAATGCAGTATTTTCTTTGGCTACGCAGCCCAACTGCAAACTACATATTTTGCCACGTCCAGTGAAGACATAACCAATTTCCGCTGGTGGTCAATTTAAATGTTCTTTTGAATGTCTACGTCTGTCCTCGGCAGTGGATTTTCTTTTGGCTTCTAATATGTATTCGACGATGCAATTTCTCATAAATAGCATCGTTCGAAGAATGAGATCCAACTCTTTTTTTTTTTTTAATTTAACCCCTTTACAGATCAATTTAAGTCATCATTGCAATGGACATTCAAATCTACAATAACATAGAAATGATCAAAATTTGAATAAGTTTCGAAATCCAGAAATTTGTGTGGTTCGCGCTCCGAACTGTCTTCTCTGTCGTCTCAGGTTCAAACATTGACTGCTGCCATTAACTAACATTCTGCTAGAGTTTTGTGCTATGATATAGTAATATTCAATCATTCAATCCTGATTCAAAGCAAGTGAAAAGGACTAAAATAACAAACAAATAATGTTGTGTGTATAATACATTTTTTTAGTATTTATTATAAAAAAAAATTGTAGAATGTTTCTGTGATTTGTTTCACAATAGAAACAGGGAATATTAACTCTTCTTGTTCTTCCCAAATGATGAAAGATCCATCTAGTAAACTTCTCTGTATGCCACATGTCATATATGTTTTCTGTAAAATAGATTTTTAAAAATTTATTATTAACATTTATACTTAATTATGTATACATATATATAGAACTAGTGGTTATATATATTATATATGTTATACTGATTATCTAATCCAACATTAACATCTATGGCTGCCTTGTAGTGCGGTTTGCGCGCTGGACTGTCATTTGGATTTATCGATGGTCCCGGGTTCTAACCCTGCACGCTCCCATCGCCCTGCGGGAGGTTTGGACTAGGAAGTAACTATCTTCCGAAGGAACATGAAACATGTAAAACATTTTACAAAACTTTTTTTTTTTTACAAACATATAACTCTTATTGTTTGTAATAATAATTAATTAAACTCTACTCTACACTAGGTCTAGGCAATCTAATATACCGGTATTTAAGACTTAAAGACATGTGACATGTGAATAGTATAGATCTGTATTTAACATTACCAATATAAATGATGACTTATTATTTTTTTAGATCTAAAGACACTAAAGTCAAGCCTAATAAGTATAGTAAGGGCTAGTAAAGGGCTATATTAGATCTATTATAAATATATTCCATGTCTATATATAGATTTAGCTTCTAATCTAAAGGCTTTAGGTTTAGTCCTTGGCCTTGACTAATAGAAATTTAGATATTATAATAATTAATGTTACTAATATAATCATAATGCTATACTAGTGTTACACAGTGAGTGTAAGTGCTGTAAGTGTAAGATCTACTATAGATTTAGAATTTAGATATAGTCACCTAGTGACTATATATGTAAAATGTAAGTGTAAGATCTACTATAAATCTAGTGACTATAGATATCTATATACTATACTAGTATATAATAATATTATAAGTCTATGTCTATTATTATAATTATACCAAAACTAAGTAAATCATAGTAAATGGCTGGATCTAATCTAAAATAATCTATCTCTAATTCTATTCTAGTTTCTAGCTACTGAGCTACTCTTAGTCTTAGCTAGGCGGCCTAGGCCTTCTAAAACTTACTAGATCTAGTATCTAGTCACTCTGTCTCTATCACTAGATAACTTTATAATACATGATTTGTAGTAATACTTAATACTAATAGCTTATACACTAGTAGATTTAAATTTAAGTAGATCTAAAATCTAATCTAGAATACCCTAGCCTATTGTCACTATTGAGTATTGTATTGTAAATTGTAACCTATCCTATTCTAGACTGACTAGACTTAGACTAGTTTAATCTATCTATAATAATAATAATTATATTAATTAAATAATCTGCCCTATAATAAAATATACTTTAGTTTGACAAAGTTATCTTCAGGGCATTTTGGTGCATCCCATCATAAGTATAATTTAAAATTGTTTGATAAGTAGATCTAGATCTATATCATCCGAATCGCTATCAATAACGTACGTAGCCTATCCAGCCATGTCTATTTTTATTTATTTACATTTCCTCAGTCCAGTACAACACGTCACTTCCGGTTTCGGCCATTACAGCTGATTTTCAAATCTCGTTATTTTTTACACTTTCAAATTACTTTTTCTAATATAAATACGCTTTTCTAAAATCTCAAATTTTTAGGAACTAACTCTGATGATATGAACTATCTAAATCAATCGCTATCTCAATTTCGAAAAAAACCTCTTCAGTTGGTCTTTAAGGTTAAAGCTATTTGCTACTCAATTTGCTAGTGACTATATAGTGTTGTACGGGGTTGTGACTCGAGAATAAAACTAAATAAAATCGTGCACTACAATAACTACATTATTGAATGAGCTCAACATTGTAATTAATTTTTTTTCACCCATATTGATCCTATTTAGGGACGACTAGCCTTACTAGGTAAATAATTTTAAACTTTGTTTTTCTAGATCTAAGCCCAGCACCTCGATCGGATCAGTCTAGATCTATAGATAGATCTAATTTCTTATTATCTGGCGGCGTTATCTGCTAATATACTACTAACTACTATTACTAGATAGCAGAGTATAGACTTCATATAGATCTAATCAAATTTAGGTCTAGAGTCTAGACTCTAGTAGGCCTACTCTAGTTTATAGATCTACAAATTTTCTACATCATTAAAGATCTGAGAAAAGAAGATCTAGTTCTTGATCAAAAGCAGTAGATTTAGAACTAGAATAAGCCTGAAGCAGTAATATAAGTTATAAATTGCGTAACTTGACTAAAACGAAACATGTGAACTGAGGCGCGCGGTACTGCGTGGGCTGAAACGCTGTTCGCTTGACTAGATCAAGAAAATCCGACAAACGGTAGATCTAACATGTAAAGCCATAAATTGCGTGATTTGACCTAATTTCCCTACCCTAACATCCACTTTTTATAAATTGGTGTGTTTTAGTCGCCTTTGTTTTCAGAAACTTGCATTCCTGTAAAAAGGAATAGGGAAACACGCTTAGCCATAAAGTGAATAATGTGACCTAGATTCCCCCAGACTACGTCATCGACCTTGGTTGTCTGGGAGAATCCGATCTCGAATGGCTTCGAGATTGTGAAATTTCATAGTCCCTAAAACGCACACTAAATTGCTTATATCTAAATAATTACAAAGAATATATGTCTAATATTTCGTATGTATGTTTTTTTAAGCATTATGAAACTAAAAAAAAGTATTACACCGGTTTCCGCGTCTGACCCCAAAACCTCTTCAGTTGGTCTTTAAAGAAAACAGCTGTCAAAGTCTAGGATAATGTATTGGCTTTATTGATATCAAACAAAATGACCTAATGACCACTATTTAATTTATTTGAGGCGCGGTGGCTGAGTTGTAAAGCACTTGGCTTCCGAACCGAGGGTCCCGGATTCAAATCTCTAGTGAAAACTGGGATTTCAAATTTCGGGATCTTTTGGGAGCCTCTGATTCCACCCAGCAGGGTACCTGACAATAGTTGGGGAAAAGTAAAGGCGGATGGTCGTTGTGCTGGCCATTTGACACCCTCATTAACAGATGACCTTTAACCGCTAGGTCTGAAAGCAAAACTATACTTTTTTTTTCATTAATTTTGTTTATTGAATCCTGTTTTGTTTGGAGCAATGACTAACTGTGGAAAGTTTCAACCATAGACATAAATAAATATAGACTGGAAGTAGGATGTTATTTTCATTTGGGAAGAGTCAAATACGTTTTATGTACTACATCTACGTTAGAAAAAGATGAAAAAAGATGGCGGCAATTGAACTATAAATTGTAGGACGTAAATTTCAGTCTATATATAACTATGATCTTTAGTTTTGAAAAGTACAAAACTTCGTTATTCCTATTATTTTGCCTTTATAGGCTACGCATGCACCTATGCGCACCATATCAACAATTTCATAATGAAAGACAAAGGAAAATATATATAGGCTTGTGATGTGGATCTATTTATTGTTGACATGGCTTCTTAATGTATGGCGGTCGTCTTATCGATTCAAATATTTAGAATTAGTTTTTAGTCAAAAAAGTAAAAGAAAATGAGGAGAGCGTGCTCTAACGATCGTAGAACGATAGACCAATGCGGCCAAGGGATAAATCCTAAAGTTTGAAAAATCCTTTTGCATCAATAAATTGAATATTTTTACACAGCAAGTCAGTCAGTCTATCCGAGTCTATCGTCTATCCTATCCTATCTCTAAACACTAACTAATGCCGACTTAGTTAAATTTTATATCTATCAAATATCTGTTTTAGATCTCACTAGATCTAGATTCTGTCTTAGATCTACACTAGTTCTAGATCTAGATATTGCTATATACAAATATATAGATTATATATAGATCTAGGAAGTAGTCTTTTTTTTTTACTAGAGTCTTAGTCAGAGTCTAGATCTATAGTTTAGATCGCCTAAAAAAGTTGTTGATCGAATTTTGACAACAAAAGAATGTGTTCAATGTTTTCAGTCTAGATCTAGACTTAGAAGCTAGTTAAATTAATAGTTGGGAAGATAATCATTATGCCCGCCTGACATAGATTTAGTAGGAAAGATTACAAATATAATAATACAGAAATGGTTCTATTAATTACATAGGTTATGACTAAAAAAAACAAGCTATAAATACTTTTACTGCTCATAACTGCTGTATAACTAAATCTATGTTTACCCAAATTTTTCTAATAATAATTTGTTCTTCATCGGCCAGTCTATATATATATATATGTCTATGGTTTGTAACTTGATCCGAGAATGGGAAATGGCAGAAGAAAAAAAAAGTAGTACAACATTTATAGCATACAAAGAGCGGGTTGATATAAGCTTTGTTAAAAAGGAAACGAATCGTGTGTCGAGAAAAAATAATAATAAATGGCTAATAAAAAAAGATGCCAAAGGTTTTGCCCCCACCGCCACCCAGCCCTTCTCCGTGTCTTGAGCTCCTACAATAGACTCACCTATGTGTTCTGACTCGCCTCCGTTGGCAGTTCTAAAGCCGGGATATCAGTGTCAATCAACCGCGAGCCCAACGTGAGGTCTAACGATAACGTTGTGACAAGCTAATGGCTGATACTACTTAATAAATGCATAACCTAGAGTTGGGTCTGTAACAACTGGCTTCACACACACACGCGCGCACACACACACTGTTGTTGACGGTCGTTGACTTGTAGGCACCAAATTGCTGGTAGAAAACTAAATCACTGCAAGCGTATTAGATCTTAACTTGTAAGGCTTGAAATAACTTGAATAATTTTTTTTTTTTTGGGGGGGGGACAAAACTAAATATAAAACTTTTATTACAACATCTATAAAATCATCTTGAGATGAAAATCAAATAAATGTAAACACGTCGTTCCTTTCTGGCGATCTGGAGTCGCCTGTCCTCCCCACGAACGCTGACGACAATGCCGCTTATCTTGCATCATTCACACTGCTTAGCTAACATCTTCCACTATATATGGCTCCTTCTGTCTCGGAAGACAATGGATGCGCCGAGATGAGTCACTGGCTTTGGTTACGTCTTGAGACGGGGCAGAATCTGGAGTGGCTGATCAAGCCAATTCTGGATCTGCATAGTTTGCCACAGTTCGTGCATTTATATTCCTCAGTTTTAGGGCTGGCTGACAGCAGGGAAGCTTTCTTTTTCATTCTCTTGGCCGATGCTGCTTCATTTCTTTTGCATTCAGCAAAGTTCGTGCCAGCACGCACAGTCTGTCTCCATGCTATTCGGTCTTGGGCTATCTCCTCCCACATGCTTTGGTCGATGCCCGTTGCCTTCATGTCTCGCTTGCAGACATCTCTGTAAGTTAATCTTGGGCGGCCCTTAGGTCTGGCTCCCTCTGCTAGCTCAGCGTATAGGATGTCTTTCGGGATTCTTCCATCTGGCATGCGCGTGACATGACCCAGCCAGCGTAGTCTTCTCTGTTGAAGGAGAGCATAGATGCTGTGCATGTTGGCTCGTGTCAAAACGTCCTGGTTGGTGACACGATCCCTCCAGGAGATGCACATTATGCGTCGCAGGCAACGTAGGTGGAAGCCATTTAATCTGTGTTCTTGACGCATGTAGGTTGCCCAACTCTCACTGCCATAGAGGAGTGTGCTTAGGACGCAGGCATTGTAGACAAGGATTTTTGTTGCCGTGGTCAATTTGGTGTTTTCCCACACACGCTTAGAGAGTTTTGCCATTGCTGCAGATGCCTTACCTATTCTTTTTGTAAGCTCATTGTCTAAGTCAAGGTTGCTGGCTATCGTTGTTCCCAAGTATGTTAACTCTTGCACCACCGTAAGTGTGTGATTTCCGATGTAAATCACTGGTGTTTCTGAAACAGGATTTCAGTCTTGGAGAGACTAATTGTAAGTCCAAACTCCTGACAAGCAACTGCCAGTGCATTCACAAGCCTCTGCAATCCTTCTTGTGAATGAGATATGAGTGCGACATCGTCGGCAAACAGCAGTTCTCTAATCAAGATACGCCGTCTCTTCGTTTTGGCTTTAAGGCGTGCTAGGTTAAAAAGCTTTCCATCAGATCTACTGTGGATATATACTCCATCTTCCAGGGATTTGAAAGCGCTGGTGAGTACAACCGAAAAGAAGATGCCGAATAGTGTTGGAGCCAGAACACATCCTTGTTTTACTCCGCTCTTGATGGAGAATGGCCTAGAGGCGGAACTGTCAAATTGTACGGTGCCCTGCATATTTTCATGGAAAGCTGACACTAGTTTCCGTAGCTTGTTTGGACAGCCGATTCTCTCTAATACAGCAAACAAGCCGGTTCTGCTGACAAGATCAAACGCCTTGGTCAAGTCAATAAAGGCTATAAAGAGGGGCTGCCTTTGTTCTGCTAAAATACAAGAAGGAGCCCACCCCTGGCAACTTACAAGCACTTAGATCTACTCGAAACGATGCCCAACGAATAGCAAGACAGTGCGCAAATAAATATTGGCAGGACCTATGTGAAAACATCCCATCCTGTGCCGACTGTGGTAACATCAGAGGACTCTACGAGGGCATGAAAAAAGCCTTTGGACCTCACACCAGCAAGTGTGCCCCACTTAAGTCAAAAGATGGCTCAATCATTAGTGATCATGCACTGTAAATGGAGCGTTGGGTGGAGCACTATGCAGTGCAGATTCCGAATGAATCTGTTGTATGCATCTATTATACCTATTTCTTTCTTTGACAGCATCATTACCAAGCTCAGTTTGTGCAGTACTTAAAGAGCTCAAATGCTCGGGGGGGGGGATTCGAGGTCAAACCCTGAAGTTAAAGAGTATAAGTCCTGAACAGATATAGAGTAAGTGGCTTCTCCGACCTGTCCAAGTGAGATTGGGAACTCTTAATATTTAGGGGAGGGGGGCATACAAACAGACGTGCATTTTTAATGACGGAAACTCTTGAAAATGTTCATTTTGTATTCTTATATATTTAAAATTTAAAAAGCTCATCTAGGATAAGTGCTTACTGCTAAAAATACTCAACTCAGATTTAGGTCCAATTTCAATACATTAATAATAAGATTCCTAAAATAGAATTGAACACATTATTATTGAGGGAATTTGTTTTTGTTTTTCTTTAAAGGTAAAACGTCATTATCATATCTTAAATACTTTGGGATTGATCTCATATTACTTAGTTAATCAATTAACTCATTGGTTATTTTTGTATTGATTCTTGTGTTGTCAGGTAAATGAAACAAATTTGCAAAATTTCAGCTTAATCAGAGAATGGGTGTGGGAGAAATAATGTGTACAAACTTCTTACCATACTGACAGAAAGACAGACAGACAGAGCTGATATAAGCTTTAAAAAAACAGAACTGACATTAATTATTATTAATTAATTAATACACGTACAGCTTAAACACTTTCGCTTCACAGAAATGATATTGTCTCATATTATGTGCCAGTGTGTTTGTATGCTTGTGACAAAATCAAGTGTGTGTGTGTTTGTGGTGCAAGTGTAAGAGCATGTTTGTGTAGGCACTGCAATCGTGTTCAGCCTGTCGAGTCCAACATTAACTACCACATTGGGTGAAGACAACAAACAAACAAAGAGAAACTGTGATGCCAATGAGTGGCTTTTAGCTGCACGTACATTGCTTGAAGCTCAGTCATTGATTTCATTTACAAGGGATTCAACCAAGAATCGAGTGTGTCCTCATCTGAGTGATTTATTTTTAGTCACAGTTTAGAGGATTCAACCAAGAATTGTGTGTGTCCTCATCTGAG
>JADKLZ010000104.1:13726176-13742599 GCA_021533235.1 Biomphalaria straminea
CTGTATGAACTCGACAAATGGTACAGTCACCACCAGGGTCCCAGACCTAGGATCTCAGCAGGCAAGAGACAAAACGTAGAAAATACGCACAAAACATTTTTTTTTAATTATATTATTTTAGAACTGTTGAATTTTATCGAGTTGATGCATTTTTTTTTAAATCGAAGAATAACTTACAGTACTGTTTTAATTTCAATGCTTTAATTCACTTCACTTACTGGTTCTTTTGATGTTACAATGGAGTACCAAGAATGAATGGCATGTAAACCAATTGAGCCTATAACATTAGAGAATTAGTCACGTGATATTACTGTGATATGCATAATGCAAGCTATAAACTCGAAATCTGTATAGTCTGAGTATTTTCTTACTCTAAAGTTAAGGCCAGCGATGTTCAGATGACTTCGTAGTGACGCTGTAAAGAAGGAAATTCTGATAGGAAAACAGTTCTGTTCAGGCTAACTTTGTTTCATTCTTTCAGAACTAGTTTAACGTGTAACAGGGTTCGTTTTTTTTTTTGTTTTTGTTTGAATAAAAAATAAAAGATAAAAAAAAACATAGGTCTTCATGATTACTTAGAGTAGGTCAAAAGTCAGGGTCATGTTCAAAGTCTCTCACCAGTAGTTGAATGAGCTGGTTCCTGTAGGTCAAGGAGGTGGGGGATTATCCACTTTTATTTTAAGTAGAGACAGGTGGTTAAAATAGGAGAGGAAAACACGTTAAGTGTATTAAACATGAGAGAGGTGTCCGAATTAATAGTATATGAGAGTCTGCTCCTATTTTCGACCACGAAGAAAACGAAAGTAAGCCGATAATTTTGATTGAGAAAAGAAAATAATGTACAAAACGTGAACACTCAGTTTCATTAAACACGTCACAACCAACTATTGAAACACATAAACGGAGATTACTAGATCACTCCAAGAAAGGCCAACCACTCCCGGAGGTAGTATAAAGTTCTGTTATTGTCTCGTCGTGTTTTTATTACGTCGAGTGTCACTTGGATCTACATCCAGGGTTAGATTTCAAGGAGGGCTAGAGGGGGGGGGGTACAGCCCCAGGGTCTCCACATGAAAGGGGCCTCCACGAAAGAGATAAAAACATTTACGAATGTCCACGGGTCAGAAACTTTTTTTTTTTTTCTAACATTTGTTTACGGCTAGCAAAAAAGTCGTGATTAAGAAGTGTACGCGTGTAGCATGCTCGTCATGTATAAATACAGAGCAGTATTTACGACAAGGAGCCTACCAAGGGCCTTACCCTCCACAAACTGAAAAAAATACATTTTCAACGTCAACTATGCGTATACAATTTTTTTTTAAAGGAAAGTGAGATTAAATATACAGGAACTCTATTCCATTCGTCTAAATATGGCTTTTAGACATAGGTATTTTCCTTCATAAGTGGATCTTTATTAAAGCTTTGGAAAAAATTGTAGGGGCCTCCACAAAACTGCTGCCCTGGAGCCTCCATACACTTAAATCCTGCCCTGTCTTTATCAATATGTAATGTAGGGCGTGGTTCTTAGTCCGAAAATTAAGGGGACAAATAACGTCAGTGACCCACATATATTGTAACACTAGACGCCTATAAAGCTGTTCACTACAGCTGCATCCAAAAACACAGGAGGAGGGGGTAATTTCAGTTCTCCAAACACGTTAGTCTCAATTAGAAAAAATACGCCCTAAAAGTACGTCATCACGCAGCAGACTTGATAGCGGCAATGAAGATCTTGCAATCAAATCCAATGCAAACAGAAACCACAAAAAGACTTAAATGACACACGCACTGAAACTTAAAAAAAAACCAACACTTTGTCTTAATTAACCTTTCAATTAAAAAACAACTTCCTACAACATTGCAGAGAGAACCATCAGGAGACGTGAAAAGCTCTAAATGTATCCATGCCACAAGGCAAAAGACGGCACAGCTCCGGTCCACTTAATGTCATCATTAGAAATGATCCATCTGGTCCGAGCAACTCCCCCGAGTGACCAGGTCGTGGAACGTGAATGGAGATCAATGGAATCAGGTAAGTCCAGGCAACCTCCCCCCTCCCCCCAACATCTATCCTAAGGGGTGGCACTGCGCCGCGGCGTACACGAGATCCGTCTCCCTACACCACGAGCCGGTGAAGGAGGGCAAGGCAGACTCTACTAAGAAGAGGGGGGGGGGGACGCGGCCAGTCAAAAGATATTTTTAAGAGATGAGCGAAAGAGGGAAAGGGGGGGGTGTTTGAACTAAATTAGTCACGGATGACGAACCGACTGACTTTTTTTTTGTTCTCAATTAAATATTTTATCATCAAAAGTCTACCCAATGTATTTGCTAAGAGAGAGAAAGAGAGGGAGGAAGAGAAGGGGAATGGGCGAAGAGAAACAAGCGCAGCTACTTGTCAGAAACACGGGAGCAAGAAAATAGAGAGTTCTCTCCCCATGCTCTAATATTGTCTATTGTCTGATTGTAAAATCAATAATGTAAGTAAGGCTGGATACAAGTGGTGGTGGAAAAGACCGGGGGGGGGGGGGGGGCGAAACCAGAAATTTAAAAAGACAAAGCAACAGAGGAAAGACTAAAAGATGGAAGACATTATTGAGAAAACCAAGATAGTCAAGAAACTACAAGAAAGATCTGGCCATTGGTACCACCCTTTACTCTCACAACCATATCATATGATCCTACGATGCTGATGATCCTTTATCGAAAACGGCAGCGAGAGACATCCACGAGGCCAGAGAAGGTGGTCGACCGGGGTTGATGCCAAATAGGATTTTTCTCCCGACAGAAAGTGTCAGTGGAGGGTGCATTAAGGCTGTAACCCTGGCTATAGTATTACCCTAGTAGACTCTCATCTAATTAGTGTACGTATTCATTCAGAGATTCCCTTCCTCCGAGCCATTTACAATGTCTCCAGGGGAGCTAAGTAATATTGGAAAACCATTTTCATTTCAAAACCCGACACCAAAAATATTTTCATAATCTAATATATAAAAGGATATGTAAGGCGTATGTATGTACTATGTATGTATATAAATGACAGAAATCAAAACCACTTGACCAATCTTGATTAAACTTGGCAGAAATGTTCCTTGGGTAACAATTTAGACCGTAGTGTATGTATTGTAGCCCTAAAACAAACTTAAGACCCTAAAAAAATATATATAGTTTTTTTTAACTTAACACATGAAAATACAAAATATAGTCTATTGATTTCATTATTTAATTAACCTTCAAATTGGTGTTTCAAAAGCATTTTTACATATATTCGTTCTTTTTATCAGCAAGCGTAGATATCCTTACGCACATTCGTTCATTAGACATTTCACGAAATGTTACAGATCTCGCTATTCCTAGCACAGCGAACGTGAAATGAGGTCACGTCCCTAGGTCTAAAACTATAATTCCACTCTAAGATGATAGAACTTCTCTACGCAAATATAGTTTTATACTTTAACACATGAACATACTAATTATAGTCCATTCATTTTATATTTTAATCAAATTAACATTGAAATTTGTTTTTCTAAAGCATTTTTCATGCATTCGTTCGCGAAAGTTGCGAAGCCGTGTTTAGAGATATTCTAATAGTCTCATTCATATCGTATATCTAATTAAAAAGGTCACGCATGCGCAAAATGAACTCTATTCAAGCCAATATTTAACTCTAGATTACTCTAGATTTACATATAGATCTATATTTAACTCAAGATCTACCTAATTCTTTAACACATGAACATACAAAATTAAGTCTATTTATTTCAACTTTTGATTAAATCCTATACTCTTAAGCGAGCAATTCTTGTATATATCTTATACTCTTAAGCGAGCAATTCTTGTATATATATATATTTCTTCTATTTCAAAAACGGCTCTAACGATTTTCTTTAAAATTTCAACTTATCTAAATGTTAGTGAGAAAAAAATTCTCAACTAATTGGCCACGTCGGGAAAACTCGAGTTTGACCGTTATATCGGTTTGAAAAATGTCTCATTATGGAAAAATTTATTTTGGTTTGAAGGTTTTATGAATGACATGGAGAATTTATGAATGAAATTTTTTCCCACGATGTCAAAGGGAAAAAAAACTTGACACCGCTTACGTCACTAGGCTCACAGCAAGAGAAGGAAAAAAACTTGACACCTCCTACGTCACTGGCTTACAGCCGTTCACTAAAGCAACAAGTTTAATCGATGAATGAATAGACACAACATTTTGCGCACCGTAATTGAAGGTTTAGTTCCGTGTCTGCGTTAGAAATCAAGCACGTGGTTATCTAAAGACGTTCAAGTGTTTACAAAAGTTTCAACAAATTAAACATTTCATCTCTATTAAATAAGGTAAGTTGATAGAAGAATTTGATTTATGTGCATAACTCTAATTAGCTCACCAAAAAAAAAAAGACCGCCTTTGGCATGCGTTTGTCTGAGATTCTTCTCTCATACAGGATACTGCTCTGTCAAGAGTAACTGTCGGACTTAAAGAATTCCCTCTATACAAAGGCCAAGGATACATATTTGAGCCCAACAGAAAATTTGCTGCCGAGGGCAGACACAGACGCGAAAAGAAAATCTTAATCGACCACCGGAGGACAATGATTATGCTTGCCCTGGATGTGGCAAAATATATCCACTGAACAAGATATCTAGCTAGCGGTCAACGAGTTTGCTATTCTGCAGCCACTTTTGATTTAACTATAAACCTCAGTAAAAAAAAAACTTTAGGTTACCGTTAGGGTGTGGTAAAGAAAGGCCCAGGAGATATCTGAATGGAGGGATGTGTAAAAGCAGGCCATTTCCTTCCATAGGCTGTAGCACGAGTAGCAGTATTATATAACCTTTCTTAGTATAAATTATTTAACCGAGCAAGGCTCGGCCACCTGATATTATATATATAAATATATATATATATTTCTTCTATTTCGAAAACGGCTCTAACGATTTTCTTTAAAATTTCAACGTATCTAAATGTTAGTGAGAAAAAAATTCTCAACTCATTAGCCACATCGGGAAAACTCGAGTTTGACCGTTATATCGGTTTGAAAAATATCTCATTATCGAAAAATTTATTTTGGTTTGAAGGTTTTATGAATGACATGGAAAATTTATGAATGAAAGTTTTCCATGACGTAAACGGGAAAAACGCTGCTTACGTCACTTGGCTTACCATAGAACAATAACGCGTTTAGAGATATGAATGAAATTTTTTTCTCATGACGTCAAAAGGAAAAAAAAACTTGACACTAGGCTCACAGCACTACACTTCGCAATAAGAACTAATCAATCGACCTAATTAAACATTTGCGCACAATCTTATTGTGGATTGATCTATTATGAAACTATGGAAGAAAAATAATTAAATTAAATTTGATGTATGATCAGTTATTGTGTTTTAAAGGTTTCATAAATGGGCCTCATTCACAAATCGTTAACCAACAACATTTAGCCATGTGATTCTCTATATACAAATTATGTAAACCATAAAGGCTATCACACGATACTTTTTTTTTCATTGTTTTATAAATATTATTAAGTGGCGATCCGTGAATGAGGTCCATTGTTTACACTTAAATTTTATAAACCCGTGAGTAACTTTTACTTTGTTATACTCTACGCCTTATTTGCACACACTGAACATAGGGTCCACCCTAACATTGGCAGGGCCCTATGTGAAGTGGATTGCACGATGTCCAGTCAGGGTAGGGATACGGATAATAAGTAAAAATTAAGATATTGTGTTAGAAAATAAATTCGTCTTTGCATTACAATTTTGTCTATTTTTAAAAGTGCCTGTTTTACCATATAACGTAGAGATTTGAGTCACTTGATTTTCGTACTAAAGCCAGAATGAATACACTAATTTCATAATTAAATGTCTGAAAGTAACTATCTCAGAAGTTACAGAGCAAAGTCTTTCTTCCAAGCCAATAATAGTAGGCCTACAATAGTTTTAAGCAAAAAAAAAATGGATTGTAAAACTATAAAACGGACGTAAGCTGTGATTTGTCTACACGTAAGAGATTTCATATTTAATCGCCATGTACAATTACATTTAGAACTAAATAACACTAAAGCAATTCTTCAGATTAGTGGTCTTTATCCGATCGTTAATTTTCTTAATTACAAAAAATATTCCCAAAATGACTTCGGGTATATAACCTTCCTTAAGAAATTATTTAACCGAGCAAGGCTCGGCCACCTGATATTATATGTAGACCTACTAGCAAATGTTTTTATTTGAAAATATGGATTTAAGTCGAGCAGCTTTTTTGAAAGCTTCATTCATACTATTTTTACATTTACGCATTCGCTTAACTTATAACATTATTATTTCGTTTAATTGTTTACATAAGACTCTTAACTCTCAGTGGGCCGCTGGTACAATATGTCTAGTTAGTTTATAAATTTAATACATTATATACCCGCAATGATATCTCTACATATGTGTGTGTTTGTGAAAGGGAGAATATAACAATGTAATAATGTTTGTTTGTTTGTTTGAGTTTTTTACAAGTATTATGTTAGGATTCAATTTAGTCTAGTAATTTTAGACTGCCAAGACCCAAATTCCACACTTGGACATGAGTTATATTTTAGGGTTAGGGTTAGGGATGAAATTGCAGTACAATCCCAATTAGCCGTTATTACCCGGAAAATGGTGGGTTGGATAACGGAAGGACCTTGCCTTACACACCGAAATAAATATAATAGGTGACAGTGCCCGAGCAAAGGGTAGAACAAATTACCAGACATAATGGAGTACATAAGTTCAAATTTACACTGAGATCGCTGTCACGATCAAATAAAAAGAAGCAGCAAACTGAACTCCTAGGGAAAACAAAGCTGCAATGTCAATATCCATTTCAAAAAAATAACAGCAAACTGAATTCCCAAGGGAAAACAAAGCTGCATCTGTGATTATTCGTAAAAAAAAAAATTAAAAATTAAAAAGACAAACTAAATTCCCGGAGAAAACAAAGTTGGCTAGTTGCATAGTTTTGTTTCTAATTATATTATTAGTTCTCTCAATAGTCAAAGACTATAGAATAGTTACAAACATTCATGATCATTCATATAAATAAATTAATGCTGGCGTGTACATGACTTTACTTTACATCACAAGTACTTGGTTTACCAAGTACTTGTGATTTACCAACTATTGTATTTATAGTTTGTCCTACATTCTTCAACAATCAAACATGAAAATACAAATAAAAAGCGTGGTTTTTTTATTATCCTTATACTAGTCGACCGGCGGCATATCATACGCCGCTATTTTCCATGGCAGGCCTTAGGTATTGCAACATATGCGACCACAGTGGGTATCGCACTTTCTTTGGACCCGTGCTAAATTTTAGGTGTATAAATTATTAAATTGAACCATTTTATCATATATAACATATTTCCCGCGGCCTCTTGATTTATATGCCGCCGGTCGAAAAAGTCCTGGAAATTTCCGGACATTATTAAAGTAAAAAAAAATGCTATGCTATTTTGTGAATGAAAATAGCGCGGATTTGGATATATTATTTCCCGCGCTAAAGTCAAACCTGAGAGTAGTATCTATCTGTGTATTGTCGTGGACTATTCGCAGAGTGATCTTCCCCTTACTTATTTCTCTCTTGAACCTTTGAACTTTGAGGAGAAGAGAATTATATAAACCACATTCATTCACAAAATAGCGGATTGGGATGCACCAATCTCTTCCGGCTTCCACTTTTAGAGTTTTATGAAACAAAAATGTGTGCATTACAATTGTGTGTACATTATTTTATGTCTATAAATTGTGTTTAATCTCTAAGACTGAGGATCATGCAATTTTTATTTTTTCATAATTTAGAAATCATAATTCAATAGTAGATATATATATATATACATATGTTTTCACGAAGTTACTTCCTTTTCCCAGTCTTTATGTCTATACTATTTTGTGAATGAAATAGTGCGGTGCGGATTGGGTCCATGCACACCGTGGTGCGTGCGCCACGGGATCTTCCCTATTTACTTGTTGTTGTTGCATTGTGTTTTTGTTGCCGGTCTGACCTAATTCTTTTGAGAAATATAATATAGAAGATTGCTGATATCTTCGAAACACATATTGCTATAAAGACTACTGACATCACCACCCAAATACGTTGCTTCTATAAAGACTACTGACATCACCACCCAATACGTTGCTGCTATAAAGACCACTGACATCACCACCCAAATAAGTTGCTGCTATAAAGACCACTGCCATCACCACCAAATCCATTGCTGCTATAAAGACCACTGACATCACCACCAAATCCATTGCTGCTATAAAGACCACTGACATCACCACCAAATCCATTGCTGCTATAAAGACCACTGACATCACCACCCAATAAGTTGCTGCTATATAGACCACTGACATGACCAGACTATAACTGTTATTGAGACCAAACGTTTTACTCTACAATATAAGATAAAAACGTTTGGCAACAAAATGTCAAAGTGGAACAAAAAAAGGGGTGGAGTGGTGTATTAGGAATCTTCTAGATAAACAAAAAAAAAAAAGACGCAGTAACTGGTATTGTCATCAAAACTGTCCAGATGCACAAGACAAACGTCCCTTTCTGATAAAGAGATACATTATAAATGTACACTTGTATAGTGACAACTCACACTGACACTAACAGCGGAGACTCCTTCAAATGAAAAACGTCTCGGAAAAGGTAGAAATGTTCAAGAGAACTCTTCAAACCGTAACAGAGCCTCTGGGGTAGGATCTTTTGAGCCAAATGAAGTCCCATAAGAGGAAGTCTCCCGAGACACGAAGTCCCACAGATGTGCCAAAACATTAACAAGATACATAAATATATATATAAATATATAAATATATATATATAGAATTGTTCGACAAACTAAGCGCGACTTTCTTGCGTGGGTGGTAACATCAGGTTTCAAAACGAAGCAGCCAAAGTAATATTTTACACACACATCCACACTAAAAGTCAAAACTACAATAAGTCAAGCTAATGTTAGTCCCCCCCTCCCCACCACACAGAACTCTTTTCTCTTCATTTAATGAAATAGTAATCTATTCAGGACATTACGGGGGAGGGTGAGACGGACGGAAGATGGTGCGAGAGGTCGGCTACTCTAAGGGAGACAAGACAAACGTTGAAATTGAACTGAGACATGAAACCCAAGAAAACGAGTTGCAAAGGTCATCTCCTAGTCCCCTGTGTTTTGTCCGCATTAAAACAGAGACAAACGTGAAGACCTTTCTCTCTCTCACACACACGCCCCGCAACCACAGTTTTTGTACAAGCAGGAGACATCCTTTTTAACCCACGGTAAGACATTTTTACAAAGCCATTGTAGACTCAATCGGTCTATCTGGCTGGTAAAAGGTTGAACATGTTTATCTCCCATTTCCCATACTCGGATCAGATATACATTTTTTATAATTGTTCATAGTACCTGACAGACATGAATCAATATAAAAAAAATCAATTAGTTAATAATTATTGGTAATTAATTATTTTGTTTGATATCGAAACAAGTTGAAGAAATGCTACTTAATGAGAGATAGTGATGTATATATGGATTTAATCCCCTTTATTGCTGGTTATCACGTTTTTACTCCCACTTCCCATTCTCGGATCAAGATGAAATTTTGCATATTTATTTATAACCGATGACGATTCACGAATCAGTCAAAAAATCAACCAATTAGTTAATCGTTTAGTACTAATTAATTATTTTTTTTATGTGGCAAAAAAGGGTCCTAAATCCTGCCCTTTTCAGATAAATGGCAATACTTTGTGGTTCTTTCCCTTAGATATAACTTTGTTGTTTTTTAAATTAATCCTTTCTTTTTTTTCCTTTGAGAGTTTTTAAATATATTTTACAGAAAGTCTCAGAATGTTGAGATATTGTGTTGCTATTGTTGGTTAGGCTTCGAGCGCTGTTTGTAAAACAGAAATGTTTAAAATGGACAGCCCAACATTGATTTGCAAACACTAAATGTCTTTCTAGTCAAGAGTGCGGGTTGACTTCTGAGTTCTTCGATTCATTTTGGGGCCAGTGAGAGAGGGATGCAAGCTTAAAACGAATAAAAAGGTGTTCTGTAAGAAGCTGACTCTGCGAAATGACTTTGGTTTCTTTGGCTTTTCAAAATAACCAAGACTAAGGCTGCTTTATTGATTCTTATTAAAGCATGCGCGGGCTACGCTGCCCTGCCTTATAGTTGCACCCAGGTGAAAACGGCCCTAAGAGAAGGCTTTTAGACCAAAAGAGTAGCAACATTAGACTCCCATGGACTCTTATAGAACAGGTTGCGGTTGCAAAGAAAGCCGTCCTTCAGTGGGCCGTTTCTCAAAAAGGGAGTCTCGCACGGGTAGTGTGGTAAAGAAAAGGACGATGGCAGGGGTCCCCGGTGTGCTCGGCCTTAGGCCACGTTCGGAGTTTCCGAATTACTAGAAATATTCGTGTGGTAAATGACCAACTCTTACAATAGAACGATCTGTTTAATCAGTCCGATGAAAGGAAGCTCTAGTTCTTTTTTACTGAGAGTTTCAAGAAACTTCGGCTCACAACGCTGAGTTACAAATAGGAAATATGGTGTGATTAAAAGGGCTAACTAAAAACATTTCATAAAAGAGACCAAAAGCCAAAAGTGTTGATCCCCACAGCTGTATGTTATCTGGTTCACGTTCACTAGTCAACGAGTACAACAGTTTCTTCAAGAGTAAGGAAACACTTCCATTTTGTGTAGGCTTTGGTTTTAGCCTTAATGGGCACAAGTCGCTTTCATTTTAAAGATACGAGATCACCTGGGCTAAGCCTGGGGTTGGTTCAAAGGCTGATTCTTAAAAGAGCCCTACTCAAACTCAAGTTTGGTAAAAAGTTATTTTTAACAGCACTGATCTCGTGTCCATAACAGAAAATATATTTAAAAATAGGCACATAAATATGGTTAAAGAGTTAAGTGATCAATGTCTAATAATAGCTTTCATCCTAACAATAGTACATGCATGCACCTTATCCCAAGACTATTTCAATTTTAGCACAACATTACATCTATAACTTATTAGCTTAAAATCAACTTTTTGGTAATAATTTCTGAAAACATATGCGCCATTGGAAATAAAAAAAAACAACATGTAGCCATGTCAACTTTTTAACCTTAGTTAACCAACAAGCTAGGATATCATTAAAATTCATTTTGTTTAGTTGTATCTTAACCCACACACACACACACACCACTGTTAAACTACTATCTTTACAACCTCGTTCATTAAACCTCCTTAAACCTGTATTCAATCAACATATTTAGGCCGTACTCTCCCTACACAAACAAATAGAAACAAATAAACAAAAATAATCCAAAGCTAAATTGTCAATTATGTAAGTATTTATACACTTTGCGAACACGGCAATTACGTTCATCGATTTTCAACTGCAGCTAGTGAAGTATCTAATGAGAAAGTCAATAGTTGTCTTTCAGTTTACAGAAACACTGGCTTCAGAGGGCGCCTCAAAAACTGTAATCCATCTGTCCACATTCAAAATGGTCTAAATTAATTGTGAAATGTTTAAGTGAGCCAATGGATAGTATATGTTTTGTTTTTTTCACCTGTTAATGCTAGGGTCGTTGGTTTGTAGCTCCAAAACAGCCAGTACAACTAAATCTATGCAATCGTATTTAATTCATTTTGTTGGATTGACTTCTTTTCAGACTTAAACAAATTCAAATAATATTTAAACAAAATCTCACTTCAAATGCCTGCTTTTTTCTGTCCCATGTCTCTTGGTGAAGTCCTTTTCAAATTCCATACCAGCCTTTGTTTTATTCACTTGAATTACAATAGACCAGTTCGTGGTTTTATGCTCAAGTGTATTTTAACGATGGGTAAACGAATATAAGGGAGGCCCCAAACACCTGCATCTTTGAGTGGAGCAGAAGGTACCATAACAACATCCAAAGGTCAAAAAGCAGGTTAGAACGGAGATAAGAATCATGCCTACTGGGGGGGGGGTATTGGCTGGCAGTCCACTCAAGCGTGACAGCGTAAGTCTAATCAATCTCAAGTCAAACACGCGGTGGTAGGTTGTAAGTACAGTGAAATCGATGTGGAGATGGCACTAAGGATAAGGAAGTTGGAAAGTCAACCACTGTGATACGTGAAGTGAAGGTTTAATGAGGACATAGAATGTATCATGCGGAATCCAAACTTCCAACAATAACACATTGAAGTTTGAAGATTTTTTTTTGCTTTCTTTGAAAGAGTCAAAGCAGGAAAAAAAAGGTAAAGTGTACAGAAGAATGAGCTATTTAAACCTAACTAAAACTAGTCTCCCATTGCTCTCAAAGACCTCTAGAGTTCTCAGCACGCTCTTCCCTATAGAAATAGTCAGTGAACAGAATAATTCAGTTCAACTTGAATCTTGTCTAGAAAGTAGACTGCTTGGGGCCTTTTTTATTTTAAAGCAAGTTTTGTCTGTAAATGGTGGTGCTTTAGAAAGGTGAACGGTCAACAGGGAGAAGCCCCCCCCCCCCCCGCCACACACACACGCTCTTAAACTTGTTAAACTCTACAAATTGATGATAGACTAAGTAAAAAATAAATCCGAAACAAAAAGGCAGGTAACTAAATTTTAAGATTTGATAGTATGTAAAAACATTACTGCATGGATTTTCTGGAGTGCATCAATAAAGTGATCTGACGATGCGAGCTTCACGATGCGGAAACACACCCGAAGGAGCAGGAAAAGACTTTCCAGTTAAACCTCTAGACTCTAGACGATGTTCAACCAAACTTCTTGACAAGAGACTCGTATTTCTTTAGATGACTGATCCAAACTAATTGATACAATTACATTTCGTATAAGCTGTGTTCGCAGAACCTCTAAAAAAATAGTATTTTGTAACATCTCTTTCTGCCAGCCCCTTTCCAAAGACTAGTACCGGGTATTTCATAACATTTCTTTCTGCCGGAAACACGACAAATCATTCACCCGACATTTCTGTCCCCCCACATATCGTTCACCGACAACTGGTTCACGCGACAAATGACTCCCTCGAAAAGAGACAGGCTTCATTATAATTACGTAAAGTCGTCGCGATGTAAGCGACTTCTGTCCATCAAGACAGAACGGTACAAAAAAACTCTGTTCTATATTCTGTCAGACTGTATCAGCGCTACTCTTTCATTAAGGACGTGAACAAAAGACGCCTGAGTGTAATCAATGAACTTCTCTGCCCTATTTTGTGGATTTTTTTTTTTATAATCAACAAAAAAAAATTAAATAAGGTTCAATCTAGCAATTTTTGACTTGTATTTCATAACATTTTTTTTCTGCCACCTCCCTCTTCAAGAAACCCCCCCCCCCCCAATTTAAAAGATGTCAAAACCCAGAAAGAATTCATTGAAAGTGACAGGTACAATTGAGTGACTTGTTGAACTAAAAGATTTTTGTTTACATTATCATGTGATCCTTTACTTTCATCTAACTGATTGGAGCTAATAAAAAGAAAAAGATAATGGAGCCTTGGCTAACCAACCATTTTTTAAGTTTATTGTTGAATATTTCTTGGACTGGGGAAAGAAAGGTGGTGGACGACATACACAATGGAGCGAAACTATAAGAAAGGTGGTGGACGACATACACAATGGAGCAAAACTATGACTGACCATGTGGACCGACAGAAGCCAGTTTCCTGTGGAAGTTGTCCAGACGTCCACATATGCTCGGAATCTTCTCGGATCACATTCTCTCCCACTCTCTTTAACATATGTATGAGTAAGTTTACTATCCCACCATTTCCAAATAAATGACTTGCCCCCTTTTTACTGCTCCTTCTGGTACTGTATTACTATCCAATGAAACTAATGCTAATAGGTTCGATGACATCTCCTGAGAAATGAGTCTTTGTATGGCCTCGCCATGTTTCAATTTGGTAAAGTGCAACCCATCGCCCGGCTCGTCTTAATGTCCAGTACTTAATCCTACTTCTACGTTACTTAATAGTCTAATGTAATTATCCTATTTCTCGGCGGGGTTCTCGGGCTACACATACACTTAGTCGTGGAAGAAGCGGCCAGAAGGAGGGCGAATGAAGCGACCGATCATATTATTTACTCGCTAGTGTTAAAGACTAAGAGTAACTTGCTTTCGATATTAGGTATTAAGTATTGACTTCAGGAAAAAGGCGAAAACATAATAATTATAAAACAGTCGTATTGATCAAATAGTGGGCGCGCTATCACGTGACCTAAGTTATTGTCCAGCGGCCATTTTGTTCACAATTTGAATCAAGCCTCAATTTGAAAACAAGGTAACTTAAAGAACAGGGTAGAAGACTAAATGAAAGATACCTGAGTTCTTAAATGCAAAAACATAAATTACTTAAAAGTAATTATTCGTTTGCAACTGTGTGATCCACTTCTTTATTGAAGAAAGCTAATAAAGGTTAATGACTTTATTACAAATTACTAGTTTTTACAAAAAAAAAAAAGGCTTCGCATTTTGTTTGTTGTTGTTTTCCTTAAAAAAATATAAACTAGTTGAAAATACGTATAAATATTGACAAGTACTGAAGTAGCCGACCCTGTCAGACTTGGAGGAAGGTGCGGGAGTTTGTGTGTGTGTGTTTACGAGAAAGGGGAAGAGAAAACCGAAATAGAAAACCATGTGAGGAAATGTAAAGTCATTTATATCTGTCCACACAAACACAAATAATAATGCCAACAGTTTTGTCTGGTTGTACTCAAAACGAGAATTGAAATAAATATTCAGGAAAACTGAATCATGTAATAAGGTAGGTGGTGACTGAGTATATATAGGCCATGTTCGCAAAATATATACATTCGAAATGGCATGTTTGTAATCTTCTATACTATAAAGTACAAAGTAAGGCGTATGTATGTATGTCCCCGTATAGCAATCAAAACGATTACACCGATCTTGATAAAACTTGGCAGACATGTTCCTTGGGTACTAACTTAGACCTAAGTGTATGCATTGTAGCCCTAAAACAAACTTAAGACCCTCAAAAAAAATAAAGTTGACCAACTCTATTACAGCTATAGTATTTATGGATCTAGGCTTTGTTTACAATGTTGACATGAGAAAAGATCGAAAGGATTTAGATCTAGATCTTATTTTAAGAAATACACTTTGTACTTATATATTTTTACTTTGACGCATGAAAATACAAAATATAGTCTAATGATTTTATTATTTAACAAAATTAAGCTTTGAATTTGTGTTTCAAAAGGATTTTTACATAAGTTCATTCTTTGTATCTGCGAATATAAATATCCTGTTGAACATACTTTCTTTAGACATTACCGAAAGGTTGCACATCTCTCTATTCATAGATCTAGGCATTCTTATCTTATCTTATACAATACAGACGTTACTTCAAAAAAAGAAGATGATTACGTCCTACGCGTCATGCATTCAGTCATGCATATTAATCAATTACTTAAATTCTGCCAAGTCACTGGTTTTCCTGGCTAGCTCAGGCAATCTATTCCATGCTCTAATAGCGCTAGGGTAGAAGGGGCTTTTGTACAAATCTGTCCTAGCATATGGTACGAGAAACGTGCCGTTTTTCTTAGTGTCTTTCTGAGTATTTTATTAAATTTTGCTTTTGAATTTGAAGATTATGGTTCAGTGTTTTATGTATAATTGCTACTTTACTTTTGAGTCTTCTGTCCTGAAGGCTTTCTAAATTTATGGATTTTACTAAAGGTGTTACTCTAGTCTAGGCTAAATCTAAAACTGTAATTCAACTGTAAGTTGATACAACTTCTCTTCGCAAAGATAGTTTTAATCTTTAACACATGAACATACTAATTATAGTCCATTCATTTCATATTTTAATCAAATTAACATTGAAATTTGTTTTCTAAAGCATTTGTACATGATTGCAACTATTATCCTAATATTGTGTAAGTTAAGGTAAATTAGCTATTTATAGCTCCATTCATATTTTTTTTTAACGTGAAGTCACACATTCGCTTTACTTACAACATTATTATTTTCTTTTCTTTTCTAATAACTATCACTAACTACATCAGCAATAGGCAAGTTAAGATCTGCAGGCAGCGGGTAATATCTGTCTAGTACCATATATATATAAGCCATGTTCACAAAATATACACATTCAAGATGGCATGTTTCTAATACAATCACAGCACCTTGAGCCTAAATCATGTTTGTTAAAAGCGCTCTATAAATTAAATTATATATCTCTACACAACCAGTAGAGTTTTAAATAAATATGATCTGAATGGAAACTATATAAAGGGACATAATTCACAAATATTGTCGACCACAATTGGCAAATGAAAAAGAAGTTACTACTCTTGAAGAGGGAAATAATAACTATTTTAAATATCCAAATATCTCTATGAATATTCTAAGTCTGGATGCAAAATGCATATAT
>JADKLZ010000104.1:13742999-13757776 GCA_021533235.1 Biomphalaria straminea
CACTGTATGTATATATATATATATGTTCATATATGTGTATATATATATATATGTACATATGATGCATTTTATAAAATATTTTCATTCAAAAACTGTTATTGATATAAAATTACCCTAGAAAATAACAACTTTTTTTTCTTTTTGTAATTAAAGCTATACTGTGTCCTTATAAAGTTATACTTTGTGAGCCACTCTAAAAATTTAGCTACCTTTGTCATTTCCTATTTAGCATTTTGAATTGATTTAGCAGCCTCACAAACGAGTGCACTTTATACGATACAAAGAGATCCGTTAAAGGTTGTTTTATTTGAAATAGTTTCCCAGAGATTGCAATAGTCAGTAAACTAACAAATTACATAACAGCTAAAAGGTAAATACACATCATGGTAAAATGAGGACTAAAAAAAAAAAAAAATAGAATCGCCAAAGATTTAGATTACCATTGAACTTTCAAAAGACATTTTGCCTTCCACAATTTTTCATACATAATTTACAAAGCTAGAGAAGAACTATTTTTTAAAAGTTGACAAAGATTATGCCAGTGTTATTTTTAAAGTATCTGTACTAAAATGAATTTTACTTCAGTAACTAACACTGAATGAATAGCTTTAAATGAAACATTATATCGATTCAATACCAAAAATCCAACATCCTCTTCTTTTTGTATCTTTTTTTTTTTTGCCAAGAGTTTAGCATTTAGCTCTTAGAATGTTTCATGAATTCTTTGTTCCCATAAAATGTTCCATGTCAACTCACATTGAAAAACAACTGCTATGTGTTTGCTATGTGTTTCTGTCATTGCCTGATTCCTGAGTCATATACATCTAATGTTCTACTGTTTTGTTAACCTCTTTTTTTTCGGCCATCTAGCATTTTGTGGTGCAGGACACACTCTTCACTTTTCTGTTGCCTTGTCCTATTGGTCAGTTAGGCAAATGTATGCAGCGCAGGAAGATGTATCATGTAGATGACAAATAAATTAACTTGTGTTAACATGCCCCATTCCTGCTATATTTATCCTTAACTCGGCATGATTGGCTATCATTTTGAAGTACCCTTGCAACAGGCGATGGAACAACTGCAGCTGAGACTTTACTTTTTTTTAAATCTTCAACCATTAAAAAGGTGCTGCTACTTAGACTATGGTCAATGCTGATTTTTTTTCTAACTAGTTTAGTAAATTGTTGTATATTATATTATTATAATCTAAATAACAGATATGTTACAAACTTCAGATTACCAATTAGACTGATCTTTAGGGGTCAGATTAACCTTACTAATTAACAGTAGCATTTTTATATTATTAATATAATTAGTACATACAATATGCATTTAGTTTTAAATTATTCACTATAATTAATAAGAGTTTAGTTACAAAGATGGAATTAAGATAGATTAATATGTGTTAACATCAATTTTTTTATTTTCTACATTGGTTATTAATTACCTCATCTGTAATCAGATTAGCCTGCATTTGCAGTTCTTGCAATTCACTGCGCATGTCATTGTCTCCTTTGCCTTCAGTAGACATTGTGTAGATTCTTTAAGTTTTACTATAAAAATAAAAGAAATAATTATAATGTAATTCTAAAAATAAATAAATTGTAGGTAATAACATTTTTTTTTTACTTTTCAAAGTTCAAAGAAAATATTGTTTTTAGATAGATAGGTTCCGCAAAGTTGTCACTGCCAAAAGTGATAATGGATTTAAGCACTTCAATACCTACTGGCTTGCATCTCAAATATCTAATTTAATCTCATATAATACAGACGTTTTTTTACTTTAAAAAGAAGATGATTACATTCTATATGTCATGCATCAAGTCATGCATGTTGACCAATGACTTAACTTCTGCCAAGTCACTGGTTTTCCTGGCTGGCTCAGGCAACCCATTCCATGCACACTCTAATAGCACTAGGGAAGAAGCGTTTGTACAAATTTGTCCTAGTATATGGAATGGGGAATGTGCCTTTATCTTTGATCTTTCTGAGTATTTTATTAAGATTTTGTATATGAAGATTATGGTGTTTTATGTAGGCCTATAATTGCTACTTATGCTACTTTACTTTTGAGTTGAGTCTTCTCTCCTGAATGCGACAGCCAATGTTTAGAATATAGTAGGTATAAAAAATAAGGTGAAATCTTGTATGCACAACAATCACTATACAGCGTGTAATTAGTGAAAGACTAATAGTACAGTACCTATCATGTCTTATGTAAGGTACTATACAGTTTAGTATAAAAAAAATAAGTCTTACAGTGTTATAGGCGGGTGAGCCCGTAAAACATAATATATTATATATGTGGTTTGTTATTACATTTACATAATTATTATAAAAGATCAGGGCATGACACAGGGCCCCTTGCTCTGCTAAGGCAGCCTCTGAGTCTAAATCTGGAGACTGGAGTAGTGGAGAGTCTATTATATTTTGTAGGATTTAAGACTAACTTGGAATACTTGATAAGTTGATAACTAATCGTCTAAATGTTACTAATCTGTCTTAGTAAGACTAAGAAAAAGATTCTAGAATCTAAATACTAAAATAGTAGATCTACATCTAGTCATTTCCATGTAGCGAGCACCCGTTATTTTCTGAAATTAGCGAACAGCCCACAATATTTGTTAAAATGTGCCTTTATTTTAATAACTAAGACGAAACAGGTCTATTGTTTTTATTTATACTCCATTTTTTTATAGTTCAGACACAGCTAATTTCGTTTACTCTGAAAAATAAGGGTTTTACACGGGTTCAAAGGGCACTGGTAGGACGATGCCATTTTTTTTCTTCAAGGACAGAAGGAGGGTAGGTCCGGGATTAAGAAGATTTTTTTGATCTAGTATAGGTCGTAGGTCTAACATTTTGACTTAATGTTGATTTCTTTTAGGTGTTAAACCAAGTGTGATGTGAATGAGTAAAAAGAAAGGGAATATCGCTAAAACAAGTGCTAATGACTTGGATATAATGTGAATGGAAAAAAAAATGTTTTTATGAGTGCACAATCCTGCCTCTCTCTCTCAAGTCTCGCAAACTCTCTTTCTTAATTAAGCACCTAGCATGGTACCATAAAGAAAAAAAAAATAGCGGGAGGGACAGTTATTGATCAATCTGGTACCAAATTAGGTCACAATCACAGACTGGAGTGAGCGGGCTAAACGCGCGGGGTCGCGGGAGTCGCGCATTTTGTTTGTTTTTTGGGTCAACTAGATTCTAGATCTACAAGATGATCTAGGTAAGGGCCTTTGTAAAGTTGTGGGTTTAGCAGAGAAGAGACCAATTAAAAGTGGAAAAAGTAACACTAATCTGTCAGTCTTGAGTTGGTTTAATAAGAAATTAAGATTAAAATTTTAAAAAATGAAGATAATATTATTTTTAAATGCAATAAACAAGAGGTGTTCGCTCGTGTACAGCAAATTTCGCTAGTGTACAGAGATGAGTATGGTGTTCGATACATGGTTACGCTGGATCTCATTACCTGACCCTCTTCAACATCATATTTTATTGTAACTATGCGTAGCGTAATAAAACAATCTAGCTATTTTTATGGGCAAATGGATGACGAGTTTATAGATGTTTGTAGTTTTTTCCTAGGATTAACCATTACGGAGCTATAAAAATTCAAATGCAAAAATCGCGGTGGCAGCGCTTAATTTTTTCGCAAGAGGGACATTACTCTAGTACATGATCTTAGACCTAGATGTGATGATTGATAGATCTAGACTAGAGTCTAGAGATTCTCTAGATTAGCTAGCCTAGGGCTACAGTCAGAGTAGATCTAGAAAAGTAGATTCTATATAATAGTATATTTCTTTCTAGCTCAGGCTCAGTATTTCTAAATTCTAGTACTACTGATTAATGATAGATCTAGCTCAACTGAAGTCAATAATCTACTCAGTACTTCACTACTTGTAGTACTACTACTACACTACTAGACTCTAGTCAGATTGATTGAAGTTCTTGATCTACTAAAAAAGTACTATCATATGATGATATGATCTACTCATCTACTTCTGATCTAGAGTACAGTATACTAATTATAGGATACTTTATCCTAGATTTATTTATTATTAATAGATCATTTGTTTTAGACTCAGACCTTTTATCTATAATCTGACAAAAATATATTGAATGAAACTACAATCTCGATTCAAGGGTCTGCAATGTTGACAAATAGGCCCGTCCCACAAATATGGCGATACAGTGACGTCACATCTGTATTATTATTCTATAACAAAATATGGGAAATAACTCTCAAAAAAAAAAAAGGACCATTCATTCTGTTAAAAGCCTTAGCCTTAGCATCGATTGATTGACATTTTCTTTTAGTTATAGTTATAATACATAGATCTATAGAAAGTCTGTATACTATAGAATCACTATAGATTTATAATCTAGATCTGGATTTAAAAAAAAGGAAATAATGTCATATATATATATCAGCTAATTATGTCAAATCGAATCGTATAGATGATTAGTTTCATTCCCTAATCGGAGTTCAGTTTTGAAATATGACGTCACATAAGCCAAACCAACGAGCTTGTTGCGTTTACAAAATGGCTGTTGCATGAAATCTACACTATTTGGTAAGACGCGTGTGGCTTTCTTGGACTACTTAAACTAGATCTAGACGCTAGATCTATTAAGACTAATAATTTTTGGCGCGATATATTTGAAATTTTGGGAACATCTAATCATAATGAATGTTTTGCGTGGTACCGATTTAAATCTGCTAGAATGCGACGATCTTCAACAAGTCCTTCCTGCCACTGCTAGTGCTGTTGACGTTGGTGGTCACGATACTTTTGACGATAGCTCCAAGGCCGTTCAAAATGAAGATTTATTAAACAATGGCTCGTTAACATTTGACGAGGCTTTTGAAATAGAACCATTCAATAGTGTAAGCGTTTCAGATTTACCTTTTAATAGTGCTGGAGATTTTAACGAACCACCTTTCTGGGAACAACCTACTGACAGCATGATTATGATTGATAGATATAGTAATAACGCTGATAAATTCTCATTTGTTGCTGTTAGTCCTGAAACTGACTTGAGTCTGAGTGAAAGTGATATAGATCAATCTGCAATCTGTAAAAAATCCTGTAGAAGATCAGCTAGATCCAGTTCTGATTACAACTGTGTTGAACAAATTTCTCAAAATGATAAACCTAACCACTTTTCTCATATGAAACATTCTACATCCATAAGAAGTAAAAACCATTGGGGTGATAGTAATTCAAAAAATGCTATAGCAGCTAGAGATAATAGGCTTAAAAAGAAACAATACATAGCAGGATTGGAGGAATCTCTCAATGTTTATCGTATTGAAAATCAACAATTATTAGAAGAAAACAAGAAGAATAAAAAAACAATGCAAGATCTAAAAAATGAAGTCATTTATTTAAAAAGTGTTATTGCAAACCAAAGTACTCTGGCGGCTATATTAAAGAATGTTGCAAAGACCCCAGGAATAAACTTATCATCATCTTTTCAATATGTCAAATCTGGAAATAATGCAGCTTCAGATTCCAAAAATGTGTCTGCTGAGATTGTAAATGACATTTTTAAAGTAACTGTAAATAGTGCTACCAATGAAAGTGTTCCAAAATGTTCTAGAAACCTGCGTTCATCTAAACATCATCCCTTAGACACTATTTCAAAAATTCCACAAGAACAGGTTTTAAAGAGAAAACACAATGGAACAAATGTGCCTGTTATTTCCAAACAAAAAAAATGCAATCTCAGCAGTGACTATGTCAGTGAATATGAAACACTTATAAATGTTGAAGACACTGATTCTGACAGCTCACTAGAAACAGAACATTCATCAGAAAGCAGTGCAAATGTAGGAATATGTTTGCATGTCTCAGGCAACAATGTATCTTTAGAACTTTGTTCCAAGTGTAATGCAAGAGCATTTTCAGAAATAATGACAGATCATGCATATGTTAAAAATTAATTTGATAACTGTTTAATGTACTAAACATACTTTGAATATCTCAAGCAAGAAATTTCAATAAATGTTAATTTTAGCTTCCACAAATAGAACAGTTAATAATTATATATATATATATATGTATTTTTTTTTATAGTTATTTTAGTAAATTTTGTTTCTTGACATGCTTATATATTAGATATATGAGATTGATGTGCAAGTTTTACATTTCAGCCCAGCTGTGGTTATTTCTGAATTTGTACAGACTTCAACATCTTCATCTATTAGAAGTTAATTCTTCACCAAAATAAACAATGGTCCGTTGTAATTTTATAAGATATTTATGTTGTACTTTATTAATTAGAATATATATTTTTTTGTGCATCATGTAATTATGTAATTTTGTAAATTAAATGAGTCATGAAGAAATTAATATGTATGCATAAATATGTTAATGTGATGTTAGCTTTAAAGTCATGAGTTAGGTATTTTGTAAACTCAAAGACTTTTCTTTCTTTTACAGGTGATGGTCCTCCAAAGAATACTGTCTGTCAAATCAGACTATGGTTGAGAAGCGATGAGTCTGTAACAAACAGACAAGTTAAAGTATTAAATAATGTTGAACATATATTGTTTATTTAGAAGGCTTTCTATTGGGCCCACTAACTCCTAAGTATGAGTAAACCCACCAAGAACCAATATAGAGCTCAGTTAACACATAGTTCAGCTGAGTCAAAAAAATCAGTCTATAAACCCATTCTTACTGCCTTAAATCTATAAGATTATTGGGTTGAAGGAGATGGGCTTTGATTTAAAAAATCATACAAGTTCTTAAGCTTGAATCCAACTTATGAAAACAACAGCAACATACATTTCTGAATTATTCTTTGTTAGTAGTGATACTAATGCTTTCAATTCTCTCTGATCTTGAAATATTAAATACTTAACATTGCAGATCAGCTCCCACATTGTTTTCATATAGGTATTGACCTTGAAGCATGCTTTGTATGATACTTGTTCTATAATTTGTTATATACCGGGTATCAGAGAAATTTCTTTGAATTCTTAAATACAGTATCTCTTTTTAAGCTCTTATGATTTTTTTTAAAAATAATTGCAGATGTTAAGTTTTTCATCAACTCGCTTGTAGTATTTATTCATACCATTCAAGAAGGACACTGAAGCACATGTTTTTACAATTTTAATTAGTTTTTATTTTTTATTATCAAAGCATAAATTTGTACTCTTGATCAGGGCTATGTATGCAGACAACAAATCGGGGTCATGTGTGGATTTTTTTTTGACATTTAAATTAATTGTTGTATGGTTTACAGAAATGGTAGGCCTATGCCTACTTATAAGTCATTCAATGAAACCCTCTGAGCAGCCTCAAAATGTCATATTATTAAAGTCTCTTAATGAATGCTAGGAAAACATATTTCATCATCTGTATATTGTATCATCAAAGGTTAAAATGTATATCTAAGATACCGGTACCTTTAAAGTAAGATTTCAGTCTTAATGGTTCTGTTGATGATGTTACTAAAATAAATTCTATATTTTTATGAATAAAATCCATTTTATTTTATATTGTATAGACCCTAGTATTGTTCCTCTTATTGTTGGTGTACCGGTATTAATGTGCTCTGCTGACCTGCCTTTTTAAGACTACTGGTACTGTTTTCTATCATTCTCAATTCTTTTTTAGAACAAGGCTCAGTTATTCTATAATGTTATCTCCCAATTGTTTTTAGGCTTTTTTTTTTTTGTTCTTATCCAGTGCAGGTACTGCAGATGGTATGATTGAAAGATTTTATCTTGTAAACATTATCATAACATGACATCCAAAAAGATCTAGTAATCTACTTCCTCTTTATATGCAGTACCGGTAACTTTAGATGATGGGTACCGTAACTTTGTATAACATCTCATCTGATCTTTTTTAAAATTGGATGCCAAATAAGTCTAGAAGGAGATGTACCGGTACTTGATTTTTGTGTATGGTAATTCCATTTTTATACTAATTTTGTATTAGCTCATCATGTACCTTAAAATTACCTTTCCTTTTTTTCCTCATTGATACAACATAATAAATTTTTTTTTTGAACCTTTTTCTTCAAATGTTATTGTTACAAATAAAAATGCTTCTATACTTATTAAGTTATTCATTTATTAAAATCTGCTGTCAACATAATCTCTGTATTCTTAGTGGTCATTGTGTTTTATTTCACCCTTCAATTTACAGTACATTAGTTCAAGCTATTCATATATGAATCTATTTACCTAAACCTAAAAGAATGTGAGAATGCTATATTTATGACAGAAGTATAAGATGAATGCTAGTGATATAATTATGCATCGATTTTCATAAATGGTACTTTTGAAATCAATTTAAAATATTATATAGATAGTTACACACAAATAGTGGACTGCAAACCTGAACATTATGCATTGAAATATATGAGGTTCACATGGCCTAAATTGTGCCGATTTGCCAAAAAAAATAAATCAAATACCTGTGTTTGTGAGATTCTTGTAGATTTATAATTGTAGGTGGTATGACAGAACTTACATAACTTAGCATTACAAATGTAATTTTAAAAAAATTTGCTTAAGTATGTTGAAAAATGGCAATGGTCATTACCACTTCTAAACAGCCTCCTGTGTTTGATACAGTTAATAGTGAGTAGTTGTAAAAGTGGTGTAATTTTATGAAAAAAAAAAACTGCTTGCATAAGTGATTTAAAAAATTAATACCGGGTACCGGTATTTCAATTTTAGGAAAGAAAAAGCCGTTGCATCAGAACTTTGAATGGTCTAAAATTTATTATGGTGTCATGTTTTCAATATCTTTTCTAGTTTACGAGATCTAAACGGGACAGACATTACACATAAAACTAATAGCGTCTTTTCCACTTCTGGGGGGCCGCTAAAAACTGTCCATCAGAGTTGACTTCAAAAAGCAAGTACAAGTACGGTAATAGTTTAATTAATAAAGCTTGTGTTTTATAGCACACATAACATGAGGAAGCACAAAAACCCAGTAAGCCTTCAGCCCCCTAGATGACAAAAGTAGTTTTCATCGAACCACGATGGACGAACAGCCAGGAAAACCAGTGACTTTGCAGAATTTAAGTCTGGTTAACATGCATGACTAAATGTAGGACGTACCGGTAATCATCTTTTTTTTGGGGGGGAGGGGGGATATTATATTCGCTAAGATCTTTTGAAAGGTTTATGACTATGTGTTGATTAAGGCATCCTACAAGAAATCTTTATAAACACAATAATAAACAAACGCAATCATAAATGACATTGGTTTATATGATTGGGATCTTGAAGTGGCTAATGTTGGTATAAGGTAGAAAGAACAATTTACTCTTTTAAAAAACTAGTACAATCAAATAATTTTAAAATCATGTACGGTAATAAGATATTAAAGTCTTACTAAAACAAGTAAATCCTATGCCGAACTGGGAGTCGACCACTTACTGGGCTTGTGAGTTGTGACATGAGGTTTGCTGAACATGTTCTCTGACAAAATGAACTACGCATACAGAGAGTTGTGATGACATGGAGACCAATACGAGGAAAGTGCAAACAGAGACGTCCTCGTATAACTTGGCACCATAGTTTTATGGAGGACCTGAAAACAGTGCATGGACACCGGTTGGTCTTTAGTATATAATAGAGACTCGAGTCTTCCGGCCAGACATTGCCAGTGAAAGCTAGATCTTTGTGGAGACAGCTTGCCGCCCAATGCACCGAACAGCAAAATTAGCCTGTCTATAAGTTTCATATAGGTGTTGTCAGTGTATCAGGTATGTGGAACAAATGAAAACATTAAACGTCGTAGCCTATAGGCTCATATAAATCTATTGCGTCAGACATTTACACACTTAAATCTACCTTGAAATCTCCCTACAACTCTAACACGACTAAAACAAGAATCTTTAACTATAATATAAGCATATATGATTCTGAAACATGGAGAACAACTAAAGCAAAAAGAAAAAAGTAGGCCTACAGACCTTTAAAATTATCAACAGATGTCTTATAAGAAATATATTAAAAATACATACAGGTATGACAAATAGAAAACACCAATTTAAAGTGTGGGAGATGAGTGGACAGAAAATATAGAGAAGCAGATCTTAAAGAGGAAGTGGAGATGGATTGGCCACACCTTAAAAAAAGATAACAACAACAGAGCTAGACATGCCTAATGAATCCCGGCCCCTCCCCCCAAGGGAACAATTATGACGTAGCTCTGAGGAAGACCAAAAATAACGTGGCGTTGCAGTATACTAGATGAAGCCAAGAGGATAGGGAAAAGCTGGGAAGCCATTAAAAAACTAGCAATAAGAGACTGTGAAGATTCGAGTGGCTATATATATATGTTAATGAGGAACGCAATAATAAGGAAAGATATCGATGATGATGATGAATTATTATAGGCCTACTCCAGTTTACGTGGTGTTAGGGACTGAATCTTGAATTATTAACATGTTTTTTTTTTTGTAATTTATTTGTCACTTTATGATGCATATAGATCTAATATTACGAACTTAATTTAATATATTATTAGGACAGATATATCTTATATCACATTTGTGGACCGGCCTTACATGACATAGACATAGACATTGTGTCATAGTAATTTAAGTAATCAATATTAGGCCTATTAGGCCCTAGTCTTAGTAATGTGTAGAGTCTACATTTGGATTTAATAGAAGAAACTTTTTATTTATATCGGCTCTAGATCTAGATATAGTACACAAAATAGACTAGACTCTATAAAAATGAAGTTCTAATATAACTTTTCATTCTGAAGTGATGAAAATTTTAGATTGATTACAAGATTCTCTATATAGGTCTGTGATTTAAATATACTAAATGATAGTTTAGAAATCCAATCCGCAATTCTAACTTTCAAAAAGAAGGATAAGGAACAATTTTTGTCAGACAAAATTTTAGGACCTCGATAGATCATCTAGTCTAGTAAATTAATAGGTCTAAGACTAAGTCTTTTAGGGCTAATGTCTAAAATCTAATATAGAGATCTAGATCTAAATTCTAAATCTTGTACTCTAACTCCATAAAGCTAGATTTAGGTTGTCAAATTTTCTAGATCTAGTTTGAAGTTTCTATACGCACAATGATTTCTGTCTGTCTATGTCATGTATATATATCTACATGGTTTATCATAGTCATTAGTGATTAGTCAGTGATAGTTTATGTCTATGTCTAGATTATACATAATAATAAATAAAATATAATATTTATATAATACTAGATCTAATTACTAATATTAATTTAATTAATACTAATACTATATTCTTTACTCAATAGTATAGATAGTAGATCTATAATAATCTATATTATATAATTATCTATATATATTTAATTTATTAGTAATTATATTCTATGCTATGTACTATGTTACTATTTATTATTTTGTATGTAGACTGTACTGACTGTAGACCTAGAAAAAGTAGAATGTCCTTAAAAAAACTAGATTCCAGATGAGATCTATCTTAAATCTTATCTATTTTGATCTATTGTATCATTTAGAGTCTATATCATTTCTAAAAAAAAATATTATTTATAAATTTTTATAATCTATGGTCTATGTCAACTATGTGACTTCAATCACTTTATAATAAGTTGATAATTATATCATGTCATATAGTCAATAGTGTAATAGACTAATAATAGTAATATGATAATGTATTGATAATCTATGATTAGACATCTAAGTCTATATGATTACATATAATCCATTATTTATAATCATTATTTTAATTATAAATACAATAATATAGACTAGTTAATCATACATGTATAAATTATACAATAATATAGACTAGTTAATCATACATGTATAAATTATTCATTTGCATACC
Organism: Biomphalaria straminea; assembly: GCA_021533235.1. NCBI lineage: Eukaryota > Metazoa > Mollusca > Gastropoda > Planorbidae > Biomphalaria > Biomphalaria straminea. Next base: position 13,754,838 of record JADKLZ010000104.1, read on the forward strand.
AGAAATGATGATATTTTATCATTATATATATTTTCATTTTAAAAATAAAACAAGAAAGCGTACAAGAGTTAGATTTTATATCCATTATAAATTATAGATCTACAAGACAGACAAGACTATGAACCCCCCCCCTCTCGCGAAAACAAAACGCAACAAATAAACAATTATTGATATTTTAAATAATCTAGGAGATCTATAATATTCTATTTAACTATTACTTTAATTTCTATAGAACATCATCTAGTCAAACAGTCTAGAATATGTATATCTAGTCCTAGTAGTAATTCTAGTTATAGTTATATCCAGTGCTTTTTTTGTGACTGTACACACTGGTAAGGTATATTGTGTATTGGCACATGTGACATGTTTGAAAAGCACTGATTTAATTGCATCCATAATATATTAATTTTGTTTGTTTACCATGTAATGTTACAGATTTGCATAGATCTGGTCATTCTAGATCTGTATAGGCCTATATTCTAATTCATTATGGAAGTTGGCAAGGAGTTTATATCCTGGGAAAGTTTTCAACATGCTTTAGATCAATATTCTAGAGAAAGCAAGGTAAAGTTATAATGTATGATGTAGCCCTATAATCCATTGGCTAAAGATCCCTACCTGTTATTTTTATCACTCTCATGTAATTAAATATTTCCCATTTATTGACTTTGTTACTGTGACAACAGGAATCTCGAATGACACTTTATCTAAGCTTAAGTATTTGTAATCACTGTAAAATATTTTTTTTTTACATCCACTTAATTTTGATTGGTACTAAGATTAGGGACCCAAAACCGATTTTTTTAAATGGTCACGCAGCTTATTTCTTAACTTATTTGGATAGAGCTCGTGATTTTAAGACCGGGGATACCAAATTTATGTCTGTAGCTTAAATATTAAGAAAGTTACAAATTTTTAAAAACGCGTTTTTTTGGATATTTTTTTTGGCCTTCCAAACCCGTGTTTTTGAAGGACATTTTAATAGAAACTATAATGCCCTCAGAGATGAAACTTAGGAAAAACATTCATGTGCACACATAGAACTCGCTCATTTTTTTTCAAGCTTGTCAAAAAATTATTTGAGTTTATTTACTTGTGCCGAATGTTGCATTTTATCATTTTTGGCATTTTTCAAAAAGAGAGGTAAAAAACACAAAAAATGTGCACTTTTAAAATTTTGTAACAAAACAGCTATAAATGCGACATGAATGTACTATATGTCAAAATGCGGGGAATTTATAGATCTACAAGAATAAACTACTTTAAAAAATATTTTATTTCAATATTTTGCTGTACTTATACAATAATATGCAATGGTTTACTAAAACTCTAAAATAAGCCAAACTTTAATGGGCTAAAAATATGACACTAGTATAGCAATAAGAACAAGTTACAGATCATAATTTAGATAATTCTCTCTTCTTCCATAATAATATTGAAAATAATATATTTATTTATAGGGACCTGTGTAAGTATATTGCCAACCAATGATGGTAAAAAAAGACATACAGTCCATACATTTACTTAGATTTCTTGACATAATAATCTATAAAGCCATTTAGCTGAAAGCTATTCAATTATTTCTTATTGAATCTTTAAACTCTAAAAGCTGATTTGATAAACTGAAAATCAGAACTCAATTTGTGTGCAGAAATAATTTTAAACAAGGCTTTTTTATATCTGCAATGTAATGACCAGTAAATTCTTTTCAGTAAAGCTCAACTATTCTAAACACATAATTTTTGGCATATTCACTGTCTAAACAAAGAATTCTACATGAAAATACAGGATATAAACTGTAATTCCCCAGGCTAATGAATTTTACCATAGAAACACATATATTTGTCATTATTTTCATTATCTTTATGTAGCAAATTTACACTGATTAGGTTGCATGAACTAGAAATATAGTATCAAGCTTGAACTTTTTTTTTTCTAAAATTCACAAATTTTTAACCAAAATTAACTCCTTCAAAATATATTTTAAATTTAAATAAATTTGATATAAAAATATTATTACTACCGAATGCCAATGTGTTGTTATTAGGCCTACAATCTCAGCTATCAAGCTGTGAGAAGTTTGCCTATCAGAAAAAGAGAAACATTAATATTTATAATACTTGCATCAGAGCAAGTATCTCAATGACATGTTGATCAAAATAGAAAGATTCATTTTAGTTAGCTACTTTCCATATGTTCTTCTCAATTTAAGATTTCATTATGATTTTAACTTTCAACACATCCAGCTTAGTCACTTTTTTTCCTTCAATATGATCAACTTTATAGACTTTTATGCAACCTAAATCTTTTAGATGTCAAAGTTTCACAACTTTTAAAAAAATATTAAAGTTTTTAAAATATTTTATGAAGCTATAACTATACTTTCTGAAAAATAATAACTAGGTCATAAGTTTATCATTGCTTTATTGGAAAATACTGTCTTGTAATAATCAATAATTAGTATAAATAGTTAGATGTCTTAAAAATATGTTCATATAAAACCTACTCATCTACTGATCTTAAGTTCATTACAGCATTATATAATCCATTTTTAATTTAATAAGAATTAAAATGAATTAATGTGAATATGAATTAATTTTTTATTTTTAAAGTGTCACGTACTATATATAAGAAATTTTATATGCATAGTTCATACACACGCGCGCGCAAATACAAACATATATATCATATATATGTCGTTATAATAGAAACGTTTGGAACTACTGTGAGAAGAATAAATGTTTTCCCGTACTGGCCCCATAAGGGATCCATCAGGGCTTCATCTGGGACCCCTAACTGAGCCCAGACTCAGCCCTAAGGGCACCCGTTTGGGCCAACGTTCATCCCCCAAATGGGGCCCATGTGTTTAGCCCTTTCAGGCCCCTCAATGTCCCCCCATAATGACCCCATGAAGTTTCCACCAGGGCTTCATCCGGGCT
>JADKLZ010000104.1:13757786-13776237 GCA_021533235.1 Biomphalaria straminea
CCAGAATCAGCCCTAAGGGCACCCGTTTGGGCCAACGTTCATCCCCCAAATGGGGCCCATGTGTATAGCCCTTTCAGGCACCCAATGTTTTCCCCGTACTGGCCCCATGAGGGATCCATCAGGGCTTCATCTGGGACCCCTAACTGAGCCCAGAATAGGCCCTAAGGGCACCCGTTTGGGCCAACGTTCATCCCCCTAATGGGGCCCATGTGTATAGCCCTTTCAGGCACCCAATGTTTTCCCCGTACTGGCCCCATGAGGGATCCATCAGGGCTTCATCTGGGACCCCTAACTGAGCCCAGAATAGGCCCTAAGGGCACCAGTTTGGGCCAACGTTCATCACCTCAAATGGGGCTCATGTGTTTAGCCCTTTCTGGCCCCTCAATGGTTTCCTCATACTGGCCCCATGAAGTTTCCATCAGGGCTTCATCTGGGTCTTCTGATTTCGTCCAGACTCGACCGTTAAGGCCCTATTTGGTCTTCCATTAATTCCCCCAAAGGGCCATGTATCTATGGCCCTGTTGGGGCCCACAAGCCCTTCCCCTTATTGGTCCCACACGAGTTTCACAAGGCATTTTCTTGGCCCACTGACTCATGTCTAATCATCCCCCAATTGGGACCTATGTGGTTAGTATGGGCAGGCCCAGTTGGAGTCCTTACCGGGTACAGTTGTTGTATGCATAGCTTACATTAGTTTTAATATGATAAATGAAAATACAAAAAAAAATAGTTTTTATTAAATATATAAGTAAAATATTAAATCAAAAGAATCGTCATTATATATATTGTATAGCAATAAAACATTTGTTTTTATTTCATAGCTTTATATACAATAAAACATAATATCTAAATGTAAAAAAAAAACGAAGCAATAAAAGTTTATATTTAAAAAAATAACAAAACATTTAATGAGTTTATTGTGTTTATAATGCAATGGGAGACTATCCGAACCAAGTATAACGAACTCTTTTTTTTGTCTCCCCTTAAATTTCGTTACGCAACGAGTTTCCTGGCCGACGGTCTCGTCCGAGATAAGAGCGAGGCGGGAAGGGCACTCTTTGCCAGTAGGACGAGAAGGGGGTAGGCGGTGGGACCTTAACTGTATTACGCAAAAATTCACACCGCCTGCCGACTCCCAGCAGTGAAGCAATGGGGCGAATCTCTCCATCCCCAGCTACTTAAGGGCCCCATACATCTAAGGGGGGTTTAGAATGGGCCCAGGACGGGAAAGGAAATTAAAAAACTGCCCCGCACGACTATCCGGTTCCCCGTGCGGGCCCCTAACTCAGCCCGGACCTGAACAGGTATCTTTGCTGGCTGGGTATTTAGTTAATTGAAGACTACAAAACAGGTTTATAGTGATATTGAGAATTTTGAACTGAGATCAGTAGTCTAAATATAATACCTATTGACTTAGGGCTACTTTATTGTTATAAAAGAAGATCTTTTATTGCAACTAGAGACTATAAAACATAAACACATAGATATCTTTCTAGATATTAAAAATTCTTTTCTTGGACCTGTCTGAGCAATCAAATTAAAATAAAATACTAATATAGCCTAGAGGTTTTATTCTTGAAATGTGAATTTTTTTTTTATTTAAATGCAGTTAGTTACTAATCAGAGTCTATATCTATTATATTAGACCTACGAAAACAATGGGAAGACAATATTAAAGAATGTTCTGACCTGTCATTAAAAGAGATTCTATGGAAAAGGACTTAGAGGAGTGGGCAAAGACGTACAGTCATATAGTCTAGTATAGATATTGTGCGGTGCCCCTACGGTTCGTCAGACTAAGGGATAGTTCACAGTGAAGTAGTGTACCGTATGATGAGCTAATAAATCATCGAAAAGATATTTCAAATCTAAAAATTACATCTAGATCTATATTTATATAGACAATTAGACTTAGATCTTGATATAATATATATATATATTATATATATATCATATGTATTATAATGTAGATCTAAATAGCCTTCCATTAATATTATAAAGCTATTATGCCTAAGATGGTTTCTTTTTAAAGAAGCTATTTGGTTTTAAGTTTTAACGAATAACGTGAAGGACCCTCGTTCCAGATGTCTAGAGTCTAGACCAAGATTAGATCTAGACTCTAGACCAAGATCTAGATCTAGGACTAGCCTCTAGATCTATATCTAGAATCTAGATCTATACATGGATATGTCAAAACTCTCGTAGTCATACTCTAGGTCTAGATCTAAATAATCTAATTTGTAGTCCCTAGGTCTAGAACTCGAGAAATAGGTCTAAATCTAGATTAAGACTTTATCTTTGTGTACTGATGTCAATAGATTTAATGAGTCTTATATTTTATCTATTTTGTACATATAATATAGATCTAGATTTAGTTAAAAGACCAGATCTACTCTATATTAGAATAGCTTCATTCGATGCCACAATTTGTTGATATTAGCAACGGATACGGCCAATATGTGATGCGTTTCTATACATTTATTACAATTATAATTATTTATTAAATATCTTGAACCATTACTTTTTTATGAACTGTAAATCCTCCTCTTTAATTTGTATCAATCACTTTTAAAAAATACGTTTTAAAAAAAATTAGGTTTACTTTCGAAGACATGACCCCTTAGAAACACAAAATACTTACAGATTTGTTACACATTAACCATTCATTAACGTTGGAATATAAATTATTTTTAAAAATTCGGGATAAAAGAAGGTGAAGAAACAATAAATCTCTAATGGCTAACATCTTATTGACCCATCTCAGACATTTTTGTCACAAATTATACGATGTAGATTTAATAAAAATAATTTTTCTATAACGAGTCGTGTGTTGCTAAGGAGCATATTTGCACATTCTAGCAGACTACGCACACAGGCGAAATCGCTATTTTATGCGTCTTGTTCGGTTTAAAATGGGGAGCATTTCAACGCTTGTTTTTTAAATAAAATGTACACACTCTTAAAGAAAAATAGACGGGCTTTTCAATAGTGACATTAACTAAACGATTACATGTCTTTATCGTAAAGAAATTCTATTTTGTTTTTAATTTTTTAAATGTCTTTATATAAAAACAATGTTAATCAATTAGTTATTGGTACCATTGTAAAGCTCGTCCATTTTTCTATAAAATACATATGTTCAAAAAAAAATATTCATTTGTTGACGTACTCCCCATTTTACGAAAAAACAAACAAGGTATAAAACGATCACAGCCGCTAGCACGATTATTCGGCACGGTGATGTTACGCGTAAAGGATTATCACCCTTTTTTTTTTTTAACCTACAGGAAAAACGTTCTATATATTATTAAAGGGCTTAAAATAACCTTTCAAACGGTACCATTTTTACTGCAATCGGATGTTTATACCTTAAGATATGGCAGGGTGAAAAACGCCTAACACAAAAAAAAATGTTACGCAATTTCTTGAAAAGTGCGATTTTTGCTTCGGTTTTGGGTCCCTACTAAGATTGGTGTTAAGAAATAAATTTGATTTGCTGTGTGTAATAGAGCCTAAGAGTTCAGTAAAAAAAAAAATAAATAACCTTGTGCAGATTTATTAATACTCAAATTATCAAAGGTTAACACTGTGCCTTTTTCACCAAATCCAAACCAAAATTAGGACAGTATTAAGATATCGTGAGAACATATTTGTATAAGGACACACACATACAATTGTATATATTTATATATTGTTATATTTGATGTATAAATTATAATATATTTACCAAAGCTAATGATTACATTGATGAATTAAATGGTACTCTCTACTTGTTCAGGTGGTTTACATTGTTGGAACATGTAAGCCTGTGGAAGCAGCCAATAGAAATGAATCTCTGCAGATCAAGTTCCCAACAAAGTTCAAGTATTGCTTTGCCAGAATGTTGTGCAAACATTATGGCAACTATACATCTCAAAGTATTGGGCAAAGACCAAACCAAAGGTAACATGCATTAGGAAATAATGGGACAGTGCAGTGTTTCTGTTATATTATGTTTTTTTTTATTCATCTTCAAGCCAGCAAGCTTCACACAGTTTAAATGTTTTACTGATGAGGATTAGTTCAAAGAGTTATATCATGTTCCGAAGAAAGAATCTTAAATGTGTAGTTTATTAGAAAAACTTACTTTGGTTGAAGAGTCAAAATATCCAATATCCCATATCCCACTAGCAGCAAAGCTCTCTTTGCCCATTTTAATTAATTTTAACATTATCAGTAATATTCTGTATTTGCTGGTTTTTCATTTAAAAAAAACATTGATATGTATATTTATTTTATTTATTTATTTATCTATTTGCCTTTCAGTACATGCAAAACTGGCTGTACATCATCAATACTTGTATCTGTGAATAAAAAAAGAACAGCTCTAGTAATAAAAGAGGCTAATTTACAACACACACATGAAGTCTCTGAGCTCATTTTCAGCAAATATTCTCAGAACCGCAGACTGCAAGGAGAAGAACGACGCATGGCTACCATATTGTTGAGAGCTGGAGTTCCAGTTAATCGCATACAAGAATTCATATTCAACTGCAGCACCAAGTCACCCACTGTTAAAGATTTGCAAAATATCAAAGCCGCAATGAAAGGATATTTGCCTGAAAATGAAGGCCATGAGTTTGACTTTCTGACCAGTTTAGATCAGCTAATGGCTGAAGATTCACAGTCCATCGTGGAAATCATTAATTTTGACCAAGTGCCAGGAGCCATCTACATTCAGACCTCAAAAATGCTGGACAGAATGAAATCTTTTTTAGGTAATGGACTTCAAATTATAACACAATATATCAATGATACCAAAATGTCTGTTGTGAGTATAGTAGGAGTAGATAGCGATTTGAATCTACATACCTTTGTCATTGGGATTCTCATAGTTGGAGGAAACTCAGCTTTTCAGTACTTCCTTGAGGCATTTGTCAAAAACAATCAGGACTTTTGTGACTCCATGACTGGTGTAGTTCTTGACTTTCCTAAAGAACAAGCAGAATTCTTATTGCAGTTAATTCCACAAGTCAATGTTGCTTGGAGCCAGTCTTATATTTTGCAGAAATTTTCTGAAGAACTAGATGGTAAAAAAGACATGCAGAAAATGTTAGTTTTACAAACAGATCTGATGAAGTCTGATAATGAAAGTATTTATAAGAAAAAGTTAAAAGAGCTGTGTAATGTAAAGGGATTATCTGACTATAAAGAATTTCTTCAGAACTGGGACAGTTGTAAGGAATTATGGGTACACTATGAATTAAAATCTCATGATGGACTTCATCACCAAAAATCTGCAGTTGAATTAACATATGTGAAAACTTTAAATGCTTTTGTCAAACCTAACCTGAACCTTTCAGACCTTATTGAAGCTTTGTTGAAATTTGACAGAGCTGAAGATCCTGGCAAGATGACCAAAGAGACGTCCTTATCAAGTATACAGCATCCAAGCTGTGAGCAGTATAGGCAATTTTGTTTTCCTGAAGCATCTCATGCCATTTCTTGTCAGATTGGCATTGCTTTGTCCAGTTCTTACTGTATAAATGTTCAAACAGACATGATTTTTGTGAAACGTTCCGACTCGGACGAGGAATACATTCTGGATAATGATGGGAGTAAATGCACCTGTCGATATTACATTGACACGGAGCTACCTTGTCAGCACATATTTGCCTGGCTGAACTACTCAAATAAATCTTTGTTCCAGGACCACCTTGTTCCTGTCAAATGGCAAGTGTTTGGTAAGTCAATAACACTTGGTACTCTTGCTGAATCGTTAGCACAGGGTCAAGTGCCTTCTTCCTTTCATCATGACCAAAGATTAAAAGAGCTGCAGGGTATTTTGAAAGACACCCTTACCCTTTGCTGCTCCCACTCCTATGAGCAAATGGGAAAAGATCTAGTTTTGCTGAGACAAGTTCTAATGGTCATGAAGAGTTGTTTGTCTCAGAATACTAAAGTGGTCACAGAGTCACAGGATGAAATCATTCAAGATATTGTACCAGAGACTAGTACTGTTTCAGCATTGCCACGCCGACGTGGGCGACCCAGCAAAAAAGATAAACTGCTTCAAGCTCAGCAGCAGCAGTCAGTTCCAGAATCATCCATTCCAGTAGCTTCACAACCATCTTACACCCGGTCCAGGCATAATCTACGAACAAACGTTAAGCACAAATTTGTTACAAGGGACTTAGAAAAGCAAGGGGAAGCTACTCCTATAAAGAAGCTAAAAGAAAGCAACTCAGACCAAGACAAAAGAGATCGCAGTATCAAAAATGTGAATAGTAACCATCTTAACACTGTCACCAATGACATAGAAATAAAAGAAACAGAGAAAACACCTGCATCAGTTACTACTGACAATGAAACAGCTACATTGCAAGTAAAGAATATTGCTTTAAAAGGCAGACAGTTGCTCTCCAAAAATGACTCCTATAATAACAAAGTGATAAGCACAGAAAAACCTCACCTGGATTCTGAAACCATTTCTTCCCATCAACCCAGTCATGTACCACCACATAACAATGACCACAGACAAAAATCAGATATCGAAGAAGGCTCTGATGAAGAAGATGAAGATGATTCTGATGGTAATGAGGTATCAGAACATGCAGAAGAAAATTGTGTTTCTGGTGAGGATTTTAGTGATGAACCAGCAGCCAAAGAAGAAAATTTTTTACAGAAAGTCAAAGAGTATCTTCAAGAGACTGCTCAGGAATCTCTGCTTCAACTTATCAACACTGTTGTTACTCTGAGCTCAGATGAAGAAAAAGCTGAATCGGAAAGAAAAGGACTTGTGCTAGGACCTGGCCATCCTGTAGATTGTTTGATCAAAATGTGTTCAAATACATCAGTAAGTTGATTAAAATGTAACAATATTTTGTATCTGTATATTAATACCTGAGATTTATTTATGCCGATAAGGCATGTGCACATTGGCTTTATCATTTAATACACATTTTTATTTTTATGTTTTAATTATATATGAGAATTTATATTATAATTCATTTTTCATTTGCAACTTTTAAAATTTTCAATTAAAAAAACTGATTTCATTTCAGTGGTTTGAAAGTACATTAAGGTTTATGTTTCTAAAAAATGAAACCTGATCATTTGTTTGATAAACTATATTGATTCATTGTACTGATAAGTCACTAGTCTACATTCTATCTTGTATACATTTTATCTTATGTATATTTTATCCTGTGTACATTTTAGTTTAGTTAATTGAGTACATTATATTTTATATGTTTTATTTTAGGTGAGAGATCACATAATAAGTCATCTCAGGGAACTTTCCTCAAATCACAGTGAGACAGTTTATCAGGCTTCTGCAGGAATAATAGAGAAATCTGTGCTGACAGGGCTGCCTATCTCACAGCTTTCACAGATTCTTAGTTACTGGCCAAACCACTTACCTGAATTTCCATCCTCTCGACCACTGGAGGGAGAACTGACTTTAATTGAAGGACAGATTCTTCGACTGGGTAGTCACAAATTGAATCAGTTAGACATAGATACATTGAGAGCAGGTCAGGAGATAAGTGTAAAAGTAAGTTTTACTCCAGTTGCTCATTGATGATGTTTTATTGTATTGTTACTACTTATTGTTGTTGGTCTGTCGTTGGCTTGTAGCTCCAAGCAGCTAGTACATCTAAAACCAGTGATGCCCAAACTACGGCATGTGGGCCAGATCCGGCCTGTGAAGTGGCTCCATCCGGCCCGCCGAAACTACGGCACAAAAGGTAGAAAATTCCCTCTCCAAAAAGGTTGATAAAGGGCCCAAACTTTTTCTCTGGTGGCTTGGTACCATGAACAATAACATTTTGTTTTCGAAACTGGACTAGATCTATAATCTAACAGGAGAAGTGAACTGGTCTTTACTTTTTTGTTGAACATGATAATAAGCCAATATATTTGAGTAGTAAAGAAAGTGTGTTTGGTTAAAAAAAATATGACAGCATTCTTGATTTAAGCTGCGAACAAAATATTGTTAAACTTGGCCTAGAGATTGAAGTTGTCAAAAAAGATAAGAAAGTAAGTCTGTGGTTAAGCTAGATATAATGTTATGTTACTCACATTTGAAATAGACAAATGAAGCCATTTTTCCGAGGGGTATAAAAAGATAAACTTCAAGCATCTCAATAATTAATGTAAGTGCTAGATTCACAGTTTCTAATAAAATAGTTTTAGTTCCATTTTTTTAATTTTTTTTTTTGTATCTTTTTGGTCATGTGGCCCGCGACACGAGTGTCGGAAATTAAAGTGGCCCGCAGATCGAATTAGGCAGGGCATCACTGATCTAAACCATTATAAATGTATTTTTTTAAAAATTAAATAAATAACTTAAACAGTAAGTGAAGAAAAAAATCTAACACTTTTATTACAATATGCACAGATTTAACTTAGGATGAGATATAGATCTAATAGTAATGAAATAACCTGATATTTAAACAAAATCTAACTCTCAACAAAAACAAGACTTTACTCATGCAAGTCTCTGGAACATGTGATCAAAGTATTTCAGATATATAGATCTACTTCACATTGATTCATTTTTTGATAACTTTGTTTTCAACAGTAAGAGACTGCAATATTTGTGAAATTTTATCATGGACGGTAAATATAACCGGGCAATTTCTAAGAAATGTCAGGATAAGACCTAGAACTCACTTTAACTTAGAAAAGAAATTAGTAACTGGAAAGAAAAGACAACTCTAGCAGTTTCTCACATTAATGTTCAGCTATTAATTATTTTATTTATTCGTCTTATTAGATTCTGCATGCTTATCTTGAGATCTTGGCCCAAAGACACAGCGGAAAAATTTTCATCATCCCATACGATATGGTGCTGTCTTGGAGAAGTGGAAATTACAGTGACAGAATATATAAGAGGGTAATTTCACTTATGCTTTTAAATATTTATAAATCTTCAAAAGAACTTTATTGTGTCAACCAGTACAGTGCATTAATGCAATATTAGTAATATTGAAGTACTCAGTTTAGCACAAGGTAGTTAATTAATTTAGTAACACATTTTAGCTCATTCAACAAGATTGAATGAGCATATGAGTAAGATATCAGTCATTTTTATAGTATATTTTTGGTTATTAAAATTTTTTTTTTTGACAGCTATGTTTGTAGGATCTTAGAAATAAAGATAAAATAAACAGATGATTGAAATGTGTTTATATAGGCATGTCTTTTTAAAACAAGCTGATAAGATTTTTTTTTAAAGAACTAAGTATCATGAACGTTGTCCAAAGCCTAACTCCACAGAGTAGTTCATGTCTTTGAATTATATTTTTTTATAATACAATAATGAAAAAAAAATAGTTACATGGCACTATGCTGACTCAGTAAGACTCTTGGAAATTATGTAAAATTTAAGAATTTATACCTTGCCTTAGAATATTTCTGACCCCAAAAACATTTTAATTTATTGTTTGTTTGTTTTTTCTGTGTCTGTTTTTGTGTGAGAATTAAAAAAAAAACTCCTTATGTCAGCTGTCTTGTAAACACTAATTCAGTTTTGCTAACTCTAAATTTTTCATCTGCCAGGTTCATCTTAAGACATTTGAATACATCATTTTGCCGATCAACTGTGGAGCTGAATTTAGCCTGTCTGAAAGGCTGACTGGAGATATTCCTGAACCATGTTGGATGACTTTAGTAGCAGACATCAAAGAGAAGACAATTAGTGTACTGAATCCCAAAACAGAAGACAAATATGCCATTGCTGCTAATGGATACATGTTTCAATGGAGGTTGGTTTGATTCTTTTTACATTTGTAGTTGACTTATATCTTATAAAGAAATAAATATCTCAACCGCACATAATGATAACTCATTATCAATTCTTGAAAATGCTGAAAGTTTTTTTTAACTATTAAAGAAAACATCATTGATGATTTATATAACCATAGTGAAATCAGTTGGACATTTTTTATATATTTTTTAAAAATCCATTTTGAAAGCCTTCATATTGGTATCTAAGAATGTGGCTGTGGCACAGGAACACATCAGCCTGAGCCTGTCCAGCTCTTCTATATTGATGGAATTTTCCACTTAAGTATCAACAAATATCAGTTGCTCACACTTGGACTCACTGGCTGTTATCTAAGTCACTCTACATTTCAAATATTTTTATTTCAAAAGTATTTCTTTACTGAATGTATTCCGTAAAACTAAATGTACTCAAAGGCCATCCTTTGTCTTGCAGGCGTTACATGCAGATCCGCTCCATACACACTGGAGAGATGCTGTGCACTTGGACCACCAAGCAGATCCCATGTAATAAAATTGAAGATAACTCTTCTTCAGGCATCCACTTGTTAATGGTAAGGGTTGTCTTCCTTTTTTTTTTTTTGGTCAGTATTTAGACCAGTGTTTCTCAACCTGTGTGCCGCGGCACACTAGTGTGCCGCCGAAGATTTGCAGATGTGCCGCGGGAATTTCGAGAATGTTACACGTGTAGCGTTACACAGGTCAGCCTAATATTAAATTTTTATTTTACGTCGCGATGACATCCCCTTTTGCAAAGATCAACAATAGTAGTGGATCGCTCCATATTGATGGAAAGGGGTGTTAGCTATTCGGTTTATGGAATTTCCCACTATATATATATATATATATATATATATATATATATATATATATATTATAATGACTCAAATGTAGGCCACCTTAGCAGATGCACACCAGTTCATGAATTGACAAAGATAATAATTAGCGATGTATGTCATGTACATTGATTAGGTGTATGCTAATAATAACAAGTTATCACTAAACATTATTTATATTTTATATCCATGGAGAAATACGTTATGAAGAATGGAACTGTGAAAGCGTTAAATGAAAAGCAAGGAACCAAACGAAGGTACAAAGAAGATTACATCGGATATGGTTTCATATCTTCGGGACCTGAAGATTCTCCATTGCCAATCTGTCTGATCTGCAATGCAACTCTATCAAATGAGGCGCTTGTTCCAAGCAAATTGAAGAGACACTTGGAAACAAATCATCCAGCTGTAAAAGCCCAACCGAAGGAATACTTCGAAAACATCAGGGCTCAACAAAATAAACAAGCTAGGATCTGATCTGATCTGTTCTGGATCAAGTGATTGAAGTTGTAAACTTCATCAAATCTCTACCGCTTGCATCCCGACTTTTCTCTCAGCTCTGTGCAGCAATGGATTCAGACTACAAATGCCTCTTGTATCATACCAACGTTCGTTGGCTCTCCAGGGGAAAAGTATTAAAGCGTGTCGTCCAACTCAAGGTTGAGCTGATTTCATTCTTGGAGGCTGAAAAAAAAAGACTTTGGATTTTCTATTCATGACGAAATCTGGTGGGTTAAGGTCACATTTCTCTCTGATTTATTTGACAAATTAAATTCATTGAACTTAAGTCTTCAAGGACCATCGGAAACAATCATCACTGCATCCTCAAAACTAAAGTCATTTGGTGAAAAATTGTCTTTGTGGCAAAGTAAGATCTCGAAAGGAGTCTTCGACTGCTTTCCTTCTTACAATGATTGTGTTTCAAACAAAGAAATTACCCCCGAAATTCTTGACACTTTGACACACCTGCAGTCAGCATTGCAGCATTGCTTTCCAACAATTGGAAGTAATGAATATGGATGGATCAGCTATCCATTTGGAAACTATGAAGCTACAAATCTTACAACTGAAGAAGAAGAGCAGCTCATTGATTTAAAAAACGATGTAGTTCTTAAGTCAAGTTTTGCCGTGAAAAGCCTGGATAATTTTTGGATTTCAATCAACAAAATATATCCAGCAATTAGTTTAAATGCAATCAAAATAATTCTTGCATTTTCATCTTCATTGTTTTGTGAATTTGGATTTTCAGCACTGACTGAAATCAAGTCTAAGAAAAGAGAGAGACTTGAAATGCGAGTTTGTTTGTCGACATTGGAGCCTCGGATAGATCTCATTTGCTCTCAAAAACAGGCACAACCTTCACATTAAAAGTAATGATTAAAAACTGGTAAATCTTTTTTTTTCTTTTTATTTTAAAACAACTGTTGCTCTTCGTGGTGTGCCGCGAAATTTTTGTTGTTTTTTTACTGTGCCGGCAGACAAAAAAGGTTGAGAAACACTGATTTAGACAAATAAAAAAAAACTTAATTTTCATAAAACATTATTAAGCAGTAAATCTAAATGTTCTCATAATTCTATTAAGCAAGGTTTCTTCTTATTCCCATTGCTTTCTTAATTGGAATAGAAGACCTAGCACAGTAATTAATCAATTTTAGAGACACCACTGCCTATGATACTTTGAGCCAATTAATAGTCACTAGTTGACCGGCGGCATAGCATATGCCGCTATTTACCAGGGCCGGCGACCGCAGTGGGGCCCGCATTTCATAGGACCCGCAATTTTATAGGACCCGCTTTAATTTAAAGTGTAAAAATGATTAAATTAAGCCATTTTATTACTTACAACAGATTCCCCGCGCCATCCTGTCGATTTAAATGAGTCCCAGGAGCACTAACACATCTATAATCAAGAAAAGTTTGTATTCGTCATGTTGGAAACATGCAATGCAATTTTTAAATTTTTCATATCATACGCCGCTATTTTGCAGGGCAGGCCTTATAGGCACTGCAACATATGCGACCGCAGTGGGCCCTGCACTTTCTTTGGTCCCGTGCTAATTTTTAGGTGTATAAATTATTAAATTGAACCATTTTATAACATGATATAACAGATTTCCCTCGCTAAAGTCAAACCTGAGAGTAGTATCTATCTGTGTATTGACTGGTAGTTGTTCTTATCACACAAAACAATCTCTTCCGGCTTCCACTTTTTAACCTTTCTTCCATTCACTACACAAATTCATAAGAGAGTTTTATGAAACAAAAATGTGTGCATTGCAATTGTGTGTAGGCCTACTTTATTTTTATACTTATAAATTGTGTTTAATCTCTAAGACTGAGGATAAAGCAATTTTTACATTTTTCATAATTTGGAAATCCGAATTCAATAGTAGATATATGTTCATGTTTTCACGTTACACTTGAAGTTACTTCCTTTTTCCAGTCTATATTTATTTACGTCTCTGTTATTTTGTTTCCTGAATGAAAAAAGTGCGGATTGGGATGCACCAATTTTCATGCACACCGCGTGCGTGCGCCATGGGATCTTCCCTATTTACTTGCCGCTTGCATGTTGTTGTTGTTTGACCTCTTACTTAGAGGATTATATATATAGATTATTACATACAAATCATGAAACCAATGTCCAATAACCAATAGCAATCTTTTGATTGACTACTTAACAGTAAAACACAACTTTCATTCCCTTATGTACATACACAATTGTGTCCTTCTCTCTTCCCTAAACATTGTTACTTAATTGCAACTGAAATTCTTCTCCACATTAAACAAAAAAATTATAATAAAACAGAAAGACCACCTCAAGAAAAAGAATTTTTAAAAATATATTTTGTAGAAATTCATTTCAGCAAAAGCCGCCTACTTGATAAAAGATTTGTTTATAAATGTGTTATATTTAGTTCTGAGATTGACCTAAATATCAAACCACTAACTGTGAAATAACTAAATTGTCATACACTAAATCATGACTTCATGAAATGTTCTGACCATAGAATTTTTTTTTCTTTTTGCAGAGAGAAATGAATATAATATCTTGAGTCTGTATCAAACTAGATCATTCTGTGGTTATGTTATGTGTTTTGTGTGTGTGTATTGGCTCTTGGATAGTATTTTTATACATGAAATATATTTAGATACATCTTGCCATTAATGATGTCATTGAAATGAAGAGCTAAGTAGTTGGGCTAGCATTCATTTATGAAAATAAAATTGATTCTAGTTTTGTAGAAAAATTGAAAATAACTGGATCAAGAGTATGCTAGAATTGAAAACACCCAACTTGTTAATCATAGAATTTTCTGTGTAGTATTTAAATATCACAAGTTGTGAATAAAATAGTTATGGTAATTTTGTGCTTCTAGACTGTGTAGACTCAGTCCTTTTAACCAATTCAATGTATTTCAAAAATATTTGATCTTTTATTGGATTAACATTTTTTTTTAAAAGTTATAAGTTTGATTTATTATTCAACATTTGTTTTAAAATGTCCTCCAGTTGAACCTGGTTCTCATAACAACCAATTGCTCAATCTGCAATATTTACAAAAACCAAAAAAAAAAGGAATTTAAAAAAGAAAGTTTTTATCTTTTAAAATGATTCATAGTCAGCTCTTGTTAATTCAAAGTTTTCCTTTATTCCAGAATGTGGAAGCTCTAGTTAACAAAGTCCCCCCTGTGGTGATGACTTCAGCCCACATTACTAACTACTTAAATCTGATTGCTGTGGCACTTCGAGATGCCGACCAGGAGACCACTGTTCTCTGCGTGGGTGGACCCGAGTGCCAGACTCTGGCTGCAAGAGACGCTGACTGGATTCAGTGTGAGAACTGTCGCACTTGGTGGCACAGGGCCTGTGCTGACCTGGCTAAGCCCATTTTTTACTGTAACTCTTGTCACCAGAGGATCCTAGCAGTGAAAGGTGAACTTACTGCACCTATGCAGCCGCATGAGGAGGGAGGCAGTGAATGTCACAGTGTTGAAGATATTAACCAATGAAATGATCCCAACTGCAATCATCTCTATTCTCAAGAAATTAAGACTCAATATGAGTGTTGCAATACTGATGCTGTTAAAGAAAAGCAAAGGTTTCTCATTGACAGGATTCATCTTGCTCTAGATGCATTCCTGTTTTGCAAGGAGGCAAGGATAGTTACATTCTTGCCTTACCATTGGGTCATTTTTTTTTTGCTGCCAGAAAGAAGTATGGAAGTTTGTTCTAAGTCTGCTGGTATGCTCCTATTTTAAGAAAAAAAAAGTGAGACAGTTATGGAATAACCATCACAGACTTTCTCATTCATTTAATTCTTTGCTACCCAATTTTGGGGTACCTGATAAATAAATATAGATTTTGTTTAGAAATTAGAGTTGATTTTCTTATTTTTCTGTTGTTTTTTTTTAAATTATTATTATAGAAATAAAAGTAAAATAATTATGTGATTTAAAAATTAAAATATATAAACAACTTCAGACCTGGTTTGCATGCAACAGCCTGGTACAGTCAAGTAGTTAATGTGCTGTAATTATATTTATGTCTTGTTTCCATTGCTGCCTACTACTTGGTTTGTGCTAGTCTGTAACTATTCTCTAAATCCTTTTGAGATGCCCTGTTCAGACTCTGAAGCTTGCTCCTGGTTAGAGCAAGTTAATTTGTTTTTAAAAGGCTTTTCAAACTAGCTAGGTTTGTATGTATGACCACCTTATACAGAGGAGGTAAAACATAGTTGGTCAGTTTATAGGGAGTTAGTATTGGGCTAATCTCAAACCAAATTGAACCATCCTCAATATGTGTTGTGTGCTGGGCAGATGCTTGGCTGACTGAAGACATACCAGATATTGTGGAGCTTGGTATAATATTGATGGCCTGTTTGGTTGTTCACTAATAAAAGATACTCATCAATAATTGGCAATGATCAATTGTTGTTTGTTCTACATGTTTACAATGTTCCTTCAGATTGGAAGATTATTATATTGTTGCGAACCTGTTGACACAGACATTGGTAGTGCTATGTGTGTGTATTTTAGCCTACCCGGATCGCCCCAGTTCAGCACAGTACGAGCGGTCAACTGTGACCTGTGACAATACACGCCAGTTTGGCAAGGACGATAATGCACGAATGTCACGGCGAAAGTGATGAACTGGAGTGGTCAAGATCAAGAAAGTTCGAGAAGGCCAGTAGAGAGACTATATAAGAGCGAGTGTGTCAGAATCGACGCACTTCACGATACCTCGCAATGTGAACGGGACGAGGCGAAGTCAGAACCAGCACGGTGTGTGAAGTCGGAGCAAGGCTATGTTTTTGTACAGTGTTTCTTATTGCCAATTGTGATTTATTTGAAATTAAAATGACTGATACTTTTGAGCCCTGAGTTGTGAGGTTCTTTGAAGTTCGCTGTATTGAGTTTGCAGAGAGTCTGGATAGTAGAGAGAGAGAGATTCGTAACATTCGTAACTTAGCACGAACATTCTGCATGATGCTAGGGGGTGGGCGTATGTTTGAATTTGTTGAATCATTCTGCATACTTATTTAGAATTAGGTAATTGAATTGCTAATGTACTCAGATCATTCAAGTGCCTTGGTCTGATACTAAAATAAACATATATGTTTGATTATCAACAAAACAACCTAACCATTGTTAATTACTTATTCTAGATCTATTAGCTGTATTATTTCCTTAATACTAGCAAGGAAAACATACAAAATAGTATTATATTAAGTCTAGAAAAAAGTGGGACAGTTATGATATGGCCATCACAGACGTTCTCACTCAATCAGTTCTATGCTACCCAATTTCGGGTATCAATTAATTTGGATCAGTCATTCAGTCTCATGGAAGAACTATGTGTTACCATTTGATTTTTTTTTTCAGATAAAGGGAAACAACAGGATTTTGTTAACCACGACACAAATGATGGATTATCTCCCTTTTATTGCTTTTCCCCCCCCCCCCCCCCAGTGTATTTATTATGTTGGAAGTGTCCCAAATGTGTTTCTTTAAGTCTACAGCAAGCCATGCTATGGCGATATTTTTTCCCCCATGAAGCTCCGAGACAACCAACCAGTTGACACCTGGAGATCCACGTCTGATAAAATCACTCTGGATGCAAACTGAAAAGAAAATAATATATGTCCGTGACAAAGTCGTGAACACTCAAATATAACAATCGAGCATAAAAACCCAAGGCTTTAAATCCATATCATCATAGCTACACTGCGTTTAAACAGAACATTGATGATTCATTATAGTATCAATTCAATAAGGGGTCGTTCGTAAAATACGTCACGCTAAAAATGGCCTTTTTGGACCCCCCTCCCCCCCTCGTCACAAAGCGTCACAAATTCTCAGACCCCCACCCTCCCCCCCGTGCGTAACGTCACAAAAAAAAATACAACCAAAATAAATTTATGTAATTCAGAAAATAGTTTTATTGCCACTACTTTTCAACAATATCTTCCCAAACTGCTTCCAAATGCTCCTCAATAGTAATAATGGGAATTTGCTCGTTATTGATTGGTTGTTCTTGTGGCATAGTTAGATCCTCAGCCATTAGCTCCTTGTCAATCCACTCCACAGTCTCATGTCCTGGTACTTCTTCTATCAACGCCAAGACTTTTCAGCAAGGTCGTGAAGAATGATTTTTTTTGAACGAGGAGCTCTCGGCTTTTTTACATTTTTATTTCATGTTTTTTTGTGACGTCACACTTTTTCTGACACCCCCCCCCCTTCCCCCTTGTCACAAAGCGTCACACTTTCTCAAACCCCCCCCTCCCCCCCTAGAGCGTGACGTATTTTACGAACGACCCCTAACTGGATTTAGAATGTAGGTCTATCCTATTTATAAAACCAAATTATAATTATAAAAAAATTAAACAAGTAATTATGGTCTAACGTCAAATAAAATATACACTTCGCTACAATATCTAATTAAAATTATAAATAGGTACATTAGTAACTCGTATAGCAATGGCCCATTCTTATCTTATACAATACAGACGTTACTTCAAAAAAGAAGATGATTACGTCCTACGTGTCATGCATTCAGTCATGCATATTAACCAATGACTTCAATTCTGCCAAGTCACTGGTTTTCCTGGCTAGCTCAGGCAATCTATTCCATGCTTTTAGTGCTAGGGTAGAAGGATATTTTGTACAAATTTGTCCTAGCATATGGGACGAGGAATGTGCCTTTTTCTTTGTGTCTTTCTGAGTATTTTATTAAGTTTTGTTTTTGAATTTGAAGATTATGGTTCAGTGTTTTATGTATAATTGCTACTTTACTTTTGAGTCTTCTGTCATGAAGGCTTTCTAAATTTAGTGATTTTACTAAAGGTGCTACTCTAGTCAAATGTGAATATTGATTTGTTATGAATCTCACTGCTCTACTTTGTGTCTGTTCCAGTTTCCTTAAATGTTTTCTTGAGTTGAGGGGTCCCAAACAGAGGCTGCTATTATGAATTACATACATTTCTTTCATTGTAAATGAGAATCTAATAAGTCTCAGTCTAAATATAATAAATTTATTTTAAGAATTGGTTCCGGTAAGACATTTGGTAATAAGCCCACTCATCTCTTAAATAATAATAATTTAAAACAAAATAAACTGATGACATTGCAGTTTTATGTTTGTAGTTCTTTTCAAACATTTCGTTCAATGTAACACTTATAGACGCACACATTTTAATTTATTTACTTATTGGGTGTGCTTTTCAAATAAGAAATTGTTACTTTCCACTTTCTCTTCCAGAAATATCTGGCTGCAGGACAGCCTATCCAAAACGTCCTGCAGGACTGCCCGCCCCAAACCTTCTTCAGGACTGCCCACCCCAAACC
>JADKLZ010000104.1:13803771-13819881 GCA_021533235.1 Biomphalaria straminea
GGTTGTCTGGTAGAAATGACTTTGGAGGTTGTCTGGTAGAAATGACTGTCTTATATTCCTTCTGTCTGAATCAGTTCGACCGTATTTTTTTTTTGTTGTTGTTAACAAGAACGTGCCAGGAATCAGTGTACGCGCTATCTTTACACTGTCTACCTGTCTCTGAGTACAACTTTAGTCATAGCTTTAGTCTATTTTTATCAAAAATTAACCCCGAGTGCTGTCAGATTCTTAGTCATGTTGTGAAGATGCATTGTACCTTGGGGTCAGAGACCCCAACAAAACATTGGCACGTGTAAAAGGGTGGGGGCAGTTTCCTCCTTCAGGATCAGTGGCGTAGCAACCGTGGCGCGAAGAGGGTTCATTGAGCCCGGGCTCACGACCAATCTGGCTATTGTAAGGGGGAAATGTGTTTACTATAAGAATTTAGATATTTTAAATTGTTTCAATATTTTATTTAATTCAGTGTATATTTATTGTTCTACATTTATATTTCCGGTGTTCGAGCATGATAAATACTGTAGAATGAAATCTACATAGACATAAATAAATATAGACTGGAAAAAGGAAGTAACTTCATGTAACTTGAATACATGTATATCTATTGTATTCGGATTTCCGAATTCTGAAAAATTGAAAAATTACATGATCTTCAGTCTTAGAGATTAAACAAAACTCATAGACATAAATAAAGTACACACAATTGCAAGTCACAAATTTTCGTTTCATAAAACTCTTTTATCGGCTACTGGCCAGTCTATATTTATTTATGTTTATGGAAATGTATCAAGGTAACTCTTAATTTGTCAGTACAGAGTTTCATTCAATTCTAACGTGTTAAGATTTTTTTTATTAATAATAAATATAACTAGTTGACCGGCGGCATAGCATATGCCGCTATTTACCAGGGCCGGCGACCTAGGACCCGCAATTTTATAGGACCCGCTCTAATTTAATGTGTAAAAATTATTAAATTAAGCCATTTTATTACTTACAACAGATTCCCCGCGCCATCCTGTCGATTTAACATCCCTATAATTATTTGTCTGTTAAGCTATTGCTTTAAAAGAAATCAAACACATTTTTAACAAAATATAGTCATTTATTACGCTGTTAACCATCAAGCTGTAAGGGAAATAAGTCTTTGGCATATGGTTGAACACAATCTTCAATTACAAACACAATAGCACACTACAGACTGAAAAGATAAAATATAATTTTTAAAAAGTCGAAGAACAAAACTCCACTTGTCTCTCTAACCTTGCTAATGCTTTTTTTTTTCCACCACAATTGATCACAAATACTCGTATTAAAGGTCTTTTGCAAGTCAATGGATTTTTTTCTAAAGAATGATAGAGTATTTGCGCTCTAGAAAACTTTCTCTTTGACTATTAAATACATAAATAATTCGAGTTTTAAATATGGTTCTAATTTTTCGCATTATAAAATAAGTAAAGCGAATGCGTTACAAAAGTTATTAATGGAGCTAAAAATAGCATGGGATCTTCCCTATTTACTTGTTGCATTGTGTTGTTGCCCGTCTGACCTATTTACTTTGAGAAATAATATATAGATAATACACCAACACCTGACGTTGACACATAATTTTATTAATAAGGATACCTCCCTTATTACAAATACCCGCCACAATTGGTACTGAAGTCTACTGATCACTTCTTGTACTGGAATAGGCCTATTTTAACTGACAAAACGGTAGATTTTAATCGCGCTGGAAAAAAAACAAAGAAAATATGGGAACGTATGCTTAGAGAAAAAGCTTTTATGGAAGTTATCTAACATAACAATATACCTCATTGTAATATCAACCGAGCGGATGATGACAACTGACCACACAGATACCCTCATGACCCTTAACATTCCTAAGAAGATTCTCGTTGCCTGTCAGAGGGCGGTACTGCTGCAGACAGTGTGGATAGTCTAAGAGCTGAGCCCAAGGCTCTTCGAGCTCTAAGTTTGAAAAAAAAACCTGTCTGAATCCGTCCGAGAACAAAAACAAACAGTAAAAAACAAACAAACATGCGGACCTCAAAGGTCTGTCTGGGAGCGACCCGAGTCAATGTCTATAGGGCATTGCTGTTTCCAATACCACTGGGTGGTACCGGGGGCCTCCACCATTTACCTTCGTTGTACCAAGCTAACTGTGCGGGATCCGCCATTGATGAGACGGTCCCTTGAGGAACAGCGCATGGATTCGTGACTGAGCTGTGGGAGCTTTCTTGCTACTTCGCGAGGTGCAAGAGGTGGACTCTCGTCCACCCGTGGGCACTCCCACGGGAGTCCTGTTTGTTACCCTTTCGCCTAGCCACTTCCTTTAGTGAGCCGTTTCCACGCGAGCGCCACGTTGAGGCAGAGTAACGTGCTCGCGCTGCTGCAGACCTGCCACATTACTAGAAAATTCCTCAATGGACACTGATAAAGTGAATGCAATGAATTTGTTTTCTCTTTAGCGAAACTCGACCCTGACAGTGCCAGAGAATAAATACCCTAAACATAATAATAATAATAATGATAATAATGTATAAACAATGTACAACGTGAATTTCCTATTAGAAAATGTTTTTCTTGAAATGTTCTTTCTTTCCGTAATATTCCTGTATCATACCACTCGTTGAATTACATGAATTAATAGTTTACTTAAACTGTACCATAAAATCTTTGCCTTAGAAACTACTACTTAAATTTCTATTTCAAATAATATTAACATATGATGGTAGTTTAATTGGACATCATCCTACGATCAACAACACTTTAATGTTTATTCCTATTATAGAAAGGGTCATTGTCTAATGGGGTCCATTGACCAAGGACTGCGCATCACTACGATCCACCGGTTTTTAATTCCCAGCTCTTCCCTCAGTTCTGGCCAAACTTTGACTCACAGAAACCTGCGCTACGTACAGGAAGAGGAAACGGTGTCTCATATTCTTTTCGTCTGTCCCTGACTTCGGTCTGATAAAGCACCAGAGCACGAGCTCTTTACAAAGTTTGAGTCTCTCGAGCCCTTCACTCACACGAACGTTGATGACGCAGACGATAATTTCGACAGGTCCAGAGCCGGTGCAAAGGATTGTATCCAGAGGTCAGGTGGGACTCTTCGCCCACGTTTCTGTCTGAAGATTTTTGTCCTTGTTGCGACCATTCTGTTAGGGTCATCTCCTAGACCCGGGTATTACCTCTGGGTTTCAGACAGTCTCTGTGGAGAAGGAATGACGAATGTGAGACACGCCAAACAAGAGCTTGCACTGGTCGCTGTTCGACTAAGCATTTATAAAGACAGAAAGAAGACAGCTGACATTACTAGCTCCTAGCTATGCGTGGCGGCTGGGAAGGGTCGCCCATAATAAAAGAGGCAGTCGGCGTCGCAGATATCATCCGCCGAGGCATTGGAGCTGTCGTTTTCATGCAGTAGGTGCCCTCACATTGCGGTGTGAGTGGCAATGAAACCGATCACCATGAAGCAACTAGCAAGTTTTTACAAGCAATGGCAGCAATTCGAGGAATCAGACAGAGCACGTAGTGTCTGGCAGCACGTCACCCAGATCGCGACGATCCGTGGTGGCGGTTAAGGAGGTCAGAACAAGCAATCATTGCGCAGTGTCGGACGGAACACTGTCCTGTTGGGGCTTACTTTGCCCGGTTCCGCCCGAACTATGACACCCGATGCCGTGACTGTTGAGAGCGTCAAAACAGTGTCGCATATCTTGTGCGAGTGTCCCCAGATCCGAGAGCAAAGGGGGAACGTGTCGGAGCAGTCACTCGACTTGTATGGTGGCTACGAGGCATTACGACGATGGTCCAGTTTCTTACCAGAGCAATACGGGAAGATTGAGTCTTTACTGCTCTGATTTTTCAATAGAAGTTCTTCTCAGGTCACATTGAAATAATATCAAATATTACAGAGGCAAAGGTAGCCTGCAGTCAAATCCGAAAACATAACATCTACATGCAGACCAGTTACCCATAGATCTGGGTGGACCCGACAGATCCTGAAAGTAAAAATATTAGTCTTTATCAGGATTCGAAGCCGGGACCCCCGGTTCGGAAGGCAAACGTCTTAACACTTAACCACCGCGCCTCATGGAATCGAGTTCATTTTTTTCCAACCAGTTTTTTTTTTAGCTGCCAATGAAACAGTCAGTAGAAAGACTTGAATGAACGGAGGTGAACATTCCAGAATTAAGAAACAAACTTATACCTTAAGAGAAACACGAAATATCAAGTTGTGTCAACGGGATGACGTCATTGAAACAACGTTTCCAACACTAATCAAACTAATTAGACAGTTAACACATTAACCAATCAAAACTTCCGCCACGGACTTTAGTTTTACAAGCTGAACCAGGGTCTGGAACTGAGTATTCACAACATTCATTTCTCGATGTGTGTGTGTGAGTGCGTGTGTGCATCAGCGCAGTTGGCATTGCTTCAAGTCCAGATTACTCCTGGAGTCAATTATTGATGCACTTAGACACGGTTACAGCCCTTGTTTATTTGCAGTATACGAGGTATAGATGAGAAGGAGGAAATCCCAATGTCAACTTCTTTTTTTTTGTTGTTGTGGCTGCCAGTGGCATACCTGGCCATCGGGGCCATTAGATTCCATCACTCTTTTCGAGACGTCTTAAATCTGATTATAACTATATAAAAGAGGAAGGGGGGATGAGTACCTGAGTAAAAAAATATATCTTTTATCTACCCACAATGTAAAAAAAGTTAGGTACGCCTCTGATGGTGACTTTTGTAGTCTCTTCTTACTGTATTTCTGTAAATAGTGTTCCGTATTTTTAGATCTTTATTCAATCCAAAATACTTCTAGTAAGGTCATTGGCAACTAACAAAACCCATTAGGAAAACTATTGGAGAAAGACATTCATAATAAAGCTAAAAAAAGGTTTTAAAGATTTAAAGAATCCACATAATAGGCCATGATATTTAACATTTTACAATCGCAAGACACAAGGACTCCTTTGTTCTCACGGCAATCATTAAATTGCATCAATTATTTTGACTCCATCATGGAAGTAATTTTTAATAGAATCCAAAGTCGAACTTGAGGACTCTAGCGTCCATGATGGAAGCCGACGTGTTTGCCACTGAGCCATTCAAGAACTTATAAAAATAGAAGATTTCAAAGTATATTATTAGTTTAATTTGTTAAAAGTGAACGACCTAATTATGTATACATATCTTGGTACTAGTTCTATCTAAAAGGAAAAAAAAAACTAATTGATTATCTAATTGGTTAATTTTTTATTGATTCATGGGTTGTAATTGTTTAAAGTTTTAACTTGATCTGAGAATGGGAAGTGGAAAAAATAACGTGTAACCCAGACAGACAGACGGACAGACGGAATAAGTTAATATAAGATTTGTAAATATAAAGGGGAAGACAATGTTCATGTTTATCTTTGTGTGTACATGTATTGAAAGGAGAGGGTTAGAAAAAGAGAAAAAGAAAAGTGAAAGAGAGAGAAAGAGAGAAAGAAAGAGAGAGATAAAAAGAGGAAGAAAGAAGACGATAAAGGAAACGAAGATTAAGAATTTTGTTGAAGAATTTGAAGAAATTCTGAACATCACTCTGTTAGAAGCGAGAAAGCTTATTGGACTATTTTCTTAGAAATTCATACTCCTGCACATGGCAATTCATTCCTTTGGAACGTTGACTGTCGCTATCATGACAGCTAAACAGGCATGGCTACTCATAGACCTTTCACAAGACAGCTGAATAGGCATGGCTACTCATAGACCTTTCACAAGACAGCTGAATAGGCATGGCTACTCATAGACCTTTCACAAGACAGCTGATCAGGCCTGGCCACACATAGACCTTTAATGAGACAGCTAAACAGGCATGGCTACTCATAGACCTTTCACAAGACAGCTAAACAGGCCTGGCCACACATAGACCTTTAATGAGACAGGAAAGACAAAGACGAACAAAGGATTGAGAAATAAGGCCAGTTCGTTTTTGTGAGCTAGTAAATTGAACAGTTTATGCTCTCTGATAATCTAGTCCTACGTAGTTTTCTTTCTTGTATTTGAAAAGCCAATAGCAAAGCGTAGTGGAAGGCCTGCAATATTTAATATCTTTAAATATTGAATAAAAATCTACCTGACCTACTTACTAGGTGATCCTCCCGCACCGTTCCGCGCCTAGGGTGGCACGTGGCAGGCTCTGTACACCAGTGATGCTTAGCCGGTGGGCCATTTTAATTTCCGACAATAGTGTCGCGGGCCACATCAACAAAAAGATTAAAAAAAAAACATTGAATAGACAATAAACCATTTTTTATAAGTAACCCGTACATCTAGTAATTACATCAATTCATTAGCCAATTAATTATTTTTATTTTATATTGGTTCTTGTGTTGTAAGAAATAATTGTAAGACATTTCAGCTTGATCTAACATTGGTTAACTAACGTGTACATACGTTTGACCAGACAGACAGACAGAGTGAGTTGATGTGAGCTTTGTGACAATGAATTGAATAATGTTGGAAACACCTTAAGAAACTCGCTCACACCTATTGATGGCCATTGTAAGAGCACTGACATATATTAATGGTTCAACTTGACTTTAGCCCGTGATCATTATACACGTGATCTATGTGTGCACGTAGCTTCTTGATGATTGGAGCACGTTGTACATGCTTGTGATGATACACGTGCGAACTATTTTATGTGATTGAGAACAATTTTTGGTCCGCAACTAAAATATGCAACTTTTCAATATAATATAATATATATTTATGTTAAAATTTTGGTAAAGAACCGATGTGTTGAAAACTGAAACTATTTTTCATGTAGAAAATAAGGTAGTTTGATTCAACTGGTTAAACACATTTTAAACTAGATCTAGTAATATGCAGTGAGGTCCTAAGCACCAAATATCTTTATATTTAGGGATGATCTCTTTATCACTTTGATAGTCATTCTATCTTCCTATATACCTCCTGTTAAATTATTCTTTGGAGCCAGCATCCATGTTTAAAATTAATAAATCGATTTATACTCAGAATGCATAAACTTCGAGTCATCCTTAAATCAAATAGATGCCGTGAAATCAGTCCGCGCAGTCGACCGATGTTTCTTTGGTTTGACCCGGTCGTTGAAGGTTCACAAATCTGTTCGGTTCCAAGGACATTGTTGAAGCCAACATTTGGTCGATTACAAGTTGGTCAAGTGCAGAGTCGTTTGAGTATCGAACTCCGTCTGCATCTGGACACCTCTTCTGTGCTTCGACTTCTTTGTCGTTTAGTTGTTGTTGTTGAATGCACACACATGCACTCAGACATATACACACACATCCGATCAGAGACATATACACAGAGGCGGCCTTTACAGTGCGCGGGACCTTGGGCGAATGTCGTATGCGGGGCCCTGAGCCGTAAGGAAGACTATATATATCGTACCACATCACGCATACGGTAACAAGATATCTTGAATCGCAGGGCCCCTCTCAGACACTTGCCACCCCCTAAGGCCGCTACTGCATATACACATACATCCGCTCAAACTAAGTAAAAAGAGCAGACATTTTTCACATAGGGCAGTTGAAATGTTACTTTATGAAACCTATGTTTATCTCACAAGGCACGATAGTTTGTTTTACCCACCTCTCTCTCTCTCTCTCTCTCTCTCTCTCTCTCTCTCTCTCTCTCTCATTACCGCTCTTCACTTTCCTTCTTATTCTTCCTCTCACTTCCCCCCCCCTTTCTCCTTCATTCTCCATTTCTGCCCTTCCACCCCCCCACCCCCGGTCCAGAAAAGACAAAATCAGTTTCAGGTTTGCGCGTGCATGCGTCCAAAATCTATGACACTCAGATGGCTAATGTCACAAGGTGACATACAGCGGTCACAGGTAACCCTGGCATTAACCCGCCATGACATTCATAATAAGAAAGAAAACGAAAAACAGATGAGAAGATAAGGACCTTGACATTGATTACAATATAGTCTGCAAGATCGGCGCACTCATCTTCAGCTGGGTTTTTTGTTTCTAACCTTCATTGTTTCTTCTTCGTTTCCAGAATATTCTCTTCCTTTGAAAAAAAAAAAGGCCGAGAAACGAGTTTCGTCCTACTTGTGAGTATCTTGAGCGTAACCTTCCACTGAAAACAGTCCAGCAGTAAATAAGTAAGGGCGGCAAGAGGGCGCAGGGATCCACAGCGGTCGTCTGATGATGCAGAAGTTAAGTTGCAGACGATAAAGGCGTTGATAGTTGGAAATATGGAGATAGCTGGGGCGCCTGAATCAAGGGGAGAGCGCCGGGTGCTGGCAAACACTTATCCCATTAACTGCTACAGGAAAGCAAAAAATATGATTATTCAGGGGCATTGTGTCCTCCTTTATTCCCCCTCCCCCTTTTCATTTGTTCTCCACAAACTTGTGTATCTGTTTCTCAATCAATTCAAGTAGGCATCCTGCGATCAGTTATCCATCTACTCATAAAATACAAACAACGGACACGAAACTTTTACCGGGAAATTTTTTTATTTAAATTAAATCATGGGGAGGTGGCCTTGATCAGACTTTATTTTTTTTGTGTAGCCATCGGTAGACCCTTAATATCGACATATTTTGTATTTAATGAAATGTGTATAGATCTAGAAGAGGTTGTAATTGCTTGCATATTTTTCTTTTTTACATAAAACGATCATTGTCAAGTCTTGGTGTGACTTGATGTTGTGTTATTATTTTGGCCTCTTCTGGCCTTGTCAGAATGTTCTCTGTGCTTTGCCCTCATTAAATTTGTTATGGCGTAGTGTTACTAACAGGGGCGTAGCTAGAAATTTTCCATCGTTTAAGGGCCCGGGGGGACTGACCTCCTTGGGGGCCCCTACATTTTGAGTAATACTTAATTTTTAATGTAAAAAACACTCATTTGGGGGCCCCCTCAAGTGGGGGCCCGGGGGGATTTACAAATTCTCCCCCCTCCCTAGCTACGCCACTGGTTACTAAGTCTGCTGAATAATTGGACCACAACACAAGTACAAAGAAATAACACCTTCTCGGCAGACAGATATTTACTAGTTACACAAAATGGTAAATACTAACTTCGCAAATCCAGTCATCAAGGAATATACCCCAAAGCATATAAATCCAAATAGAATAATCTTGTGTGCGACCTTATCACATCAAATCTCAGTTATTTTTACATTGTACAATATTACACACAGAAAATACGTATATTTCCTCACTCTCTGGGAGATCAAAAGTAACTCAAGTTTTATCCCGTGGTCAGTCACCGACCAGTCAGTATTCTCGTGGAAAAATCACGAACTCATGATTGACTACCCATTCACATCATGTTACAGTGGATCTCAAATGGGTGTGTGACAATCATTTAAAAGTAACAATACTAGTAGAAGTTGATCTTTTTAATAACTTTCAAATACACCATGAAATAAAGAAAAGTTGAGCATAAACATACGAGTGCATTTTGATAAATATACGTAAAAGCATAGACCTTTTTTATATCAAGTAATTTTCATCTCTTATTGTAATCTTATAGGCAAATTACATAGAGAACCAGAGAGCTGAGAAAGTGTTTGTGGATGAAAACTTATTTAAAGGATATAAATATTTTTGTTTTAATCAAAAATCTCACTTGAATTTCTGTTTTCATTTGCAAATAGTCATTTCTAAATGTCTTATTAATTTAACTATTGTTTACGTTACCTCAAGTAGGCGGGTAATAGTAGGTATAGGGAGAGGGTCCACCATTCAACATGTTTCCAAGGATATATTTTCAATTACTTAGAGTATGTTAGAGAATGGATTGATCATAAATCCATCCATAATATATGCACTAGACAGAAAACATTTTTAAAAGTTGCTTTTTGGTTAGCTGGAATTAATCTATAATTAAAGTACAGAAAACATTTTTATCTTAAAATTGATTATTTCTAGATCTGACTTACTGCAATCCACTATAAGGTTTTGGTTTCCAATCATTTTTTTTTTATTTTGATGATAATTATAATCACACAGATCATTAGATTTCTAAAAATAGCACGAAGGATGTACTTAACAATTATCAATGCTGCCAAGAGTTAGTCACGGCAAGAACTAGTCAGAGCCATCTTCTTACTCTCAACTAGCAGAACTCTTCACATCCCAAAGTCACGTTCTCGTAACGAAAAGGTCAGAGGGGTCATCGATCAGCTGTGGTGTCCCCTCACACACATACGAAATATAAATGGAACATAATATGTACCAAATTATTATCCACGCTTCAATCTTTAATTGACTATAGAGTTAACTCTAGAAAGATTTTATAAGCTGTATGTAAACCTCAAAGTCTTTTTAGTTTTTCAAATAATGTCACAATCTCTTCTTGTGGTGTTGTTGGATGTCACTAGCTGATAGGAGAGAAGTCTTGTGCCGCCGGGGATTGTAAAGATTTAAATAATAATTATTGACGATAACGATCTAGGATTCAACAGAGTAAATGCCTTGATGATAAAATACAGGAACCTTTATTTAAATCCAACATAAGTACAGCTATGTACAAATATATATCAATGAAATAAGTAGTTGAACAAGAACATATTTCTTATGTAGAATTATATTAGATTTTACAATGCGACTGTACTCCAGAAGATCCAGACTTCGACTTCTCAAAGCGTCTTCTTGCCGGCAAGCCTCGTTTTCAGCTCAACCATCTCAACCAAACAAATTGAATACCCACGTCTCCAGATCACGTGACTGATGTTCTGGAAGAAACTAAAAATAACTGTTTTTTTTTTTTTTTTGTTGACCTTGACTTGTGCAGAAAACAACATGTTTATGTGACAATAATTAAATAAAGCGTTTTTTATTTTTATTTTTTTTATTATGTAGTGTATGATATTAGTAGTTCTAAATTTTGTTCATTATATAGTTTAGTTTTTGAATACTAAAACAGGTTTGTCTAATTGGAATTGCGTATTGAGGAAAAAAAAATCTAATTGCACACATTTATTGTCCAGATCTATTATTACAAAATTAATTCCATGACTGGTCCGTTTGATAGTCTAAGACAGGCATGTCAAACTCATTAAGGTATATGGGCCGCATAAGCAACTTACTATGACCTGAGGGGCCGCAGCAAAAAATCAGTTTTAAAAGAGCCTACTAGTTTTATGTAAATTAGAAATAATACAATATAATACAATAATTAATGGCATTCCGGTCCCTTAGCTAAACTCATAGTACTATTGGCTAATCAAAAATTACTATGATTTCGCATTATTTTATTTGTCCTGATGCTTGACATCTTTTCTGGGATACCATTTTATTAATGTCAGGTTGAAGTTTGTTTGCCACTGACGCTTTCATCACAGATGACAAATTTTGATCAGATAATCTCGAACGGTGAAGTGTTTTTGTAGCTTCTATTATGGAAAAGAACTGTTCACAGAGACCAGTGCATGTAAAAATAGCTAGAATTCTAGCTGCAAATTTCTGCAATTTAACGAACCGTTCAGGGTAAATGACTGTAAAATTTTGGCATAGCCATTTCAATATTCTTCGATTTCAACTAAGAACCTGACTTCTATTCTATCAGCTCTAGTTATACATTTCCAGCAGCTTTTTCAGAATCAAATCAGATCGAGAGGATAAGTGCGCTTGAACTTGGCTTGGCTACCTAGAAGGAGGTTCGACACCCGACTAGGGCAGAGCGCCTAAAGGCAGCACGGAAAACCAACTCCTAGATGCCCCCTCCCCCCTCCACTGATCCACAAATGAGATTGGACCAAAGCGCTTCGAGCATGCTATAAGCATGAAAGTAGGCAATATAAAAGCTATAATAATAATAATAGGCTTGTCTTCGAATCCGAAGATTAGTGAGGAATACAGTGTTTCCCGTGGCTGTGCAGTCCCAGCTGTGACCTACATATTTTGCCACATCCAGGACAAGCAAAACCATTGTCCGTAGGTGGTCGGTTTAGATTTTCTTTTCGTCGTCTGCGTTTGTCCTCGGCGGCAGATTTTCTTTTGGTCTCAAATGTGTATCCCGCGGCCTTCGTGAGTGACCTCCAGCTGTCTCGTTCCGACGCCGCATGCAGCCAGGTGCTCTCTTCTATGTCAGCCAAGGAAAGTTGACGCCTAATAATAATAATGCACTGAAAATGAGCGTATTTAAAATTAGCATCAGTCCCCCTTATTTTTGCAAGTAACTTTGCATCAAAACCATTTCAATTCATAGTTGGTGCGCAATACCTTTGTTAGACTAGCTAGCTTTACCAAAGATAAATAGTAATGCATTTTCCCCTCCTGTCATTTCTCAAAAATCATCCTCGCTTGTTATGCATAGAACAGAACTCAAGTAGTTCCTGGTATATGTCGAAATTCCTGTTAAAGGCCCTTATGAATACAGCCAACTGTGCTACACCCGTTACGTCAGTTGACTCATAGAGACTCAATGAAAAAAAATTCAAAATCAGCTCTGTCGTTCTTTAATTCTTCAAGCAAGCTGACTGATATGTCATTTATTCTATCTGCAACAGTGTCACTAGTTAACGCTATTTCTTTGAATGCTTTCTCCTTTTTTTCTGAATAAATGACTTCGGCTTTAACGAAACACTCCTTCATAAAATCACATTTATTAAATGATTTCATATGGCTTGCAATGAAGTTTGACAAAATGTAGCTTGCTTTCAATGCAGACTCACCCCCGTTGTTCAGTTAAACAAATACTATTTTTCCATTCAAGTAGCTTGTCATCTCTTGTTTTCCAGCGTCATAGTTTAACATTATTTTTTTTAATTTTTTAGGTGGCCAAGCGGGCCGCATGCAAGGTGGTCGCGGGCCGCATGCGGCCCCCGAACACCCAGTTTGACATGCCTGGTCTAAGAGCTGAGCCGCAGGCTCTTCGAGCTCAAAGTTTGAAAAAAAAACCTGTTTGGACGCCAAACAGGAAAGAAAACAAAAACTTGCGTGAACCACCGTTCTGTCTGGGAGAGACCAGACGCAATGCCTATAGGGCATTGCTACAGGGCCGGTCCTACTGATTGCGGGGCCCTATGCGAAACGGATTGCGCGGGGCCCAGTCTGGGTAGGGATAAGGACAATAAGTGAGAATTAATTAAGATTTTGTATTAGAAAATCTTATTCGTCTCTGCATTTTATTCATTCTTTACTAAGTACAAAATCACTGTCAAATTAACTTTACGAGCCATCTACATTAGGTAGTAGTTTTCCAACAAAAAGCAAATAAACATTCAGATCTGCCTTTTTAGATCGACTAGCAAAATATCACAAGAGGTCGAGATAGATTTAGAGCTATATTTGTATACCAGCGACCATCGATAAATCCAAACGACAGTCCAGCGTGCAAACCGCTCGACCAGGCAGTCATATTTATATATCGCTAGGTGTACTATATATATATATAAAGTATTTAAACTTCTTGTATTTGATTAAAAATTTTATTAAATGAAAGCTATCAATGCCTTTTTTTTCCTTAATCGCGAGCAGGATTGGAATTTTCCTTATTGAATGAAACCCAAATTGACAATTTTTTTCTGTATTTAAAGAGATTTTCATGAGTTTTCAGAAGTTTTTAATTTCATATTTTCATGATTTTTATTATTATTTTTTTTAATTTCAGGAGAACTCAGGAACCCATTAATAATAAGCTAAAATGGTTTAATTGGCCTATGAAAGTGCGGGGCCCACTGCGGCCGTATAGGGTGCAGTGGCCTTAGACCGGCCCTGCATTGCAATGTCAGATATAACTGACACTCCGGACGCATGGACTAGAAATGATGGCCAAAGCCCAAGTTGATACCGGGGGCCGCCGCCATTTTTCTAACCGTGCGGGATACGCCATTAATGAGACGGTCCATTGGGAAAAGAGCGTGGATTCGTGCTAGTTTTGTGGGAGCTTTCGTGCTACTCCGCGCCGTGCATGGGACAGACTCTCGTCCACACGTGGGCACCCCCACGGGAGTTCTATTTGTTACTCTTTCGGCTTACTACTTCCTGTGGTAGTCGTTTTCACGCGGGCGCCACGATGAGGCAGAGCAACGTGCCCGCGCATGACTGATCCGCTGGATAGTCTAAGAGCTGAGCCGCAGACTCTTCGAGCTCTAAGTTTGAAAAAGAAACCTGTCTGAATCCGTCCAAGACCAAATATCAAACAGTAAAAAAAAACATTTCTTACCACAGGTCTGTCTGGGAGTGACACGAGTCAATGCCTATAGGACATTGCTATTTCCAATACCAATGGTACTCCGGACGCATGGACTAGAAATCATGGCCGAAGGCCAAGTAATACCGGGGGCCGCCGCCCTATTCCTTCGTTATACCAAGCTAACCGTGTAGGATACGCCATTATTGTAACGCTCCCTTGAGAAACGGCGCATGGATTCGCGACAGGGTCGTGGGAACTGTCAACCCCGCCAACCGTGCAAGGGGTAGACTCCCACGGGAGTCATGTTTATTACTTTTTAGCCTAGCCGGCCCTAGCCACTTCCTCTGGTAGCCGTTTTCACGCGGGCGCCACCTTGAGGCAAAGTAACGTGCCCGCGCCATGACTGATCCAAACAAATTAATAGAACTACACTTCGGATAAGCTTTAGATTTTGAAAACTATTTTCTATGTTTTTCTTGTTTTCGTTTAGACGTCAGTAAACTGATGGCGTCCGTCCTCTAGATCTTTTTCTCTGTCATTCTTATGTATAGATGCTTTAACATTTCTACGAGGACGTTACATCGAGTTGTTTGTGGGGCACACCACTGCTTGTAACAACATACAATCATTATAACTGGGATCTAAAAAAAATAAAATGTTTAAAATGTTTTACATGTTTCGGATGTTCCTTCAGAGTTGAAGATAGTTACTTCCTAGTCCAAACCTCCCGCAGGACGACGGGGGATGGAAGCGGGCAGGGTTTGAACCCGGGACCATCGATAAATCCAAACGACAGTCCAGCGTGCAAACCGCTCGACCAGGCAGCCATATTTATATATCGCTAGGTGTACTAGACTTCAGTAATGTGTTCGCTTAGAAAGACTAGCCTGTGTTTTTCTCTGAAGAGCGCTTTCCTTAAAAACACGTCTACAAAGCAGGTTTTCTTTCATCTCAACTTGTCACCTGTCGAACACACCTGACTTTTTTTTTTTATTTCTTCAATCTGAGCGCGCTGTCATTCAAGACATTGCTTCATTCACGTTCCAATCTTTGTTCCACATAGGTGGATGATTGCACAATAGAGAGAGAGAGAGAGAAAGAGAGAGAGAGAGAGAGAGAGAGAGAGAGAGAGAGAGAGAGAGAGGAAAAAGTTTTATCACAATAGAGAACAATAGCAGAATAAAGTATTGGGGGAGGGGGGGCAGGGGAGATCATTCAAGAAGACTTTCCAATGTATCAGGACTATAGACAAAGTGGTTATCTCCTTCAGGACAACAGTTTATTTAAATCAATACTAAAGTGACGTCAGCACTGTTGAAAGTGGCGATTATATAAAACAATTTTTTACTGTAAACTTTCTAATGGCTGTACGGGGAAAAAGTTTGGGCGAAACAAAAAGGAATTGAATTATAATTACTTCTCTCCTCCTCTCCTGATTCAATTCGATTTCTATTGTCTTTCTAATTAATGAGAATATTCCACCAGACTTTGACCTCCAGACTTTTCGATAACACTTTACAACCTGAATGGTCAACTCTTTCTTTCTCTATACCTTCCAATGTTCTTCGACTGTTCTATTACCTTGACCTCTGTCCGTTTCACGATCTTTTTTTTTTAAATCAACACTTCTGTCGATCTCCCTAATTCTGTCCCTGTGTCAGTCCGTCTAATGTTATAAAGACATATGTATATCATTCTTTTAATCATATCCTCATTTACTTTTGTCCACATTAGTCCGTCATAATCAGTCTCAGGGCAAGATATACGACAGTGCAAACAGTACATGACATCAGTGCAGACAGTGCATAGCATCAGTGCAGACAGTGCATGGCATCAGTACAGACAGTGCATGGCATCAGTGCAGACAGTGCATGGCATCCGTGCAGACAGTGCATGGCATCAGTGCAGACAGTGCATGGCTCCAGTGCAGACAGTGCATGGCATCAGTGCAGACAGTGCATGGCATCAG
>JADKLZ010000104.1:13877999-13889070 GCA_021533235.1 Biomphalaria straminea
CACGTTGATGAACGTAAAGGCGATTTGTCGTTGTGCGAGCCACATGACACGTTGATGAACGTAAAGGCGATTTGTCGTTGTGCGAGCCACATGATACCATCGCTAACCATCGGTCATAGAAACAGTTGACCATTATCTGCATCCATAGATGGCAAGGTCTGTTCCTTACTTATCTTATTAAATACAGACGTTACTTAAAAAAAGAACATGATTACGTCCTAAGCGTCCTAAGCGGAAATTTAAAATAACCATTTCATTACTTTACTTTTACCTATCCCTTAGTCTGTTGGACCGTTGGGGCACCAAGCAAGATTAATCGACCGTCCTTTTCCATTTCTCTCTGTCCTTAGCCTTAGTTATAAATCTTTCAATGGCATGCTCGTCCATTCATTTATGTTGTCCTCTCACTGCTTTCTCTGTTTGCCTTTCTTCTTTTTTCCTGGTACTGTTCCCTGAAGGATGGTCTTTGCGAGCCCCGAAAATCTTGTGATATGACCATAGATTTTTAGCTTGCGTTTTTTTACGATAGCAGGTCATCATGGTGTCCAATCGCTGCAGTAACCCTGCGTCTAATCTCTTGGTTTGTGATGCGGTCTTCAAATAACCATTGGTTATGTTCTGTTAAGAAATTAAAGTGTGTGTGTGAGGGTGGGTCTAGGGTAACTCAACATTACACAAATTTATAAAAGGGGTACACAGATGTCAAACATTTGGGATATACTGCTAAACACTTGCTTGTTGAGTATATGCCGTAGAGTTTGAACGTTTCTCTTAAACTTCCATGTTTCACATGCAGCTAGAAGTTGAACATGACTTCATAGGGGCTCACCTAACAAAATAATTAAAGCTTGTCTTATGTTACCTGTTAGCAGCAGTGCTCACGCGCATTACACCTCAACACGCGCGCACTTACTCAGACAGATATACAATTATGTAGTGGAAGAATTCCCTTTCTTTTCTTATTTTTTTTTCTTGATGGCAATGTTGTTTAGCGCATATTTGTGTGTTTTTCTCGTAAACCGCAAAGAAAGGATAACTCTGTTCTAACAGCTATCGTCTGCATGACCTCTTACAAGGATTATCGTCTGCTACTTAATGTTCTTGCCATTTGGCCCAACCCACACTAAGAACCAGACGGATATTTTCCCCATCAAGATATAAAAAGTATAACTAGCAAGCAAAAAAAAAAAACTTTTAAAAAGGGAAAGAACTGCAAATTTACAACCATTTATCTCAATACTGTAGAATTTATTTCACTTTTTTTGTTCTAAATCAAGCAAACTTAATTAATTAATTCATTGTTTATTTTTTTAAATTGATTCACGTTTTGTTAGGCACAATGGATAATTGTGCTAGATGTTACCTTTATCAGAGAACTGGAATTATCAGACAGACACACGGACGAAGTGAGCTGATCATAAAAGCTTTGTAATAAAAATAAAAGAATTATAACACCTTGACCTATTTTCTTTATTAAAGCTAAACAAGTTATTTAGTAGGAGACCGAGGCAGAGATAGACATATTTAATTTCTATTGTTGGCTTGTAGTTATGTCATCATATTTATGGGTATCCATGTAACTGAATAAGTGATAGAAAGCACTTCCGTTATTATTCCCCTTGGGGTAATCTATTTATAGCCACGAAAAGAAAAAAAATCTAAACAAAAAATAAATGCATAGGGTGATTCAAAAGTAGGTGAGCACTAAATAATATTTTGTTTTAACGTACAAGTCATTCATGACACTAGCAAATACATTTTAGTATGACCGTAGTACAAAGTCTTTTAATTATTTTGTCAACCCACGAGCTTGTAATTTAATATCTTCCCTAATCCATTTAAGTTTTATTGTTCACCTACGTGCTTGTGGACTAGCCTTTGTATATCAAATAAAATCACAAAATAACTTGACTTTATGTAATATTCCAATTAGAATCACTGCATTGTTGTTTTTATTTACTTGTCGTCTTAAAGCGTCAGTTGTGTATTAGAAACCGGAAACAGACTTTTTATCTTGTCTAATTTAGGATGTAGGTTTAATTAAGACACAAGAGTTGATTGTCCATGACGAACTAAGACGCCTTGTTCGTTGGCCGCTTCTGGTGGCATCTTGTAGTTTGAATAAACTGGCCAGTATGTAACTCTTGGGTTGTCTTGTTGGTCCAGAGGTTCAATTCCCTCCCTCCTCCCTCACCCCCAAACGCTTTTCTTACACTTGCTGTCTTTTACTATTGACTTTTCTCTGTTATAATACCAGATGCTCAGATTTTTACATCCATTCCTAACCTTTGGCAGGGTTTGAACACTGGACCAATGAGACCATCAAACGACAGTCCATATCGCATACCACAGACCATGCCACCATCCTTAACTAGAACATTCTGTTTCAATTAAGCCTACTTCCACTATGAAGACTGTTAACGCTTCTTCTATGTTGTCTTCATAATTTGAAGCAATCATTTCCTCGTTTCCCCCCCCCCTTTCTCTCTCTCTCTCTCTCTCTCTCTCTCTCGCACACACACACAGCCACACCCATAATGTTGATTGTATACCAGGAAAACATTGAAGCAAAAATAATATGCTTGCCCTACATATATGTTGCTCTTAATTCCATTTGGTTTGGAAGGAGGGGGGGGGGTCCTGCGCCAATGGCTAGAACCGTACTCTGGCAGTGAAAAAAAAAACAACAAACAAGCAATCCGACAGCAGCGCCGGACGCAGATGCTGCGTCACTAGGCGGGCCTTGGTGCATCGCTTGACCAGCCGTGGACGAGGAACAGGACAAAGGGAAAGTGATCAATCTGGTTTTGGGGGTGGGCTGGGC
This sequence comes from Biomphalaria straminea, assembly GCA_021533235.1. NCBI lineage: Eukaryota > Metazoa > Mollusca > Gastropoda > Planorbidae > Biomphalaria > Biomphalaria straminea. The sequence goes on from JADKLZ010000104.1 coordinate 13,880,824, forward strand.
AGACATCTCTTCCAATTTGTCCGGTGACGACCAATCATTCCATGTCATTTGCTACATTTCTTCCACTTCCTCCTCCTCCACTTCCTCCTCCTCCTCCCCTCTCTCTTTCTCTCTCTCTCTCGTGATTCGAGAAAAAGGTCGGAAAAAAAATGTCGATGACGTCAATATCTCATTTTTGGTTACCAGTTGACGATCGTGAAAATGTTTTTGAATTTTTTATATTTTTTTTTTGCTAAAAAGCTTTCATCAACTCACACAGTCTGTCTGTCTGTCTGTCTGGTCAAAGCATTTGAACACGTTATTTCTCACACACCCATTCTCGGATCAATTGTAAACTTCGCACACTTATTCATTGCTGTAAACAATACACGAATCAGTAACAATAACAACAACAAAAATGTTAGTTAAATAATTTCTAGTTATTAATTATTTTATTTCATACCAACAAGGGAAAGAAAGGGTTAAATACGTCTGGAATTGTCTCCTTAAATGATCGTACAAGTTAATTCCCACAAACCCATTCTAGGATCAAGTTGAGACGATTATGTATTGTACCTAACGAAACATGAATCAATTTGATAGAGAACTCAATTAATACATTCATTATTGGTAACAAACTATTTTTGTTTGGTATTGAAAAGGGGAAGTAGCTTCTACATTCTTGAGATATAGTTGTAAGTGTGGAGTTCTTAAAGAAGCTTTGTTTGTTTGTTTTAAACAGGATTTAAAAAAAAAATATTTGCTTGTTTTAAGCTTATGACCACATAGTAAGATAGTAATATAACAGTTTATGTTCGCTAATACTTGTGAGAGGCTTGTGAGAGGCGCCCCTTCAGAGTCTTGAGGCTTCAGAGAGTTGTTGAGACTAAGGCTACCTGAGTGTCAAGAGTGCTCGCGTGTGGTGCGCTAATTATTTATTGTGGCGGCGTCATGTTATGTCATTGCGTTGATTGCACTGGTACATGTTTCTGTAAGTAGGCAGCCTCTACACACATGTGGTGAATCCAAAGAGAAAGAGAGAGAGAGAGAGAGAAGGAGAGAGAAAGAGAGCGAATGAGAGAGAGAATATGAAAGATAATAAAGAAGAGAAATAGAGACAAAGAAGGAAGTTAAGAAGATAAAGAGATAAAATAATAAAGACAGAAAGAAAGATAAGGAAAGAGAGAGACCAAAACATAGCGTGTTTTATAGAAATTCAGCCCTCTACATTTTTCCCCTCTTATCTTATCTTATATAATACAGACGTTACTTCAATTGTTGTTGTAAATCCTTATTAGTGATGGAGTCACTCCATTAACAATATATATTTCACAGCCAAATAGAAGACAACTCCAAGCACACCATATACTCACGGGACTCCTATACTTACTAGACAACATAACCTAAGACATAAACCCATACCAGGGCACATATATCTACAGGACAACATATCCTAACTCACATGTGCTTGATGAATAACATATTCGAACACAAATTTGCGTTTCCATGGTACATTTTTAATGTCAAGGACTCTAGGTTAAAATATATCTGCTGCAAAGTAAAAAAATATGTTTTGTGCTCTATGCATAGAAATTTGATTTTACTGTACTAAAGAGACACAAAATTTAACGTTGACCTTTTCATTTACATAGCTAATCAACACCACCATTTTGTTTTCTGTACACCGGATATACCAAAGGGATAGCTATTAATAGTTTTCCGTCATTGATACAAATCTTGGATACTCACAGGGCTTGATCACATTGAAAGGTACGTGTCTCTATACATGGACATTGGTGCCAGGACAGAAAGACATGAGAAAGATAGAAAATGTAAACCTTAAGACGTTTTGAGACGTAAACGTCCAGCCAACGGTCACACTCTTACACACACACACACACACACTCACATCGCTATCAGGTGTATGCCGTGTATCATGATACATGCAGCCCCCGTGCCTTATCGCATCGAACGCTAAGGCAGAGACAACTACAGTCAACCACACAAAAAAAAGCTTATGTTTAACACAAATTTGTGTGTTCTCTCTTGGTTTCTCTTTGATTCTCTTTGTTTGTTCGTCATCCCCAGAGGGGGGAGGGAAGGGGTTGAAGGTTAGATCAGGGGAAGGAAAGGTGGGGGTGGCGGGAGATGCTCGTCCGTAACATAGGAAAAAATGTTGTAAAAAATTAGCTCTAATTGCAAAGCAGGCTGCTAATGTATAGAATGTGTTGCCTTAACATAAAACTTTTAATAAAACTAGTGAAATAAACTCTATTTTTCTTTCTCTCTCTTTCTCTCTCTCTCTCTTTCTCTCTCTCTCTCTCTCTCTTTCTCTCTCTCTCTCTCTCACACACCCATTCTCTCTTCTCTATCTCTTTCATTTCTTCAACTCTTTCACTCTGCCAATCTCTTCTCATTTCTCTTACTCACCCTTCTTCCTCTACTTTTCTGTCTGTCTGTCTGTCTGTCGGGCTGAGGAGTTAAAACTATAGGATATCAACGTTTCCTTCAAGGCCTTCCCATTTCCTCAGCCCCCCCTCCCCTTAAAAAATACTTTCCTATGGTCTGGACTGTCGTTCGGTTACCTCGACTTTCCAGGGTTCAAACCCTGCCCGCTTCCGGCACCCGTGTTATGGCTAGGATGTAATCATCTTTAGATTCGAAGGGACATCTGAAGTGCGAAAACATTATACAAACAAAACATTTACAAGTGTATGTATTTTTATTTTGCCCCGTTTCATTTCTATCTAGTCTAATAAAAAAAAAAAAGATTATTGATAAGTTCAATACTCTTCACATCAATATTCTTTAAAAAACATTACACAACATTGATTTATTGTTCACAAGAAATCTGTCCATTTATCGAAAGTCTTTTTAAATATATATATATATATATATATATATATATATATATGTAAATCTGTGTTTTAAAAAGTATTCTCCAACACTGACCGGTTAATTCTAATTATTTCCCTTGTTTTAAGTGAGGGCTCTATAAATCAACAAATTTACGAATCTGTATTTTTGTGTGATATAAGACACACCCACATGCATTCAACCGCATTCCTACACACATACACACTTTCGCTTACACACACATGCTCTCTAACCTACACCCTCACACCCAGGCACAGACAATTATCTTCTCTTGTCTTCTTGAGTGTCTGTTGTTTTGATTTTGATTGGACATCGTGCCACGCCCGTCAGACCTGGAGCTGGAACAAGGCAGACGACACCAAGATGTTAAAACGTTTACCCTGGACAGTTACAGCAACAATGTAACTTTCTTACATTCACTGACACACATGTTTACCTCTAATGACGACAGGCAGTCACGGCGAGGGGGGCTAAAACAAAAAAAAAACACTCCTGGGGTCGAGAGATGTTGGCACTCGCCTGTTAAGATGGGGAGGGTTGGGTGATGAGCATCTAACAATATATTTAAAGCTTTTACACACAACAGATGTATGTATGCAGGGCCGGTCTTAGGCCACTGCAACCAATGCGGTCGCAGTGGGCCCCGCGCTTTCATAATTCAGGGTGTAAGTATTAAATTGCAAAATATATACGAAAAATTCCTGGATTTTTAAAAATCTCCTGAAAGCTCTTAAAAATTTCCAGAAAAATAGACAAAATTGTCATTTGTGAGTGTCATTCATTGCGGAAAACGCCAATCCTACGCGCGATAAAAGGAAAATTGGCATTGTCAGCTTTCATCGGGTTAAATTTATACCTTGATCGGATGTTCCAATACTTTATTTATGTCACTGGCATATAAATATGCCATTGATTACAAGGTTCGTAAAGTACAAATCGCAATTTTTAGCTTAGCAAAGTCGTTTTTTTTTCTTTTATAAATTTTTCATTTTAACATATTATCCTTATTCCCACACAGTCTAGGCCCCGCGCAAGCAGTTTTGCATAGGGCCCCGCAATCGCTAGGACCGGCCCTGTATGTATGTATGTAATGTATGTATATATGTATGTATGCATGTAAGTATGTATGTACGTACGTATGTATGTATGTATGTATGTATCTATATATGTATGTATGTATGTATGTATCTATACATGTATGTATGTATTAATAATCTAGGTATGTATTTCTGACCAAAACGATAATTTCACCTTCACATATAACTTGGTGTCTTTTGGACAGTTGGTCCACCCGAGACAAGTCGTTAGAGAAGGCCTCAACGCTGACCTGCAACGTCACAACCTGTGGGCATTTTAGACCAATAGCACGTTGCCACGTCTCATATTTGTACGGCGTAACAATAAGCTATTGGTCTTAACTGCCCACAGGTTGTGACATTGTAGGCCAGTGCTGAGGCCTTCTATATTGTATGGCCACTGGCCACCACCAAAGATCTTTTGACTCACTTTCTTCATTCCTCCCTTTTACCTTGTATGGAATCTCTTTCCATGGCGTCCATTCTTTCATGTTGTCTTCCCATCGTTTTCTCTGTCTGCCCTTTTTCCTGGTACTGTTCCCTGGAGGAAGGTCTTTGCTAGCCACGATGACCATGCAATACGGCCATACAGTTTTAGTTTGCGTTTTATGACAGTAGTCAATACGAAATCTACGACCGAAGAAATACGAAGAAAAAGAAGAGTTTAAATCGGACATGGTTTTTGCCGGCGTTTGTATAGCAAAATAAATAGGTCATAGCCAGGTCCGCGTTTCCGGATGGACTACTACACTCCTTTGGACTCATTATTAAGCTTTCAAGAAGTATGTATGTAAAGTGATTATCTACACGCATGTATTCAAATTGAACCGGTATCCACTGTATGCAAAGATACCTGTATCTTACTCTTGTTTGTGGGGGAAAAGGGGGGTGGGGGTATTTCATCGCTAGAAACTGCAATAATAAGGCGGGTCAACTGGTGTCTGGGTGAGTCTTAATGTGGTGGCCCCACTGGACTTTACTGGAATAGAAATAATACATGATGAAGTTCACCCAGTAAACTGCTGATGTTATTGTGGAACAAAAACTGGTTAGAGTAAGTTTTGATATATGGTCAGTCCTTGATTTGATCGATAGATAAGTTACTGCTAGTTATCCGGGACAAATCGATGAGTTGAGCTCTTTAAGATAAAGATATTTATCTTTGCTAGGATCGTAAATTAAAATGTATGTTTGATTCAATTCGTTCATAAAATAGTTTTATATAATGGCAGTTGTTTTATTTAAATAGTGATAGAGTAAAAGCTAGCGTTCCCCTTTCAGACCTTGTGATATATTGTACAGATGGTGTAAAGGTCCTCTGCTTCTGTGGCCCGCGGTAAACGAAGGTGCTATGTAGCTAGCACAACGACCAACTGTCTTTATTTTTCCCCAACTAAGGTTAAGTATCAATTAGAGCTGGGTGGAGTCAGAGGCGCCCTAAAGATCCAGAAATCAAAAATCCAAAGTCTTCCCCAAGTTTCGGACCCTGGACACCACGGTTAATTCTGTGTATGTGTGTGTAGGGTCAACACGTTTGACAATCACCTGTATCTGGTTTATTGATTCTCAGTTGAAATACTCCCTCCCCCCCCCTGTACCGTATCCCAAATGAAATGAGTTAAAATAATTGAAACAGTTCTAATAACACACTCGCACACACATTGGTGAAGACATAACTAACTCAAAACTAACTCGAAGCTAAAGAACTAACTAATTGGGACTTTAAATACATAGACACGGTGACAGTCTAACCGACAGACATAAACCATCGAAAATATGCCCAGTACCAGAACATCTCATCTTGTGTATGTCGAGAGGTCCGAACCAGCTCGCTCCCATCACAACACGACTTTCTATCTTTGGAGGATCATGTTAACACCCTCCATCCCTCCACTGCTCTATTCCTCAATACTTCCACTAAATGGAACGATGCTTGTTCAGTATTGTGATCACTATTGGGCTGTAAGAGTATGTAATATATTCCTCCAGATATGTTGTTTTGTTGTCTTCATGAAACATTGAATTATGATGTAATAGCCTTGAAATATTTTCTTTGGCCCAAAGAAACGCGTATTGTTATAGAATGATATAAATTATGTCAGTTTTTAATTATTGTCTGTAATATATGAGAAAAGAAATTCTTGACATTTATTTACATATTTATTTTTTTTCTTTTCCAGGCAAATTAGTCGACTAAATTCTCTAGCAGAAGTGGGCTATTATATTTTGGAGTTGTGTGCCCCTGACTAGTCCACGCATTTTCCCGGATACTATTAGTGACCATTTTGAACTGTTTTTTTTTTCCCAAACATCCAGACGAGATCTCGCACCATGGATTTGCGAGTGTAAATATGTAGTGGATTTTAACATGGCGCTGATTTTAACTGCATCCCTGAGGATTACAAGGGAGCTAGCATTCTTTGGATTATCGTCGTGACTTGGTTAATGCAAGCAGACGACAACGATGGATTCCATGATTATTGGATTTTATCTTTTTAGCGTAACAAGAAGCTGTGTTTTTTAAGTGCAACAAAGTTGTGTTTTTTTTTTTCACTTCTCTCTTTCCCTGCTGTTCTTTTCTTTGTTGTTAATTGGTTGTGTAATTCCGTGTCAGCATGACCGCTTCCAAGTCGGAGATGAGCACCCTAACAAGCGCCACCTTGGTGCTCTTAGGATTATGTTACGCCTGGAGAACAGAGGGCGCAGCTGTCTTTCATGAGGAGCCGTACATTACTCTGGCACGATGTCGGATCCAATGCATACTCAAGGTAAGCCCTTTAATTATTCTATATAACATATCGAGTCTAAAAAAAAATATAAAGTCTTAAGAATTCACACTGAGTTCTTTTGTTATATGTAACAAACATCAGTCAAGAGAGGGGTGTTAGTAAGCAAACTAGGGTTGCTATACCCCCCTCTTTTTTTTTAACATTTTTTTTATTTATAATGTTGGAGGCTAACTTTGCCATTGAGTTATGTTCATGCGCAATTGCTTTTATACTATATCCCATGAGACTTCAGAGGAGTCTATTAGAATGATTGTTTTCTATCATATCCATTAGCTTTCACATCTATAAGGGAGATGAAAACCTCGTGAAAATCTACAAAGGAAAAAAAATCTTAAAAATTATTTTAATAAAGCTTATTTAAAGGGGAAGAACTTATTTCTTAAAACTATATCACTAATGTGCAAGATATTTTCCCTTATTCGATATCAAGCAAAATAATTAATTACCAATAATTAATAGACTAATCGAGTATCTTTATTTATCGATTCATGTTTTGTTAGGGACAATCAATAATTGTCTAAGTTATCAACTTGATAGGAGAAATAGCATTAACAATTAGTTAAGGGGACTGGACGCAACAAATTTAGCCATAGCTATGAATACTGAAGTATTGGTTCACCTTACTGCCAGTAGATAAAATAATGTCTGATCTGTTCATTTGTTAAAGTTGAGCCTTGTCTATGTCAGTGAATGATTGTGGGACGTTTCAACTTGATCCGAGAATGATTGTCAGAGAAATAACGTGGACTTACTTTTGACCAGACAGATTGAGTTTGATATAAGCTTTGTAACAAACATTGTCTCATTTACAAAAGCAGAAGGAAAAAAAAAACGCAAACTCACTAATTTCCGTCATTGAAAAAAAAAAAAAAAAGAGTTCCTTCTGCACTTTTTATTTTAGTCAGTGTCTTATCTCCCCCTGCTCTTTGTTCTTGGCCACTCTCAAGCCCGAGACTTAAATGGGGTTGGGGGGGGGGTGTAATTAAAACCTAAAGAAATATAAAGGGGAGGTGATAAGGTCCTGCAGTTAGCACCGTGGTCAGACCTGAAAGTCTATCCTAATGTTTGATAAGGTTTGGACGGATGGAAAAAAAAAGGGGGGGGGGCAGTGGGGATTGAATCAGAAAATCTGTTCAACTTTTGCTGAATAAAAGTATGGAAACACTAAGATAGAAACTTTTCTTTTAATTTCACTTTATTTAATGTTTTAAAATTGGTTTCTGTTTCTTGTTAAGTCAATTCGTGCATAGCAATTCACCAATATTTACATTTATGTTGTTGTTGTGAAATCAACTCCTATATATCTATTCAACTATAGTCCACATTTTTTTGTTGTAAGATTCGAGTAAACATTTGTGTTCAAAATATTAGAAAATGTTGTTTGAAATTTTGATACCTTATATACCAACCGGTACCCACCTAAGTATCTATCTATCTATCTATCTATCTATCTATCTATCTATCTATCTATCTATCTATCTATCTATCTATCTATCTATCTATCTATCTATCTATCTATCTAACTA
>JADKLZ010000104.1:13992542-14023505 GCA_021533235.1 Biomphalaria straminea
TAGAAGCGCGCGATATAAAGAATAGAGTCGTAGCTATGGCGAACGAATGTATGTAAAACACAAATTTGAAGGTTAATTTGATTTAAATATGAAATGAATGGACTATATTTTATATGTTTATGTGTTAAAGCAGTGATACCCAAACTACGGCCCGGTGCTTCATCCGGCCCGCCGAAGCGTTGGCAAAAGTGTAGAAAATCCACTCTCGTAAAAATAAATTTGAAAAAAAAGTATCTTTCTCTACGTTAGGGTAAATGAATTGGTATTGAATATTTAAAAAAAAACATATTTTCTTTTATTAACATAGAGTGTCTCTTTTGAAGGACATTAACAGCTTTATGAAATCAAACACATGAATGAATCGGGATTTTTGGTTTGAGACCCGATTGCTAGATTTCCCCTAGAAAGGAGAGTCGATGAGAATATTTACCAAAAAGAACCATTTTCAGACGGCAAATGTATAAAAGTGTTTTCTAGCACAGGGGAAAGAACTGTGTTCTGAAAATAATATTCCTGTTGACGTTGTCAACCTTTCTCTTGACAATACAAGGCGAGATAAAGATTTGCGTAGATATCTCCATACATTCAAATTTAACAGACAAACAAGATTTCGAAATTTCTTCTATTGCCACCGACGAATGTACAAACTTATCTGATACCGCTCAAAATCTTGGTATTAATTCGCGGTAAAAGAAACAGTTTTTAACTCAAAGAAGTTAGTAGTTATGAGGAGTGTGCGTGGGATTACCACTAGCAAAGTCTAAAGTTCTTTCAATGAAGTTTCAGTCGTTTCATAGGATCTTTCTCTTGCTTGGGAGAAATTAGTGGAAGTGACTACTGAAGGTGCCACAAGGATGGTTGACAGCAAGTTATTAGAAAAGTTTTTTAGTCCAATGGAACCGAGCCTCTGTGGCTTTACTGAATTATTCACAAACAAAATCCATGTGGCAAGGTGTCAGTCTGAACCATTTGATGATGATCGTGTTCAGATTGAACAAAGTTCGTGGTTTCAAAAATCCATCTGCGGCCAATGCTTAAAGTGCCCAGACAGAGCTAGAACTGGTATTGGTTGACTTACGAAGCTAAACATCCCTGCTTGACACATTTCCAGCGATTCAGATAATGGATTTCTAGGCTGAGTTGCTTGTAGAAACATTTCTATATCTCAGAAAACTAGCGTTAACGATGATAACAATAATTACTTATATGTGACAACAAACCTTTTCAGTGATGAATCGGGTGAAACACATTTTACGTAATCGTCTTACGGACGAACATCTAGAATTCTAGATTCAGGCTCCAACTGGGCGTCTCATCTATGCAGCTAGATATTTAAAAGCTGGTTTATGATAAACTTTCATGAATCAATGTAAGTAATAGATTCAATAGTTTCTAATAAAAATGGTTTAATTTCCTATTTTTATTTTATTTTATGTGGCCCGCGAAACGACTGTTAACAATTAAAATGGCCCGCCAACCGAACGAGGTTGAGCATCACTGTGTTAAAGTATAAAGTAAATCTGTCATCTTAGAATTAGATAAAGAGTTAGGCCACGGCATCGGATGTTTGTGTGCAAGCATGGAGCCTTCGCATGCCTGACCTTTCCCTCTTGTCTCATGTAAACATATTGAGTTGAATTCTAAAGTACGTCAGGACGTCTAACTTCGCAGATATAAGGAAGGAATTTATGTAAAAATGCTTTTAAAACACACATTTGAAGATTAATTGTAATAAATAATGAATTCAATAGACTATATGGAATATATACATTTGTTATTATTATTATTATTATTATAGCTTCTATATAGCCGTACTTTCATGCTTATAGCATGCTCAGAGCGCTTTGGTACAATCTCATTTGTGGACCAGTGGGGGGGGCGGGAGGGGGTATCTAGGAGTTGGTTTCCAGTGCTGCCTTTGGGCGCTCAGTAAACACAACTCTGCCCGAGTCGGGTGTCGAACCTCGAGCCCCCATCTAGGTAGCCAAGCAAGCCAAGCTCACGCCGCACTTAGCCTCTCGACCACGCTTCCCACTTCTGTCAAAGTAAAACACTATCTTTGTAAAGTGTAGTTCTTAAATTAGATCTAGATCCTTTCTTTCATGTAAACCTGACCTAGATCCATGAAATAGTAATACTTTCATAGAGTTGAGCAAAATTTCTATACAAATTAAGCAATACGTAAGGTTGTCACGTGATACGTAATTTTCATTATTTTAACAATCTTATGACGTGGCTATCTAGATCTGGAGTCAATATCTCATAAAGTATAACCTAATATATACTTAAAAAAGGCTAGTTGCTGTTTCTAGCTCGGGCTAGACCTTTATTTATTATTATTAATAGCTTAACTATAAACTAGCATTCACTACTTCTGGGACTGGATCTATGTCTAGCTAGATCTATAAGTATAGGAGATGTAGAACCAAGTCACCAATTCGGCCATAGGGCAGACTGGGCTCTATAGCTTTGGTCGGCAGCCAGTCTAGGAGACGGAAACTCCGAAATAACACCTACGGCTATCTGCTGTTCACAGCCGTCTCAGATTTCTGTGCCACTGTGGGCTGCATTTAGCTTAAAGAGTGGTATTGGTCTGCGCGAGCCGATTATCACTATAAAAATACTCAGCGCAGGCTGGAGACAATACAGTAATTAGCCCGGAAATGACTAGTCCCAAACGAGTCGATGAAAGGATACCTCTCAAAGTCGCCTGCTGGAATGTCCGCACACTGCAGGACAGCAACAAGAATGAATGTCCTCAACGGAAGTCTGCATTGGTGGCATTAGAACTGGCTCGATTAGATGTAGACATCGCTGCCCTCAGTGAGGTACGCCTGCCAAGCCAGGGGTCGCTGACTGAAAGAGGAGCTGGCTACACCCTTTACTGGTCCGGAAAAGGCCCTGAGGAGTACAGGCAATCGGGGGTGGCCTTTATGATAAAACAATCTCTTGCAAAGAAACTATTAGATATCCCCGTTGGTCACTCAGACCGACTGATGTCGCTCAGGCTACCGTTAGATAGCTCCAGACACGTCACTATTGTCAGTGCTTACGCTCCCACGCTGCAAGCAGAGCCTGAAACTAAGGAACCGTTCTACGAGGACCTGAGGAGAGTCCTGAGCAAGGTGAACACTAATGACAAGCTCATTATCATGGGCGACTTCAACGCTCGAGTGGGGAACGACTACAGCTCTTGGCCAGGCGTTCTAGGTAGGCATTGCATTGGCAACTGCAACGATAACGGCAGGCTCCTGCTGGAACTCTGCTCTGAAGCAAGGCTTGCTATAACCAACACGTTTTTTCAACAAAAAAGCCGCTTCAAGACCACATGGATGCATCCACGCTCAAAGCACTGGCACCTATTGGATTACATAATAGTGAGGCAGTGTGATGTCAGGGATGTGGTGCACACAAGAGTAATGCCCAGTGCCGACTGTTACACTGACCATCGTCTTGTCCGGACGAAGCTAAACATCACCATCAAGATGGTAAAAAAAGATAGCCTGCATAGGGCAAAGAAGCTAAATGTCGAAAGGCTGGCTAACGTACGAGAGCGCTTCAGTGTACTACTTGAGGCTGATCTTCGAAAGCCCCAGGACGATGATCCAGTGAGTAACTGGAGCCAACTAAAAACGACGCTGCAAGACGTGACGGCCAAAGTCGTGGGATACTGCAGCAAACCCAACAGAGACTGGTTTGATGAGAACAATAACGCAATTAAGGAACTACTAGCGAATAAGCATAAATATTATCGCTCTGTACTCGCGAACCCTAGTGACAACGCAGCCAGGACTCTCTATAAAGCTTCCTGTCACACTCTGCAGTCAAAGATCAGGGAACTAAAAAATAATTGGTGGCTGGAGCTGTCCGTAAGCATGCAGAGACATGCTGACACTGGTGACACACGCTCATTCTTTGAGTCGCTTCGTTGTGCCTATGGCCCAACCTACCAGACTACAGCACCGCTAAGATCATCCGATGGTTCTACACTATTTACCAACAAGGCGGACATACTAAATCGGTGGACAGAACACTACAGTACTTTGTTTGGTGATAAAAGGCACGTATCAGAGGAATCGCTGGCAAATGTCCCTCAGAAAACCATAAGAGAGGAGCTCGACGACCCACCGACATCTGAAGAAATTGAAACAGCAGTATCTGAACTCAAAAGACACAAGGCACCTGGCTCTGATGGACTTCCTGCGGAAATATTTAAAATGGGTGGTGTCGCCCTAACCGAGAGGCTAACAGACTTGTTCACTCTATGCTGGGCGAAGTGCGTAGTCCCACCTGAACTTAGAGACTCCGTAATCATATCCCTATACAAAAAGGGTGACAAGTCTAACTGCTCCAACTATCGAGGCATTACACTTTGTCGGTAGCAGGAAAGATCTTTGCTCGAGTGTTGCTCGACCGACTAAACCAGTCCTTAGTGGATGAGGTCTTGTCTGAAAGCCAATGTGGTTTCAGAGCCGGTAGAGGTACAACTGACATGATATTTGTTCTGCGACAGTTACAGGAAAAATGCAAAGAGCAGAACCTAAACCTGTACGCAGCTTTTGTGGACCTCACTAAGGCTTTCGACACGGTTAGTCGCGATGGTTTGTGGAGGATTTTGGCTAAGCTGGGGTGCCCACCTACGTTCCTGTCCATCCTCAAGCAGTTTCACGTTGGACAGAGAGGCCAGATCAGACACAATGGTGCTCTTTCTGATCACTTCCCAATAGAAAATGGCGTGAAGCAGGGCTGTGTACTTGCCCCTACTCTGTTCGCTATCTTCTTTGGCGTAATGCTGGGTCAAATGAGGCAGCGATTGCATGAAGGCATCTACATCCGGTTTCGTTGTGACGGCAGCGTGTTTAATCTCCGACGTCTACTATCCCACACAAAAACAAAGGAGATGGTCATAACGGAGCTTCTCTATGCCGATGATTGCGCCCTGCTAGCTCACAATGAAAATGACCTCCAGAACGCGGTAAACGAATTTGCCTACGCTGCCGCCTCTTTCGGTCTATCTATAAACCTCGGGAAAACAGAAGTCATGTTCCAGAAGTCACCCAATGAAACATACTCAGCCCCAAGGATCACAGTAAACGGGCATCCCCTTAACGTGGTAGACCACTTCACATATCTTGGTAGCATAGTGTCAAATGACGCCTCACTTTCAAGGGAAGTTGATAACCGTCTGGCCAGGGCCAGTGGCGCTTTTGGACGCCTTCAGGCGAGAGTTTGGAAGAACAAATCGCTCCGCCTACCTACAAAAATAAATGTCTACCAGGCGGTGGTTCTCTCAACCCTTCTATATGGCTCTGAGACATGGACACATATAGAAAACAGCTAAGACTCCTTGAACGCTTTCACCAAAAGTGCTTGCGCTCCATCATGGACATACGATGGCAAGACCGCACTACAAACAGCGATGTCCTTGCGAACGCCGGTATAGACAGTATAGAGGGACTTCTTATGATCCGACAGCTACACTGGGCAGGGCACGTATCCCGTATGGGAGACGAACGTATGCCAAAGGCAGTCTTTTTTGGTGAGCTAAAAGGTGGTCGACGTAAAAGAGGCGCCCCACGGAAACGCTTCAAAGACCAGCTTAGGCGTCAACTTTCCTTGGCTGACATAGAGGAGAGCACCTGGCTGCATGCGGCGTCGGAACGAGACAGCTGGAGGTCACTCACAAAGGCCGCGGGATACACATTTGAGACCAAAAGAAAATCTGCCGCCGAGGACAAACGCAGACGACGAAAAGAAAATCTAAACCGACCGCCTGCGGACAATGGTTTTGCTTGCCCTGGATGTGGCAAAATATGTAGGTCACAGCTGGGACTGCACAGCCACGGGAAACACTGTATTCTTCACTAATCTTCGGACTCGAAGACAAGCCTATTATTATTATTATGACGTGGCTAAATGTGTTTATTTACAAATGGTCACATGGTGAATGAGGTCCATTCCATAAGATAATCTATTGTCGTTTCCGGCTGAAGGAGGCCATATTTTATTATTTATAAATATATTTATATATATTTATATTTAGTATATTATTTATATTTCCCTTTTGAGGAAATACCCTAAAATTAAATATAATGGTTGCAGTTTTTTGCTAATTTCAGCGTTTAGGCTAAGAATCTTTGTGAGCACCTAAGCAGTAAAGGAAACTTGTGTACGAAATTTCATGTGAATATTATTGATAAATTAAGAGATCTTATGATCAATTAGTAAGTAGTCTTTAATAAATATATATAAAGATTTTGTAATTGAGTTTAAATGTTAAAATTTCAAAGCATTTATAGCATTCAACGAAGTCGCCTGAATAAAGGTTTAATAGTTTCAGCCTGCAGTGGAATTAAAACTTATCTACGAATCTATCTACACGAAGCCTTCGAAGTCTGTAGATTCCATAGTGAACAGTGTTGTTAAAGTATATTTTAAAAAATTAGTCTGACAATCAAATTTCATTCAGGATTATTTATTTCACACACTAAGAATTTCTGCAAATCTAATCAAATTAGTGAAATCAATCTACAGATAGAATATGAAAAATAGTATCAGTCTAGAATTGATATGGAATATAGGAAGAATGGAGTATCCACTTCACGGAATACACAAAGTTTTTTCAATCTGCAAATTAGAACTGCACCATTTGAAAGAATAAAATGTCAACAACTTGGAATTTATTTTCTGGGGGCTATTAATAGATATTAATAATTTGTACCTATTTCTTTTCCACAAGTCTGTCCTTATTTCAGCACGATACACGTTCGTTTACAGTTCTTAATTTTCTCGTCCTTTACTGTCCTAAAATAAATCACTCTCACACCCCCAAAGTTTATGACAAACAGTGCAATCTATTCCAACGTAGTCATCGAAAGGCTGTACTGGTTACTTTATTTCATGATTCAAACCATAAACTCATCATCAAATCTTTTCACGGAGTGCACATTAACATTCTCGACATTCTTTCGCGTCACTGACCTCCATAGAACATACTCTTTCTTAACTGCTAATACTATATAATGATGTTCAACACAAATTTAATGATGCATATCGCCATGGCGATGACGAAGAGGTAGATGTTCAGGAAGAGAAAGATGTAGAGGGCTCTGTAGAGGTACTTGGAAGACACGATGACATCTACTACGTTGCTGGTCAGTGACACAGTCTCTTTCATTGCCATGTAGATGGCCATTACAAAAACGTAGCTGATGGCTGTAGGAAACATCATGATGGACAACAGTATCTCCATCGGCCTGGGGGGAAATACAATGAAATGCAAAAGTTCTTATCGATACTACAAAATGTGTCAGTGACATGAACGTGGATACAAAAGATGGACGATGTAGAGGCAGATCAACATTAACTTCAGTTCAGGCATAGAGACAAAAAGCTTAAGAGAGATCTGAATTGAAGAATGTGGTTAACCATAAAAATGCTGAGCTGTTTTACAATGAGGACACACAAAAAGGAATTACAATTGTGTTGTTTAGAGGCTTAACTATCACACGCGTTTTAAGGGTTAAACAGGCCAGAGACCTCCATGGGCTGTAGCGCCACATGAATGGATGCATGAACGTAAATATGGACCTATGACTGGGTCAAAATATTTATTTTTTTTTTAAGTTTTTATTTCTAGCTCGCATAACATTACATCTTTAGGACGTGTCCAGGGAGTCACTATAAAGAAACTTTCGGTCCAAAGATTCCAAATATGTTTAATAAATAAATTAGACTAGAATGTGACATTGTAATGTAATGATATAAATCAAAATATATATATATTGAAATATCTGTTTGTTACTCTCCAATGCACAAGTTGG
Source organism: Biomphalaria straminea (assembly GCA_021533235.1). Taxonomy (NCBI): domain Eukaryota; kingdom Metazoa; phylum Mollusca; class Gastropoda; family Planorbidae; genus Biomphalaria; species Biomphalaria straminea. The sequence continues at coordinate 14,000,366 of JADKLZ010000104.1, forward strand.
CTAACAGCTAGAAACGGCTTGGTAATGTGCGTGGAGATTTTTCCGGAACTCCTTGAAAAAAAATATTTATGTTAAAAATTATTGAATGAAAGAAAATTCCAGCTAAGGGCCAAGAATTATTTAACAATCCAGAAAAGTCTTTTTAGTGGACTATGTCAGGAAAGAAAAATTTCATCGTTGATTATCAGTAATTAGCCATTGATCACCATTATTTTATTTAGCAATTATTCATTGTGTTTTATTGAATATTAATAGTTAATAGTCCGTCAAGCTTTTCCTCTATTAATATAATGTGTACAAGAGTCAAAGTTCTATTGTGTTACGCGGAACACTAGTATTCCGCAAGGCCTGAATAGGTGTTCCATAAACTACTGGAATAATTAACTGGTAGGTCACCACGTGACTTAACCTGTCAACAAAAAAAAATAGCAAAGTGTTTCGTTAAATATTCATAATGTGCGTAATGTTCCGTTAAGAAAAAAAGTTTGGGAACCACTGTTGTATTGATTTGAGTTCGAAGGCATTGAACTCAACAAAATTGTATTCTTTACTGTGTTTCTTCAGTGCGTTTGTACAGAGGCACCTCCAAACTAGCGAGAAGGAACAGAAATAGAGTCGCTGATTAGGTACCGAACACAGACGGCATAAAGCTTCAACTAACTAACTCTGTCTGTCTGGTCAAAAGTTTCTAAATGTTACTTGCCCCACTTTCCATTCTCGGAGTTGAAACTTCACACAATCATTCGTTGTTCCATAAAAAAAAAATTAACCAATTTGGTTAATCAAACAGTGCTTATGAACTAATTATGTTTCATAATGGAAATAAATCTTACAGTATTTATATATGGATGTGAATGTAGAGTTCTTCACTTCTAGATAATCTTTCTATTTAGAAACAACTATTTTGTCTATTTTGCTTGTTCACGTTCTGCAGTTAATGAGCAGTGCTGATACAATCTCGCAAAGTAAGGAACAGAAGTGATGCAGCTTTCGGATTTTTACTTAACTTAATCAGTATATGAAGTTATAGGATATACTTTAGCAGGTAGATTTTACATAACTGGATATATATATATATATTTGATCAGGTAATTGCTAAAATCAGTGTATGAAAAAAGGATTATATAACTGAGCAGGTTGTTAAGTTGATTGTGAAACTTGATATATATTTACCTGAGCAAGTAGATGCTAAGCACGGTGTGGAACTGAAATTGCCGCTCAAGGATGCCACGGATAGCTTGATAAGTTAAGGGCACTACGACAAGCATGACCATTAAGAGAGGCAACATCTCTCCAGTTATCATGTACATGGCTGTGGATACAAACAAACTCTAAGGCTGATAGTGATAATAAAATACTGTAGCCACATTTGATTCTTTACGCAAGACAGTCATCCGGTAGGAATGGGTTCCTTAGTCTGTTGGACCTTGGGGCACCACGCATGATCTGTCGGCAGTCTATGTCTTTTGTCTAAGACTAGAATGTCTTTTCTAAGACATGTTCTTCTCCCATAACTTTCTCTGGCTGTCTCTTCTTCTTTCCCTTTATACTATTCCTTGTAGAAAAGTCTGTGCGAGCCCTGAGCAGCTCGTGATATGGTCAGTGGTCAGCAAGTCACTGTGGGACCTGACTGTCATTGGGATTCTATTTCGAATTTCTTCGTTTGTGGTGCCGTCTGTGATACTTAAGATCCTTCTATAACATCTCGATTACATGGCTAGTATCCTACTCTCTAATTTCGCAGTAAGCGTCCAAGATTCGCGAACATACAAGAATGTCGCCATGACCAAGAAGCGCATCAGAAGCCGTCGTCTGATTGTAATGCCTAGGGCTTTGCCTTTCCCAATCGTCAGGTGCTTCGTAAGTCATGCTGCGAACAGTGCAATCAAAGCCAACACTTTAAATCGGAAAATATCAAAAGCGATGCCGTAACATTAACAGTGCCATTTCGATTCGTAAAAATGGAGTCTCCATTTGCACAAGGCCCAGGGACATTACCATACAATCCGGCTCACAAATTTCGTGCTTTCTGATGGGCATTGATTCCAGTCAAAATTATATTGGCACTAGCCACAGAAACCCATTAGTGCCGGCCCATATCGTACATTTGGCCTAATGTCCATAAGCCCATTCCACCACTGACGAGATCCCAGTACTTAACATCTGAGCCTCAACAGCCTTTGGGTTCTCAGATACTCTATCTACTTCTTGACTTCTTTGTGAAAATGCTACTGTCACTACTGATCATTAATAAAAAAAAATCTAGATCTAATCGATTGATGTCTTGATTTAGATATGAAATTGAGACGGAAAGTACGGTTGGGTTAGATTAGACGAGAAAAGATTAATAAGATAAGGTAAGATAAATTAATAGATAGATAGATAGATAGATAGATAGATAGATAGATAGATAGATAGATAGATAGATAGATAGATAGAGAGAGAGAGAGAGAGAGAGAGAGAGAGAGAGAGAGAGATTTCATACCTCCGAAAACTTTCTACAAACTTCTGCTAAAAATGTAACCCGGAAGTTTTGAAAATCAAAGAGAACTGACCTAAGTAATCAAATCAATGTGTGCTTGTGTGTGAGTATAGATCGTGCCAAACAGACCTATAGATCTATTATATATATTATATATCTGGACTGGACAAGGAAATCTTTTAGTACTACACAAAAATGTCGTGATAACATTTTTTTTTAAAAGCTGAGACATGGCGTTGTTTTGTTGTGTTATAAGATGTAGGATGTCTTTTTCGTTTTTCAATCCAAACCTACACTATGTAACATATAACAAAATGTTTAGAATTTAGATCTAGATCTAGTAATTGAACATCGAAAATAAGAGCACTCCCTTCACATGTTTGTGTTTAAATTTAGGATTTTCGAAACAATGGAAACTAACAGGCAATGACTTTGTTTCACAGGTGTAAATGAATATATAGTTCAGTGATTAATTGCCCATCTATCTATGTATCTATACTAGACAGATATTACACGCTGCCCGCGGGTCTTAACTTGCGTATTGCGGATGTAGTCAATGATATAGTGCATTAGAAACAATTAAAGAAAATAATAATGTTATAAGTAAAGCGAATGATTGAATTCACGTTTTAAAAAATTATGAATGGAGCTAAAAATAGCTACCTGACCTTAATTTACGCGATATTAGGATAATCGATGCAATCATGTAAAAATGCTTTAGAAAACAAATTTCAATGTTTATTTGATTAAAATATGAAATGAATGGACTATAATTAGTATATTCATGTGTTAAAGCTTACAACTATCTTTGCGAAGAGAAGTTCTATCATCTTACAGTTTTAGACCCTAGAACTAGATCTAGGGATAGTGAATAGAGAGATGTGTAGCCTTTCGGTAATGTCTAATGAAAGTATGTTGAACAGGATAATTATATTCGCAGATTCAAAGAATGAATTTATGTAAAAATCCTTTTGAAACACAAATTCGAAGCTTAATTTTGTTAAAAAATAAAATCATTAGACTATATCTCATGTTTTCATGCGTCAAAGTAAAAATCTATAAATGCAAAGTGTATTTCTTAAAATTAGATCTAGATTTAAATCCTTTCGATCTTTTCTCGTGTCAACATTATTGTAAACAAAGCCTAGATCCATAAAATAATAGAGCTGTAATAGAATTGGTCAACTTAATTTTTTTTAGGGTCTTAAGTTTGTTTTAGGGCTACAATATAGGCCTATAAACTACGGCCTAAGTTATTACCCGAGGAACATTTCTGCCAAGTTTAATCAAGATTGGTCAAGTGGTTTTGATTTCCATTGGGCTCACACATACATACACACCCACATACATACGCCTTACTTTTCCCTTTATAGTATCTATATATATAATCCTCAAAGTAAAAGGTCAAACACACAAAAGTTCAAACAACAAGTAAATGGGAAGATCCCATGGCGCACGCACGCGGTGTGAATAGAAGTTGGTGCATCCCAATCCGCACTATTTTCATTCACAAAATAGCATAGACATAAATAAATATAGACTGGAAAAAGAAGTCACTTCATGTAACTTGAAAACATCTATATATAATATCTACTATTGAATTATGAAAAATTATGACAAATTTAAAAAGTGCATGATCTTCAGTCTTAGAGATTAAACACAATTTATAGACATAAAAAAAGTACACACAATTGCAATGCACAAATTTTTGTTTCATAAAACTCTCTTATGAATTTGTGTAGCGAATGGAAGGGAGGTTAAAAAAGTGGAAGCCGGAAGAGATTATATTCTGTCGTAAGACTCTTGAAACCAGAACGACAATACACAGATAGATAGGCTACTACTCTCAGGTTTGACTTTAGAAGTACTTTAATTAATATCACAAATTACTTTACTTTTACTTTACAAAAGATTTTAATAATTTCCGGAGATTTCCAGGACTTTTTCATAGGCCTATATTTAATAACATTTCAGGAGATATCGAGGGGCTCCTGGTAAATCAAAAGGCCGCGGGTAATCTGTTATATCATGTTATAAAATGGTTCAATTTAATAATTTATACACCTAAAAATTAGCACGGGTCCAAAGAAAGTGCGGGACCCACTGCGGTCGCATATGTTGCAGTGCCTAAGGCCTGCGCTGCAAAATAGCGGCGTATGGTATGCCGCCGGTCGACTAGTAGATATATAATCCTCAAAAAATAAGTTCAAACGAGCAACAAGTTAAGTTCAAGCAACAAGTAATTGGGAAGATTCCATGGCGCAGCACGCGGTGTGAATGGAAATTGGTGCATCCCAATCCGCACTATTTACATTCACAAAATAGCATAGGCACATAGACATAAATAAATATAGACTGGCCAATAAGAGAGTTTTATGAAGGGAAAATTTGTGATTTGCAAATCAGTGTACTTAGTATACAGCATGAGCAGTATAAAAGTTAAGTATTCATATCTATTTCAGCCATAACCTATATAAGTATTACAATATTTTCACTAATGTGTTTTTTTTTTAAATCTCTTAGCGTGACTGTAATGTCAATTAATCATAATGTTCATTTTTTGTTCTGAAACTGATTTTTCATTTTAGCTTATTTACACATTCTGCTGAAAAAATCCCTAATTTCACTAATTCGAAGTTAAGGACTGAATCCATTACTTCCTTTTTCCAGTCTATATTTATTTATGCTATCTATGTTATAAACAAGCAGAAACAAAAAAAATTATTGAAAAGAACAAAAGCTTATTAAAGGGTACGGACTCCACATTTATAATTACTGTCACAGATGCTATTATGGATTTAATTATATTTAAAAGCTTGTATGTAAATTAGTATTAGAAAACCCTAACTGAGCCTCAAGAATTACACAAAAGGTCTAGTCCCTAAACAGAGCCGCAAGTTTAACTCAATGACGTCACAATGATTGTCGCAAGTCTATTGGTTGATTTGAAAATAAATATTCTTTTTAAAAGAGTTAAGTCAGCTGACATAGTACGCGCAAAAAGACCAGTCTAAGTTTTGCTTTGGAAGCGAGAGGTTCATGTCTCTAGTGTGTTCTATAATAGTATTGAAGAAAGAGCCTTAATATTGTATTTTCATTTTTAATATGTACCTTGTACATAAGCTGTACTTAAGTTGTATTTGAATAAAAGTTTCTAGTGTTTTTATTTCTATGAGGAAGTTATTCAATTTAATTCCTAGATCGTCTATGTTCATAATTATATTTAATTCAAGAAAATCCCCGGCACCACACTCATCATTCAACATAGAAGAATACAAGTTGTGACATCTAGAACTAATGAGCGTGACAATTACATATCTCACTAATGTAGAAATTTCCTTTTATATTGATAACAAACAAAATAATTAACTTGATCCCAGAAAAAATATTTAGCCATATCTACTAATTTCCATTGTCGGTATCAAACAAAATAATTAATTACCAGTAACTAAATGACTTATTGTTTTTTGTTCATTTGCGTATTGTCTTCGCCATTAAATGATTGTGTGCTAAGTTTTAACTTCATTGGAAAACAGATGTGGGAGAAATAACATACTTCAACTTTTTACCAGACAAAGTGAGTTGATATAAGCTTTGTAAAAACAGCCACACACAGTTACATGATGTGACATTGTTAAGGCGCTTGACTTTTTGACAGATATGTATATCTACTCCAACATAAAATGGTTAGGAGGCTACTGAGTGATTAAATGTTAACAGGCTGACATATTACTAACAAATTGTGCAATAAAATTATTGAAACAAAACAAAATAAGAAATGGGGAGATAATTTACTTTAATGACATAGCTTCCTTTAGTATTTACACTGAAAGCTATACGTTTATTAGATATATAGATATAGTCAGGGCCGACGCTACCTATTGTGCAATGTGTGCATTGCACGCAGACGGCCGAATGTAAGGGGCGGCCAGATCAAGGTTAACCTTTTTATATTTTTTAGTTTACAAAAAAATTACTTAACTATTGAAATGTTTTATATGAATTCTAATTATTCCATTATCCTGTTTAATACAATATTCGTACATAAGAATGACAGAAGCAGATCAGACAATACATTTTCTTCTACTGATTATAAACCAACTACTTGAATTACAAACGTTACTATATTGTAATATTAACAGTTTTATAGTTCAGTAGAGACGATTGTCCAACTTATTTAAGTTTATTAACATTATAGAACGCCTACATCAGTTCAGTTGTACTAGCTGGAGCTACAAGCCAACTACAGACCAGCAACAATGGGGGGGGGGGCGGCAAAACAATGTGTATTTTCGTTTTAGTCATTAATCCATGTCTGAATATTATTAAATTACATAATTTTCAATGTTTTAAAAATTAAAAATATCTTAAGTAAGAGACATCGCTTTATCTTCTATTTTGGCCTTGTTAAATGTAAACCTTTTTAACGAGAGGAGTATGCAACAAAACTTTTTTAATAAAACATTTCAAAACGTCACCGCTGGTGTGATTCATCCGAATTTTTGAGTCATGGATGGTTGAATCTCTTCCGATCATTGCTTTATTATAGGAAAATGTCCGCGACACGAAGATGGTTTTAAAAAAGATTACGCCTATTTCCGAAATATTGCAACAGCCTCGTTTAGTGATATTTCGCTATGTAAATTTGGATTCTAAAAATATTTTAAAATTAATATAGGCTAAATTAAAAATAAAACATAAAAATTGTGTTATTATTATGAATAAGTTTCTTTTTAATTTTTTTCAAAACCCCCCCCCCCCCCCAAGACGACAACTCACGGACCTCACTGTGGGAGCCTATCTCGGCATAGAAAACCAACTCCTAATTACCCACCCCCCTAACTGGTCCACAAATAAGATTGGACCAAAGCGTTCTGAGCATGCTAGAAGCATGAAGTAGCGCTATATAAAAGCTATAATAATAATGGCGGCACTGGATATAGTTATGTATACTAAAGTACATAATTCAGTATTAGTATATTTAAGTATGTAAGTGTTGCTTGGCCTCTTTAGGGACCCCTGCATTTCGACATTCGACATCATGACATGACACAATATATTTAATAAATATACACGTCTAATGTGTGGAATACGTGTAACAAGGTCACTTATTGACATAAATACATGCAACAAGGTCACTTATTGACATAAATACATGAATAGCAAGATAACATGGCATTGGCTTAATATTTAATGTAAAAAAAAAATGGACAATCATATGGGGACCCCTTCAAGTAGGGGCCCGAGGGTTTTTCAAATAGCCTCTTTTCAGCAGTAGTGGTAACATTCAAATAAGAGAGGTATGCAGTGCGATGGTGGTAGGTGACTAGAGCAGTTACTTACGAGCGATAATGGGAGGGATCACGATAGAAGGCATCTCGATCTTTGTCATAACAGAATGCAATAGAAACGTCTAAACACAAATGCTTATATTGCCGCCTCTGGTAATAGGATAGTGCAGAGTGAATACAGCCGTAACACTTTTAAGTGGGTGTTGATACAGCAGACATAGACTTGTTCAGCCATAACTTCCGTGACATTCTTACGTGAGCGTTGATATAACAAACATAGGCTAGTGCAGTGTGAATCCAGCGGATATAGGCTAGTGCAGTATGAATCCAGCAGTCAAAGGCTAGTGCAGTGTGAATGCAGCTAGCATAGGCTAGTACAGTGTGAATGCATCTGGTATAAGCTAGTACAGTGTGAATCCAGTAGACATAGGCTAGTGCAGTATAAATCCAGCACACATAGGCTACCGCAGTGTAAATACAGTATATATAAAACGTTCCATTTGTTTCTTATTTGTGCACAAACACAGTGTCTACAAGACAATTTGGCGGGAACTTTGCCACCATAGTGCCCGTCAGAAGAAACAGGGCTGCGAAAATGGCGGAACCAACGAAAGAAACGACCATGTACGTAATCAGAGATGCGAGGCCGAAGTCCGGTTCGATGGAGCTTCCGACCCTGTAGATTTTGGCGCGAACTACGCCTCTGGAAAATGTGGACATGTTGGCAAACTTGAAAAAAAAAAAGTTCAACTCTGTGGAAGTCTAAGGAAAAAAAAATACATATTATTAAGATAAGATAAGATAATTTTTACTTATCCAATCTAATGACTACAATTGACAACTTCAGCGTAATTACTGTACAAAAACAATATAGATGAAAAATTCGAACAACATTCACACACGAAACACAAACACATTCACAACCAGAACTTTATGAATTTGACTTCTATGTACTTCTGGATGACGACAGCTGATCTTGTAACACTCTGACCGAAAGTCGGACAAAGGAGTTTTTAAATCTTTCTGTTTTAGTCCTAATGGAAAGGAGACGACCACTTCGTTCAGATCTTATGTAACAGTGGTTTAATGATTTAAAACATAGTATTATTTGCGTCCAGAAAATATGTGTATTGGAATTATTCATATAATGGGGCAAATTCATAAATAAGAAGCATTTTAGTGTATCTTTTGTACAGAATACGGAAGTATTTTAGTGTATCTATTGCACAGAATACGGAAGTATTTTAGTGTATCTATTGTACAGTATACGGAAGTATTTTAGTGTATCTATTGTACAGAATACGGAAGTATTTTAGTGTATCTATTGTTCAGTATACGGAAGTATTTTAGTGTATCTATTGTTCAGAATACGGAAGTATTTTAGTGTATCTATTGTACAGAATACGGAAGTATTTTAGTGTATCTATTGCACAGAATATGGAAGTATTTTAGTGTTTCTAAAGACATCAACAATAGGATAGCCAAAGCAATGGGCACCATGTCACGGTTGCAGAAAATAGTGTTGGACAACATATTGCTGACTAACAATACTAAAGCTTTAGTCTACTGGACCTGCGTGATGAGCACTTTACTATACGGAATTGAAACTTGGTCAAACTTCTCATGGCAGGAAAAAAGCTGAATGTCTTCAACTCCGATGCCTAAGGCGGATCTTTAAAATAAGGTGGCAAGATAAGATAACCAATGAGGAAGTGCTACGAAGAGCAGGGTGCCAGGACAGCCGCTCTGTTATCAGCAGCAGACGCCTTGGCTGGCTTGGCCACGTTCGTAGAATGCCAGCAGGTCGACTACCACAAGATATACTGTATGGCGAACTTATTGAAGGTAGGAGAGCCGCTGGTCGCCCAGTTTTACGGTATACAGATATATGCAAACGCGACATAAAGCTATTTAAAATCGACACTTGCAGCTGGGAAAAAATAGCACTGGATAGATCCACATGGAGAGAGAGCATAAGAGAAGGGTCTCGGATTGCAGATGCCATACACAACAGAAGCAGAAAGAAGGCTGAAAATGCAGCTGCGCCTGGTGTTTTCATATGCCCAACCTGCAACCGCAGCTGTGTATCAAGGATTGGCTTCTTTAGCCACACAAGAAGTTGCAAAGGGAAAAGATCGTCTCTCGAGATGTAAAACGCCACAAAAAAAAATCTAATAGACTATTAGAGACTTCACTTACATGCACCTTGCAGCACTGTACATGTGTCGGGTGTTCCTTCGGAGTTGAAGATAATCTTATTTCCTAGTTGTGGTACTATTAGTGTTGCCCAATTACTGTCATTCACCTTAGACAGGAGTGTAGTTTAATGTTTACTGTTAAGTTCAACGCCTGCAGGACGAAGAAAATGATCCCCCCCTTTCCCCATGGGAAAAAAAAGATGTTCTTGTGCATATCATCTGGTAACCATAGAAACATGGTTTTATAACAATCTACTATGCCCTACACCCGCTTCGCGTTAAAAAAAAAGTGCAATTATTATAAAGAGGGGGAAGAAAACTATTTGTTTTAAAAACAATTAAAATAATTTTAAAAAAAACTTTAATAAAAGAGACAACTCCTCTATCGTGAAGCTAATGACTATTTCATAAGGGCAACTTATACTCTTATTAACTAATTAATGTTAGATTTAAACAGAAATGGAACAAGCCCGTCTGATATCCTCCTCCACCCCCCAAAAAAAAGCCTATGTATAAATCTTTTCAGAGTCAAAATATATAACATTCTAATGAAAGGCCTACAGATCTACATGAAGAATAAGGTGAGCAGAATGTTCCTGGACGTATATTAATGTATAAAACTCTGCAATGAATAAGCCCTACATGGGAAATATAAAAAAAAAACGTAGTCTATTCAAGATAAGGACAGTATGTAGCCAAATTAAAATTATTATTTTTTTACTTTGAAAAATTATAAGTCAAACTAGAGTTTACCCATTGTGACCAAATAGCTAGTAATTCTTTTCCCAAAGATACATATCTAATTTAATGGAAAATCGTTAGGTCCCTTATAACTATTTTAGAGAACCGTCGTATCCACCCACCCAAGTTTTTGAGTTCATGAATTTGAATAGAGGAAGTGTAACAAAAAGGGTGGGACTGAATTCTTTAACATTTATCTTATCTTATAAATCATGGCCTAATAAGCATGCTAATCTACTTACTACCTACTTTCGTTATACCTTTCTATTTTGAAGTTGGCTGGCTGATGTTATTGACATCGTCTTTCAGTTCTGCTGCCATTTTTCCCACAGCTAAAATAAATTTATAGGCAAATTCTAATTCATGATTTTAGCCAATTACGTCACTTCCCCAAACTTAGATCTAGTTTATATCTAGTTGGCGGAAATAATATGAAGGCATGTGAGATATGGAAGATCATGCAGTTCACTGTCCGGCATTGTTTTAGTAAGGAATTATTAGGTTAAATTGTTAGGAATTTCACTAACATGAAATCTGAATTTGTTGTAATTTGTAAATTTAAAAAAAAAACTAACAAGGTGACTAAATGAGTTTGTGATATGCACATTGACTAACTCGTCGATCCATGGTCGATCTAAGTGACTATGACTAAGTAAGAGCCATGCAAATCTAGATCTTATCTAGAAATTCAAACTATTTCTATCTAGGTGTATAAATCTAAACTAGGAATCATGCGAATCAGTCGAATGTGTGATTGAGGAGGTTGTGGTAATGCAGTGGTAGATTCTAAATCTAGATTCTCGATCTTTTCTTAGCGATTAGTCACACTTTTCAGCATTGGTCATGTAGGCTATGACTACTCAGTAACTCACGTCATTACCACTACTGACAAATCTAATGTTTTTTTTGGTTTGGTTCGGTGTACCTTCAAAATTGAAGATTATTACATCCTATCCCAAACATCACATAAGGACTGTATCTGAATCATCGGGACGACAGAAATCTAGCTTCTTTGCTAGTGTTATCTACCTACTTTGACTAGTGTCATCTTAATTCTTTGATTAGTGAATCTAGCTTCTTAGGCTAGTTGCATGTAGCTTCTTTACTTGTGTCATCTAGCTTCATTGGCTAATGTCATCTACCTTCATTTACTTGTGCCATCTAGCTTCTTTAGCAAATGTCATCTACCTTCATTTACTTGTGTCATCTAGCTTCATTGGCTAATGTCATCTACCTTCATTTACTTGTGTCATCTAGCTTCTTTGGCTAATGTCATATACCTTCATTTACTTGTGTCATCTAGCTTCTTTGGCAAATGTCATATACCTTCATTTACTTGTGTTATCTAGCCTCTTTGGCTAATGTCATCTACCTTCATTTACTTATGTTATCTAGCTTCTTTGGCTAATGTCATCTACCTTCATTTACTTGTGTCATCTAGCTTCTTTGGCTAATGTCATCTACCTTCATTTACTTGTGTCATCTAGCTGCTTCTTTGGCTTCTTATATTAGTTTCATGTAGCTTCTTTGTTTATTTTCATGCGACGTATTTATTTCTTTTTCGTTAGTATCATATAGCTCTTATGGTTATTGACTGTAACCCCAACAGCTAATGTACAGGAGTTTCAAAAGTTAATATCAAAGGTAGAGTCAAACCTTATTGCCAATTGACTTTTAATCTATATACTTTAATTGGGGGGTTAGGGTTAGAGTTTGTGCTTTGATTTTTGTTTGCAGTCCCTCCCCCTTTTCTTTTTTTTCCACCCCAATAAAACAGAATTTAAAATTTTGTGACGGTTGTTGTTGACGGTCGTTGACTTGTAGCACCAAACTACTGGTAGACAACTTATCACTGTAGGTTTATTAAATCTTAACTTGTAAAAGTTCAAATAACTCGAGTAAAGTCTTTGTGAACAGATACAAGTTTAACTTTTATGACAATATAGGCAAATTTAACTTGATATGAAATAAATTGTAGTAGACTTTGGTAATAATATAAAATGGTATTTGAAATAAAATCTAACTCACGACAGAAACACGTCTTTTCACACAATCACTCACCTCTTCTTACCGTCACCAAAGAAAACAAACACAAGGCTTGGACTAAAGAGTGTGCACATTTTGCGAGGCGGATAGGTATACCAATTTTATGCACACCTCTTCATAGCTACTCTGTCTCAGTAACGAACCTGTCCTGTTCAGTATGCAGGAAATCACATGGAGACAATACCACTCTCTAAGACCTCCCTTTTTGGCCTATTCGCACAAGGCCTCATGTTGTTGACGGTCATCGACTTGTAGCACCAAACTACTGGCAGACAACTAAACTGCTATAGGCGTATAATCTTTTAACTTGTAAAATTTGAAATAACTTGAATAAATTTTTTGTGAACAATTCTAAATAATTTTTTTAACAATATAGACACATTTTAACTTGAGATTAAATAAATAATTATATAAGACTTTAGTAATAATATAAAATGGCATTTTGAAAAAAAAATCTTAACTCGCTGCAAGAAAAACGCCTTTTCACTCTAGTATTATAGAGTCGTCTGTTCTACCCTGAGACCGCTGACGACAATGCCGCTTATCTTGCATCATTCACACTGCTTAGTTACCCTCTTCCCACCGCTACCATAGAAACACACGCACACTTTCCATAACATCTCAACATTATGAAGACCGGGTTTAATTATAATTGTACTCTTGCCCTTTTCAAAACATTGTTCTTCTATTCAGTTGGTACTCTGTAACATTTATGTTTCCTTTTTCTTCACCAGTCCACAGTGGGAGAGTGATGTTCAACTCTGAATCAGTTGTTTGAATCAACTCTGAAACGAGCACTTCTGAACATGGAATATTTCAGACCCGATCGCCTAACACTGAAGCAAAAACAGAAGAATTATTGAGAAGTTATGATTAAATAGAATGTTGAGCCTAAATTTTTCATGTTTGTAACTCTGTCACAGTGAAATCGTGTTACCGCCATCGTAATTTACTGAGAAACTCGTCCAGACCTCATCGGGTGTTACCTCCCATAAAGTGGTTGCAACGGATGTAGGAACGAACCCGGTCAGCCATGACTGATGACATACTCGTGGCCTTGATAGTGCTGCCGGCATTCATCTTCCTGTCCATGGCCCTCTTGTTGTTCGTCTCCAATACTCTCGAAGACCTGATGCTGATTTGCGAGCGAGCACAATATGGCCCAGTGATCAACGGGGTCATGAAGGTCACTCACTTCCTCCTGCAGATCATAGCACTTCCGGTGTCGCTGATGATGATTATCATGACAGTCGTTCTGCTGTCGCTCCTGGCCATCATTCAGGTCATCGTTTGGGCAGTGCTAATGCTGTTCCAGAATTTGGTCGGAGTCATTTTTGTTGTGATAGTCATTTTTCTATTTTATATAAAATAAGAATGACGAGAACAATACGCCATACAACAAAATCTATTTATACAGAACAACAGTTCTACTTTTACAAAAATGACGGCAAACTTTTTTTATGAATTTTATATACCTATATGTATATATCTCTTTCTATATATATTTGTTAAAACCTTTATACATAGATGACAATATTTTTGTATATAATATATAAACACAGTTTGTAATTTCAGTATTTTTTGAATTATTTTTTTCTTATTACATTCTAAATTTGGTGTCAATAGTCTTTTATTTTGAATGACTTATATGCTCCTTGTGTAGCATTATTATCAAGAAATAATTGCTCAATATAATTTAAAATCTATTTGGCTGCTCAATCTTAAAGACATCATCTTTTAGTCCGAATAAAGAGGAGTTGATGATGTAGTATTTCACGTAGCTAAAAGTAGACTTTTTGTAGCCTACAATTTGTGTCACACCCAAGGGCGTAGCTAAGAATTTTCCATCGTTTGGGGGGCCGGGGGGCTTGACCTCTTTGGGGGCCGCTGCAGTTGCTTAATACTAAATTCTTAATGTAAAAAAACACTCATTTGAGATTTGGGGGGCCTGGGGGGATTTTCAAACTCTCCCCCTCCTCACCACCATAGCTACGCTACTGGTCACACCAAACGCAGAGGATTTTGTCGTTGACCGAATGTATTTTGTACTCCATCAACATCAAACCAAGAGTAGCATTACTAATTTTCTGCAATGAGTATGTGTGCCTGCTTTGACGCACAATTTGATCGGGAGGATACTCCTCCTTATTACAAATACTCACCACAAGAGGTTCTCGAGTCTACTGATCACCTGCTGTACTGGGATAGGCCTATTTTGACCGACAAAACGGTATATTTTAATATCCCTGATCTGATGCTTATCGATTAAAAAGAAAAAGCCGCTATCATTATCGACATTACCGTACCACTAACTCATAATTTAAGAAAAACTGAAAAACAACGAAAGTATGGGAACCTAGGTTTGAAGATTAAGCGTTTATGGAATTTATCTAAAATAACAATATACCCCATTGTCATATCAACCGAGGGGATAATAACAACTGACCTGACAGATACCTCATGGCTCTTGGCATTCATAGGAACATTATCGTTGCCTGTCAGAGGGCGGTACTGCTGCAGACCTGCCACATCACTAGAAAATTCCTCATTGGAAACTAATAAAATGAATACGATGAATTGTGTCTACCTTTAACGAAACTCGACCCTAGCTGCGCCAGAGAATTAATACTCGTTCTTTTCTAACATAATAATAATCTTTATTGTCCGTAAGGAAATGTGTCTTACAATTTGTGCATTGTACAAAACAATACATTATTTTTAAAAAATGTACATTCACACCAGACTCACTCACAATTTACATGTGAAAAGTTTACATTAGATTGTTTCTATTTAATGATCTGATTGCCAGAGGAACAAAAGATTTTTTTGTATCTGTTTGTCTTTGCATAGACTATATATATAGTCTATGGCAGTGATGCCCAAACTACGGCCCGCGGGCCATATCCGGCCCGCGTAGCGGTTCCATCCGGTCCGCCGAAACGACGGCACAAAAAGTAGAAAATCCCCTCTCCAAAAAGGTTGATAAAGTTATTTGACGTACGTTAGGGCCCAAACTTTTTCTCTGATGGATTGGTACCATGACCAATAACATTCAATTTATGAAGCGGGACTAGATGTATAATCAAACAGGGAAAGTGACTGGCTCTTTACGTTTTGTGTGGAACATGATAATAAGCCAATATATTTTATTAGCACAACAACAAACAAATAGGACAGCATTATTGATTTGAGGCGCGAATAAAATATTGTTAGACTACGCCTAGAGATTGAAGGATTGAATTGTTTCCAAAAAGAGATAAGAAAATGAATCGGCGGTTAAGCTAGATATAATGTTGCTAACATTTTGAGTAGAGAAAGGGAGCCATGTTTCCATAGGGTAGAAAAGATGATCAACTTCTAACATCTTACTAATGAAGGTAAGTGCTAGATCCATGGGTTTTAGTTTTAGTTCCATTTCATTACGTGTTTGTATCTTTTCGGTCAAGTGGCCCGCGACACGAGTGTAGGAAATGAAAATGGCCCGCAGACTGAATTAGGCTGGGCATCACTGGTCTATGGTCTTTGCTATCGGTGTCTTGTATCTCTTTTGTGATGGTAAAATAACAAAATTCTGACCCAAAGGATGATTTTTTTATTTCTAGAATCTTTCTTCTTCTTCTTCATTGTTCTAATTTCTTTTATGTTGGAGAGTTCAGATGACTAGACCAATACATGAGATGAACTGGGCAGTGGTTTCCAAATCAGGGAGCTCTCCATACAGTTTTCTTTCTATTGGGTAGCTTTGGGGCCAGTGTCTTGTACGGGCCTCTTGGTAAAGACATCAGTTTTGGAGGGCATGGTCGGCATTCTCTGGTGACACTCCACATGGGCAGATTTCACTGGTTCCAATTTTGAGCTTCCGGTACATATTATCGCATTCTGTTGTGTCCGGTCCTGAGTCGAAAGTTTAGACGTTGATCTTGCCGGGATATCTTATAATAAGCATCATCTTTCTTGTGATTTTGGATGAGGACTTGTTCATTTCTCATTTATTTTATTTACTAGTTTCTTCATTTCTTCTGGATAGAGTGCAGTGTTTAGTTTTGAGTTTGTTCTCCCACTTTTGGCGAGTGTGTCAGCCTTCTCATTTCCTTCTAGTTCTATATGAGCTGGAGTCCATTGAATAAAAGTTTTTTGCTGTTGTTGTTAAGCTTTGTAAGCTGCTGATGAGTCCATCGATATCCTTCAACTCTTGCTATTAATTCGCGGAGCAACTAGGGTGAACAGGAACCAATACAGGCAAAGACCTGTTCAAAGAAATCTCAACCTTCATAAAGGATTGGTGGGGGGGGGGGGGCGGGAAGGGGAGAGCAAACGAGAAATGAGTGGAAGGGATGGATCCACACGACCACAAGTATGGATATAACAATGGACTGGCAGCAAGAGTTATTAGAAAAGTTATCGCGGCGTAAAAAAGAAAAACGAGCTCTTGTGACTTCATTGCATTATTTACGAAAAACAAATCCAAGTGGTGATGGTTTTGTTAAATATAAAATCTCATCAAATCACAGGCATTGAACCACAGAACTTACAAAGATCTTTATAGTTTGAATACGATGGCGTTCTATTTCACAGTAAGGATTACTAAAACATTTTTTTTATTTGAGACACCAAATTACAAGGAGGAGACACGTTTTTTCGCACCTGTATGTGGACAGAAGTTTTTCCAAATTGCATTTACCAGTGGCGTAGCAAACATGGCGTGAAGGGGTTTATTGCGCCCCGGTCCATGACCATTAGGGATCCACAGTGGATCCTGAAAAAAAATTATTAAGAATTTAGATGTATCAAATTTATATCATGTACTAGATCTTCTTGTTAGAAGTCGTACTTGAATACTTGTGTGTAGCTGTAGGCTGACTGGTAGGCCTACACTAGAGAAAGACTCGCTTTGGGTTCATATTCATGAGCCCCGCCCCAAGAGTAGGCTACCTTGTTACGTTACTGGTATATACTTTTCATTCAGCGGGAGAAAAGAGTGCGCTTTGTCCACTTACCAACTGGTCGTGCAGTATGCGCGCTGGACTGTCATTCGGTCATCCTCCGTTGCCCTACGAGAGATTTGGACCAGAAAGTCGATTATCTTCCTCTGTAGAAACATCCGAAACACATAAAGCATAAATAGGCCAGGCTCTTAAATGATAGTTTAAGAGAAAGATTTGTGGATTTTCTTGATTTGAAGAATGAAATAGGTCTTTTCCATTAGCGACCTATGTGTCAAGTTCCTGGACATATCAAAGACATCTCTGCTAGACAATTTTCGAGCGATGCAGACAATTGATATCTACACCTGAATAGGCCTACACTTTTTCAAAATATACGAACACAAACATTAAGAATGATACCAATGTTTACAAGCACTTTAATTATTAAGTTATTTGATTGAACATTTTTTTTACTCGCAATTCTACAATGTTACCTAAACACCACACGGACGAAAATCTAGTTTCATTGTCAGTGCTTCGACTTTCTGTCATATTTACAGAGCCGAATATTCAGAAGTTGGATTTGTAAAAACCATAGACTATTCAAACATCCCATATTAGATCTATTCAATGTAAGTAGATCTAGATATCTAATAAAAATCGCTTTATTTTTTTAATGTTGTTTTCATCATTTCTGTTATATGGCCTGAATTAGGCTTGGAAAGCCTTTACTGTAAAGGATAATAGATCTATAATTAGTTATAGATCTAGATCTACTAGCCTAAAGCCTAATATTAGTAAAATCTATGGTTAATGGGCATATTATTCTACAACAGGCATATCAAACTCATTTATCTATATGGGCCGCATAAACAACTTACTATGACATGAGGGGCCGCAGCGAAAAATCAGTTTTAAAACAGCTTACTGGTTTTATGTAAATTAGAAATGATACAATAGAATACAATAATTAATGGCATTATACCTGTCCCTTGGCTTAATTTGTAGTACAATTGGCTAATTACAAATTACTATGATTACGCATTATTTTCTTTGTTCTGATACTTGACATCTTTTCTGGGATACCATTTTATTAATGTCAAGTTGAAGTTTGTTTGCCACTGACGCTTTCATCCCAGATGACAAATTTTGATCAGGTAATCTTGAACGGTGAGGTGTATTAATATCTTTTATTATGGAAAAGAACTGCTCACAGAGACCAGTGCATGCAAAAATAGCTAGAATTCTAGCTGCAAATTTCCGAAATTTAACGAACCGTTCAGGGTAAATGACTGTAAAATTTTGGCACAGCCATTTCAATATTCTTCTATTTCAACTAAGAACCTGACTTCTATTCTATCAGCTCTAGTTGCACATCTCCAGCTGCATTTTCAGAATCATATCAGATCTCGTGATCGAGAGGCTAGGTGCGCTTGAACTTGACTTGACTACCTAGAAGTCTAGGAGGAGGTTCGAGGTTCGACACCCGACTCGTGCAGAGAGCCTAAAGGCAGCACGGAAAACCAACTCCTAGATGCCCCCTCCCCCCACTGGTCCCCAACACCCCCCCCCCCCCCCCCCACTTTTCCACAACTGAGATTTGACCAAAGCGCTCCGAGCATGCTATAAGCATGAAAGTAGCGCTATATAAAAGTATAATAATAATAATAATAACCATATAATTCCTCAGTGGAAACTGATAAAGGGAATACGAAGCATTTTGTCTCCCTTTAACGAAACTCGACCTCGCCAGAGAATAAACACTCGTTCTTTTCTAACATAATAATAATAATAATAATGCACTGAAAATGAGCAAATTTAAAATTAGCATCAGTCTCTCTTATTTTTGCAAGTAACTTTGCATCAAAATCATTTCATTTCATGGTTGGTGCGCCATAGTTTTGTTAGACAAGCTAGCTTTACCCAAGATAAATTGTACTGCCTTTTCACCTCCTGTCATTTCTCAAAAATCATCCTCGCTTGTTATGCATAGAACAGAACTCAAGTAGTTCCTGGTAGGCTATATGTCAAAATTCCTGTTAAAGGCCCTTGTGAATATAGCCAACTGTGCTACACCCGTTACGTCAGTTGATTCATAGAGACCCCATGAAAGTAATTCAAAATCAGCTCTGTTGTTCTTTAATTGTTCATGCAAGCTGAATGACATGTCATTTATTCTATCTGCAACAGTATCACTAGTAAACTCTATTTCTTTTAATGCTTTCTGTTTTTTTCTGAATAAATGACTTCGGCTTTAACGAAACACTCCTTTATAAAATCACATTTATTAAATGATTTGAATTGGCTTGCAATGAAGTTTGACAAAATGTAGCTTGCTTTCACTGCAGACTCACCCTCGTTGTTTAGTTAAAGAAATATTATTTTTCCATTCATGTAGCTTGTCATCTCTTGTTTTCCAGCGTAATAGTTTAACATTATTTTAAACAAAGGGCAAAGGGGCCGCATGCAAGGTGGTCGCGGGCCGCATACGGCCCCCGAACACCCAGTTTGACATGCCTGTTCAACAATCTACATCAGTGATGCCCAAACTACGGCCCGCGGGCCAGATCCGGCCCGCGACGGTGTTCCATCCGGCCCGCCGAAGCGTTGGCAAAAGTGTAGAAAATCCACTCTCATAAAAATAACTTTGAAAAAAAAGTATCTTTCTCTACGTTAGGGTAAATGAATTGGTATTGAAAATAAAAAAACATATTTTGTTTTATTAACATAGAGTGTCTCTTTTGAAGGACATTAACAGCTTTATGAAATCAAACACATAACTGAATCGGGATTTTTGGTTTGAAACGCGATTGCTAGATTTCCTCTAGAAAGGAGAGTCGATGAGAATATTTACCAAAAAAGAACCATTTTCAGACGGCAAATGCATAAAAGTGTTTTCTAGCAAAGAGGGAAGAACTGTGTTCTGAAAAGAATGATCCTGTTGACGTTGTCAACCTTTCTCTTGACGATACAAAGCGAGGTAAAGATTTGGGTAGATATCTCCATACATTTAAATGTAACAGACAAACAAGATTTCGAAATTTCTTCTATTGCCGCCAAGGAATCTAGAAATCTACAACTTATCTGATATCGCTCAAAATCTTGGTATTAATTCGCGGTAAAAGCTACAGTTTTTAACTCAAAGAAGTTTGTAGTTATGAGGGGTATGCGTGGGACCACCACTAGCAAAGTTCAAGTTCTTTCAAAGAAGTTTCAGTCGTTTCAGATGATCTTTCTCTTGCTTGGGAGAAATTAGTGGAAGTGACTACTGAAGGTGCCACAAGTATGGTTGACAGCAAGTTATTAGAAAAGTTGTTTAGTCAAATGGAACCGAGCCTCTGTAGCTTTACTGAATTATTCACTAACAAAATCTATGTGGCAAGGTGTTCAGTCTGAACCTTGTGATGATGATCGTGTTCATTTTGAACAAAGTTCGCGGTTTCAAAAATCCATCTGCGACCAATGTTTCAAGTGCCCAGACAGAGCTAGAACAGGTACTGGTTGATTAACGAAGCTAAACATCCCTGCTTGACACATTTCCAGTGATTCAGATAATGGATTTCTAGGCTGAGTTGCTTGTAGAAACATTTCTAAATCTCCGAAAACAAGCGTTAACGATGATAACAATAAATTACTTATTTGTGACAACAAACCTTTTCAGTGAGGAATCGGATGAAACACATTTTACGTCACCGTCTTACGGACGAACATCTAGATTCAGGCTCCAACTGGGCGTCTAATCTATGCAGCTAGATAGTTAAAAGCTGGTTTATGATAAACTTTTATGAATCTATGTAAGTAATAAAAATGATTTAATGTCTATTTCCTATTTTTATTTTATTTTATTTTTATGTGGCCCGCGACACGACTGTCAACAATTAAAATGGCCCGCCGACCGAATGAGGTTGAGCATCACTGATCTACATAGATCTAGATATAATATATCTAGGTCAGTGAGGAAGACAATATACTTTGTATAGGTTGTTGGTTAGATGAGGAAAACAAATAGTGAATACGATCGAATTTTATCAGGAAACGAAGAGGTCTAAATCTAGATGTAGACTCTAGATCTAGATCTATGATTATCATTATGATTTTTGTGTTCATCTAGACATTGTAGATCTAGATGTAGAGATCTAGATTCTAGATCTAGATCTATGACTATTTCATCTAGAAAGGAAATGATATAGAATAGATCTAGATTCTATATATAGATCTATATCTATATAAAGACAATAAAGAATAGATCTAGATCTACTACTAGATTCTACTATTTTCTAGGTCTACTATAAATTAAAAGACAAAAGTCATCATAAAGACATAATGATAATCATCATAATTTTCATAATCATGATGATAATCATACTCATAGTCATAGATAAATTATTAAATTAATACTGACAACAGTCAACTATCTTAATCAATGTCTTCTACTACTACTTGAGACTATGATCTTCAGGATGCCTATGCGGCGTATGCCCTAGACACCGCCCCTAGTCTTATCATTATTTTTAGTCTATGCCTATGTGCCTATACTGCCCTATACCTATTAGTAGTATTAGTAGTAAGAGTGTAGATCTAGAATAATCTAGATGTAGTCTAGAGTAGGTGTAGAATGTAGAGTCATAGTAATTAAGTTTAGTCTTATACTTATAAGGCATAAGTCTTATCTTTATAGTTTATAATCTTGTCTTATAAATCAAAACTCTTTCTCTCCAGAATTATTTACCATATATTCTGGTGCAATCAACATTGTTATCGTCAGTTAGGAGCGAAAGAGTTAAGTCTTAGACTTAGCCGCTGCTTAGGCTAGGTGTCTCTCTTAGTTTAGTCTTAGTTAGAACCTAAAAACCAATGGACCTCATTTACCAAATGTAAATAAACACATTTAGCCACGTCATAATATTGATAAAATAGTGAAAAATATGTATCACGTGAAAGCCTATACTATTATCATGCCTATAATCAAAGTAATAGTAGTATAATCCTAAATAGTAAACTTAGGTATTATTATTAGGTATTAGATTATTAGATCTGCTACAAAAAATGATACTTACTTATATCTAATAGATTATATCAGTAGATCTAGATCTATAATCTATATTATAATATAATTTAAAAAAATATATTATATACAGTATATCATATATGAGTATACTGACTGTTTAAGTTTAGAAATAGTATAGTTTTAGATTTATATATAGTATTCAGTGGTGTAGCTAGGGTGGGGGGAGGAGGGGGAAGAATTTGAAAATCCCCCCTGGGCCCCCACTTGAGGGGGGCCCCCAAATTAGTGTTTTTTACATTGAAAATTTAATATTAAGCAACTGCAGGGGCCCTCAAAGAGGTCAAGCCCCCCTCCCCAAACGAAGGAAAATTCCTAGCTACGTCCCTGATAGTATTATAGAATCTTTAATCTAGATTAGATGTTATAGTTTAAGATCAATTTTTAGTTAT